>JARHVA010004568.1:882500-1012500 GCA_037957365.1 Torreya grandis
TTTGTGACATATTGTTGATTTAATTGATTGTGAAAGTTATCTTTTAAAAATATTTTGTAAGAAAGATGTTTTTTTTCTCAAATAAAATAATTAATTTTGTTAAGATAACTCTCTTTTGTCGAGACTCACATATTTTTGTTTATATTGTATTTTATTTGACTTTGACTCCAAATTTAGTTTAAATCTAATTTTAACTTAGTTTCTAATCAATCTAATTTATTTTATGTTTAGTGTGGTTTTAACATTATTAGTTCTATTAATTTTACTATTTATTTCTGATTTATTTTATTAGATTAAGTTTTTAAGGTTAGTTTAGTGTTAGGTTTAGTTAGTATTTAATTAGTTTTGTTTAGATTGGATTCTTTTTAGTTTTATTAATTATTTTGTTATTTATTTATTTAGTTTATTGATGTTTTTGTTTGCATATTTATTTTGATTTTTGAGTTGTGTTTTATTATTTGATTATTGAAGATATGCTTATAAACTAATTTATTTTCTTATCTTCATTTTACCATTGTATTTATTTATTTATTATCTTGATGTTATTTGGAAGTTATTACATCAATGCAAGATATTATTCTTAGAACAAAATTTTACTACTGAATCAGATTTCTTTCCTTCAAGAGATTGTCTTGCTCATAGACTCTCTCTATCTAATCGGATTGATTACACATTCATATCTAGAATGATTCATTATTTCATAAGTATATTTCTCAATTATAATGGAATATGTTATATCTAATAGCCTATTTATTATTTTGTATAAAATTTTAAAAAATTGTCACATCTTTAGGATCATATTTAAAACTTTATAACCTTACCATTAGACTGGTATGATTACAACTTAACATTAATAATATGAGAAAGGGTTGATTAGTTGACTGGACATTTTTCATCATCAACAAACACTATATGTGTAACTATAAATATGATTCTTGAAACATCCAACTATATCATCCATGACACATAATGTTTTGATATAATATTAAATATGCTTCTTTCCAAATCTAATTATAATAGATAAGACATGGAAAGTGTTGATACTAAAAATGTTTCCTATAACAACCAAATATTTCATATAAAGTGATAATACATTCATAAAATAATTTTCTATTAAACATAATTGTATCAACCATAATACTTATTTCATCTAAAACTATATTGATTTATTGATACATTCATATTCATCTTAGATTAGCACAATTGCACCAACATTACTGATATATTCAAAATTAATACATTTAAAATAGACTTCATTAGCATGCTCAATGTCATACATATTTTTTTAAAATCACATCCTAAAGATTACAAAATAACACTACATTCCATAATTTATATTGTAAGACAAAATTACATAGAATATGATATCAAAATTAATCACTATGTTGATATTGAAGTAGATATTCATTCCAAAATTCATGTATCCCACATGTTGGGGAATATTATGATGCCCATATTTCATTCATTCACATGCTTGAGAATCTTATGATGTTGATATTTCTCTAATTTTACAACTTGGAGCATCTTTGAATGCTCATCCTTACCTTGATGTACACTTTGGGGACATCTTATGATGCACATCCTCATTATTCCTCAATCTTGTGAAAACCTCACCCTCACAATGAAATAATTATTAATAATATTTCATGCATTAAATACAAACAAATTAATCTTCAATAAATATTCTAAGATACCTTCTCTAATTTTATAAATGTACCTTGTTAAAGGTACATTCCTTGTTCTTGAACTTATATAGACATTTAACTTACATTTTATGTTAACATTTTCTTGCAAGATTTATTTAAAATTTTTACATTACAACTTAGTATTGATTTATATATACCTCCATGTTTCTTATCATCAAAATTAACACTTATTATTTATCATTTGTTATATATTCATTTTTACACCTCTTAGTATTTTATTTTGTGATTTGCATGGTAATATATTTGGAAATCAACCAACCAATCCTCACAGATTCATATTTTATTTCACCTTTGAGCTCTATTTTACACCTTTAAGACTCTTCATTTTATTCAAACATTTTATCCATTGTGTTTATTTAGTACCTTTTATGGTCATTTCCCCTTTTAGTTTTATTAATCAATTACTTCCCTTGTGATTCCTTGGTATATTTTATTATTATTTCACCTAAAAGGTTTTGACATCCTCTTACCATCATTTATAGATGTCATAGATTTATCCTACTTATATTTACACCTCTTGGATTTTCAATTTATAGCTGAATTATAAGACCATGGGGAATACAACTAGGCCTTCCTCAAAAACACCCTTCCACTTTAAATCTCTTTCCCATTCTTAATCATAGCTACTTTATTTCTTAGAAGAATATGTAAATGATAAAAAGTAGTGTTTTCTCACTTAGACTCAGCTATATTATTTTGTGGCATAAATATTTTAGTTTATCTACATGTTATCATCCAAAATTTACCTTTCTTATGATACAATCTCAAACCATCTAGTCATTATATAATCCTCATTTATACCATTTTTTTTTAAATTAGGGAAATTCAATCATTCTATGGTAATCTATATATTTCCCTCTATTTTTACCTCATTCTAAGGAAAATAAGTTCAATTTAAATATTTCACTCTTTTCTAAAGTGGAAGTCTATGAATCTAAACATATTTATCTTCAAGTTCTCTTAGTCAGTAGCTACGTGTAAAATATATTATCTTAGTCATATTTATCACCCATTGTTGGTTTAGATATCAGTATGGACTAAGAAAATGGAAAAATAATGATTCAAAATCCATAATATCATAACACAAAAAGAGGAAAAGAAATAAAATATCATAATTGAAATCATAGTAAAAGATGTGATCATTTATTGGCACAACCCCTATCATAGTCAAATCTAAAACTCCATAGTTGGCCTTATGATAGAGCCAAGATCTATTTGGGTGTGTTACATCAATATAGTTGGGTAGGATATTTAATGTGTTTGTGTGTGTGTGTATTAGTTCCACATAACTTATTACTCAAGTAACAAATCCTCACATTAAACATATGGATTTGTAATAGGTCATGAGGAATAGAGAACCCATTGTGGGATGGTAGGATAATTATATTCTCGTGTATTCTAAAATTTATGTGATGGTATTTATACTTCACTAGTTAGCATAAACTTTATTATTACTGAGTTGGGCTCTCTAGGGCCATTAATGTCAGAAATTATTAGAATCTCCAAACAAATTAAAGTATCTTGTTTCTAGTAAAGACCATGTTTTTTCCTTAGTGATGCCTCATTTTCCATCCCTCCATTATTTCTCCTTCAAAATGATAATTCGGGTGATGGGTTCACCCCATTTGATGGCAGAACTTCTGGGAGCCATAACTTTTGCACTGTAGCTCCAATTGACTCGCTGTTTGAACCGTTGGAAAGCTAATAATGAGGGTAACATCATGAGATGGAATTTATATCTTATCAATGAAGTTTGACCTCGTAAAACCCAAAGGAAGTGTCCCAAATTTCAATTTTAGTAGTCTAGTCTAAAAATAGTAAGTTTCTAAAAATAGTAATTCCTCGAATTCTGTATTGTTGTAAATCATGGAAGTCAAACCAATTAATCTCCCTCAAGATTGGTGACCTTCCATATCCTCAAGAAACCTTCAAAACATGTATAAATGAAGATGTAACCCGAAATGGAAATCAGACATCTTTTCTTAGAGATAAGCATATGTTTGAGTCTGCAATTTTGATAAATAAAACATCTCTTTTCAGAGATAACATTATTTAAATTGTGTTGTTCTTATTTTTTTGAATTATATTTCAACCAAAGATTTTCAAGTTTTGCATCATATATATTTCCTATTATTGATTTATTTTAGACATGTTAGCAATATGAACACATTAGTGTTTAGAGGTTACTCTTTGAAATTTCCATTTTTTATTAAAAGATGCATATTTGAGTTTTTTTTAGATTCTCCCTTGGTCATTACCTTATATTTTAAGATTTATATTAGTTGTGTTTGGGACCTTCAATTTTTATCCAATTTTATGGGCCATAGAATACTATTTATCCCTTTTCATGCTTCATGTTTCACTTTTTTGTGGGCCATTTATTCTTATTTATAATTTTAAATATTTACTTTGCATCACTTAGTTATCTATTTCCTTGGATTCCTTAGAAGTAATTTAGAATGAATTTTTGACTTGCCAATTATCCCTTATTATTCTCTATCTTCTCATATCTTTTGGTTTTGAATTAGAATTATCATTACCAACTTGTTAATTTTCTATATTTTTCAATATTTTATTTGTAGCTTTTCATTCACTTTCATTTATTGACTATCCCATGTATAGGTCCATTGACTTTATTTCAATTTTATGCATGTGTCATTACAATGGCAATATTTAGTTTGTGCCATGACCAAGACTATGGCATTGACTTGAAACCTTTATAAATAAAGGTAAGTAATGGTATGTACATGTTACTATTTATTGTTCACTTATCAATATTTATTACATAATTTATTTTTATGTTTTCATGTTATTGTGTAAATTTCACGAATCACCATTCCATGTTATACTACTTTGAAACATGATGATATTTGGGTGGGGCATATTTATAAACTAATATTTTTCATCTTTATGTTTTAATAAAAATATATCCTATGGGACTTATTAGTACATCAAACTCCATGATTGCACTAATAAAGGGGTGGGATCAACTCATGGTACTTTATGAGATATGTTCATATACTATCTAGTCATACCTACATCACTAACATCCTATTTTCCACTGAGTGTCTTTTCCATTTTCCTTCTTCATATCCCTTTGTTAAATTTTACAACCTCCCTCTATTTACTAATCACAATTACAAATAAACTTATTTTCTTCCTATTTATCCTAAATGATGTCAACACTAACTATACATTTATAATATTTTTATATTACATCGTGACTAGAGACATAATAGTGTGTCAATTGATATAGTTATATTATATTAATTAGGACAATCAAGATCAATTTATAATATATACAAACTTATAAATAAATGATTAATCTAAGCCAATAATATTTAACCTAATTGATACATTATAACTATATCAATTTACACACTCATTTGTACGTACATACATACACACACACATACATATATATACATCCATGTATTTAGATATACATGGATCTATGGGGATTCAGAGCTCATAGGAGGTATGGCATTAGCATCAAGATTGTCCTATACTGCTAATCTTATGATCACATCTGAGTGTTGAGGTTGATAGGGCTACCGTGGGCTAGGTTTGCTCATATAGATTTCCTAGTTGGTTTCATGTAATGGAGAGATAACTTTGTCACTTTAGGTGAAATAGGAGGAGCTCACAATATAGATTGGTTTAGGGGTATACTCTTTACCTTAGTCATTGGTGATGTTACCTAGAGACCATATGTCAAGTTTCTATAGTTGACCAGATACATAAGGTAGAGTTTATTCCTATAAAGTTACAGGTGGATCTTTAGTAGGAGGGATGGGGAGGTAAAAATCATCCCATTCAATAGGGAATGGAGATAGTTTAGCTTAGTACAGGGTATCCTAGGCCCATTTTCTAGATATAGGTGGGAGGACATAGAGATACTATTACCTAAGCCACATTTAGTACAAACCTTACTTGATCATGATGAGTTGCTTGTGAGGCTAGGGATTGAAGATGCAAGTTTTCTAGATGGTTACCCTACATGGTACCAAGCTATTTACGTAGTGGTAGAATTTGGATGAGATGATGGTAGCAAGAGGTAGATAGATGTGGACCCACATGGTATAGGTCAATAGGTACAAGTTTAGTGAGGTTCCCTAGATACACAGGTAGGAGCAGTGCTAGCCACTATATAGGCATAGGTTGAAACATTATAGGGTCATGTTATAGCTTTATAGGGTTAGGTGGCCATACTTATAGGTGATAAGTTTTGGGATAGAGCTTCACTAACCTTGGTTACCTAGGAGAGAGACTCCTTGAGACATAGAGGAGGAGGAGCCATAACATCTATAGGACCACCTGACACCATCCCCATGGCATAATACCTAGCCATAATGGAGGAGTTACATTACTATGAGATTATAGTCCTAAGGTGGTGTTTTGATGAGCCTTGATGGGGCAAGTACATAGCTAGTTTAGTAGGTAGTGCCAGTGTAGTGACACTAGGTCAGTGGGTTACTTCTATAGGTGGACTGGTAGGTACTTCAGGGGGATAGGCACCAGGAGCTAGTGGTGCTCCAAGAGAAAATGCTACCTTAGGTTCATAATCATGACATGGTTTATGACATACTATGCTTTTTTTATATCATTTTGATACTAACCTACAATTTTATGCAATGAGATGTACATTTTGAGAGAGAGACATGTATATTGTTATATACATTATGATGTTAGACTCACAATTTATATATATGATCCTTGTTTAGTGCTTATGGTCCATGTTTTGATTTGATGTGATGATGTTATATTGATTACTAATTATGTTATGGATATTATATATTGATGTAGACTCACCTAAATAGGTATGGGATGGCTTTTATTTATGTTGATGATGATGTTTATGCTAAAATTTAATAAATATATGCTTCTTTATTTGGATTTAGACATGGGTTAAAAATGATTGATTGATTTATTATTCATGGATGTTTAAATTTGACATAATGATGGATATGCTTATGTGGTTGTATTTCTTTTGATATAGGTTGAATTGCTTGTTTTTATCTTATTTAAGGGAAAACACATGAAGTAAGTTAAAAATCAACATCAAATGTGAGAAAAAGAATATAATCAAGAGACCAACGTCTTAATGAATATATCAAATTAATCATAATAGGATAGGAAGAGGACATACTAATTATTATTTAACAAGGACTTAAAATAAAACTGAAGTTGGATTGGCTTAAGGAACATAAGCCCTTTGAGTGCTTTACATTAGCACTCATTGGTTAGTTAAAAAGGTGTCTTGATCACATAATGTCAAGTGAGCTCAAAATCCCTTGCTTTATAGTGTATGAAGGGGAGATGGATGAAAATGGAACCTTCTTGTGAGACTTGCATGCCTCTTTTGGAGGCTACCAAAGAATCAGTATAAACAAGTCTATTTCATACAAAGTGTAGACCGATCAATTTGAGAAGTCCACTCATGAGAGCCAATTATGGATTTCAAAATTATTTTGCTTGTGAGAGAGAATTGTGGCTTTCAAAATTCTTTTATTTTTGATATTGCTTAAAAATGTTTCTTGTACTTATTACTTAGAAGGGTTGGGGAAGCTGATCAATGTAGGAAGCTTCCAACAAATTACTTGTTTTGACAAATTCTATACTCAACCATCTTTCGAGGGAGTGGTCTAAGTTTTTATGATTTGTCTAATGCTATTGATGATTGTCCATCAAAGGAGTAGTTCACCTTACTTTGGGTAATTTCGAATATGTTTTTAATAGCTGTCCTTCAAGGGAATAGTCTATGAATGCTAAGAATGACCCATGATTGCTATTGGTTTGGATTTTGAATTTTTCTTTATTTGATTTTTGATTGACATATACATGCTTATATAGGCTTAAAGGTTCAACTTCATAGAGGCAAAACTAGAAGCACAAGAAGGTAGATGAGGTGTAAAGAGGTTTTAGGTGATAATGATCATGGGAATCCATCATATAAAAGGTGAAGAAGTACCATGAGAATCATGCCATGGGTAGAGCCATGGTACCCATTACTCAAGATTAGGCCATGATTGTGATAGAAAATCACATGATTCAATTTTAATTAGTTTCCACTCTATTAGGGAGGTGAATATGGTTGGTAAGCAAGGGATGAGATTAAGTTAGACAATTGATGAGTTTTATGCTCCTTAAAAAAATAAAGGATGTAGATGTGAAGCATTGAGGGGCTCAAGTTCTAGTTTACCTTCAAGAGAGGACAACTGATAAGCTCTTAATCCATACTTATGGGTAATGATATAAGGTCAAAGCTAATTGAAAGAAAAATTTTCATGCTTATTTTTCTCCATATTGGTGACATGTTAATTTTCCTTTAGGATGAGGTCACATGATCGTGATAGACATGAACATGGGTGGGGGTGGATGAACGATGCTCATCAAATATCTCAAGCTAGGCTAAATGGTGGTAATGATAATCATTTTCAAAAATGAGATATTATAAATATATATAAAGAAGTGGGATTTGTACTTCAAGAGGTAAGACAACCTCTACTCTAAACACAAGAAAGAATGGGGTAGAACCTATAGCAGTTTGAATTCTAGTACAATATGCCCATAAGGTTAAGGGGATATGTAAATTCCAATCTTGACAATATGTATTGACCATTTTAGTGAGCACATTGTTAAGAGTTTTGTTAAAGGCTTCTTCTCATCCATTCACTTGATGGTGATAGGGTGAGGATAAAATTAATTTAATCTTGAATGCATCATAAAGAGCCTAAACTTGTTTGTTTTTAAAATATTTTTCATTATTAGTGATACTTTTATGAGGAACACCAAAATGATAGATGATGTGATGGTTGATAAAATCGATAATCTTTTTTACTTTGGTCGAGACTAAAGAAATTACCTCTACCCTTTTGGTAAAAATATTTAGTCACAATGATGATAGAATGGTGTCGCTATGAAGAATGGGGGTTAATTTCACTAATAAGGTCTAGACCCCATTATGAGAAGGGCTAAAAATCATTATAAATGTGAAGAATATGGCTAGGTGTGTGATTTAAATTAGCTTGTTGTTGACACTTAACACACTTTTTCACATAGTCATATTAGTCTTGCTTAAGGTTAGGCTAGTAATAGCCAAGGAAAATGATGCATTTAGCCATGTATAGGCCACTAAAGTGTCCCCCATATATCCCATCATGTGTTTCCTTAATAGCAAGAGAGGATTCATAACTGCATAGGCAATAAAAGAGGAGACCATCAAAGTTGGTTTTATAAATAATTCCCACCATAATGGTATAACATGAGGTAATATGGATAAATTCTCTTTGAGAATTTTGAGAAAGACTAGAAAGAATGATGTCAAGGTTGAGATAGTCAAAGGTCTACTGATACCAAAGGTTAGGTTAGGTCTCCTCTACATTAAAAATTATGAGAGAATATAGTTTAGTATAAGAAGGTAGGGAAAGTCTATGGATAATGATATATAACTTAGAGTTAGGGGTGTAGATGGGATCTAAGAGGCAAGGGAAGCCATGGTGTCATAAAACTTATTTGTAGATCATGAGGTTGACTAGATGAGGTAGTGTTCAAATGATGTTAAGATTTCATCAACTATTTGTTTTTACTATTGTAAAACATCATTTTTACATTGGTAAGAGTTATTGATTTGATTGACCACAATTTGGGATTCACCAAATATGTTGATCATTTTGACTCCCAAGGCTAAAGTAGTTTAAAGGCCTATCACTAGGGCTTCGTACTTAGCCATATTATTGGTACATTCAAAGTCAAGTTTGAAAGACAAAGCAAGAGGTTTAACATAAAAGGGAATAAGGATGATGATATCTCCCTAACCATGTTGACACTTAGATCCATTAAATAATATGGTGACTTGACAGGTGAAGTTTCCTTGAGAGAGGGTCATAATGGACTCATTAGGGAACTCAAGAGGGGGAGGTTCATTGTCTGGTGCTTCAGTAAATTGGTTGGTAATGACTTACCCATTAATTAACTTTTTCTTAAGAAAATCAAGGTCAAACTCCACTAAAATCATGAACCATTTGGCCATTAATTGGTTTTGGTATGTATTGGAGTGTATATACTTGAGTGGGTAGGTATTGGTTATGACATATGTTTTGTGGTTAAGAAGGTACTGGTGAAGTTTGGTGGCCACAAAGACCAGGGCTAGAAAAAGTTTCTAAGTATGGGTGTAATGAGTTTCATATTCTATGAACTTGAAGATAATGAAGTAGATTTATTGCTCTTTATGTTGTTCATATCAATGAGTAAGCATTGCCCCTATGTATTGGTTAGTGGTGGAGATATAAAGGTAGAAAGGTTGGTCATCCTTAGGAGGGGTGAGAACATGTGGGGATAAAAGGTAATCTTTAAGTGAATCAAAGGCCTTTTGATAGTCATTATTCCACTTAAAAGATACATCCTTCTTTAGGAGGTGATGGAAGGGTTGACATTGGTTTAAGAGCTGAGAGATAAAGTGATGAATGGATTGGAGCTTCCCCTACAAACTATAGAGTTTTTTGAGGTTGATTGGAGGAATCATGTCAAGGATCACTTTGATTTTGGCTAGATCAAATTTAATTCACTGAAGGGAGATGATAAAGCTAAGGAGATTCCATGAGAAGAACCTAAAAATACACTTCTTAGGGTTAAGTTAGACATGGTAATAGATGAGGTACTCAAAGATAATATTGAGAATGACAAAATGATTCTTATGATATTTAGATTTACCAAGAAGTTCTCCACATAGTCTTTGACAATCTTGTGGATAAGGTCATGGAAGATATAGGTCATAGCATATTGGTATGTTGGACCAACATTATTTAGTCCAAAAATCATGACCCTGTAATAGAAGGTTCCCCATGGGGTGATAAAGGTAGTTTTGTGTTGATCTTCAGGGGTAATTAGGATTTTATTGTAACCCAAAAATCTATCCATAAGAGATAACATCTCAAGGTCAACTGTAGGATCAACTAGTTGGTCGATGCTTGGTAGAAGAAAGTCATATTTTAGGTAGGTGAGGTTTAGGTCATGAAATTACACACAAATGTGTAGTCCCCCTATGGCTTTGGTGATAGGCATGATGTTTAAGACCCATTGGGGATAGTCAATGGGTTGAAATAAATTGATAGATAATGAGACATTAAAGATCTTTTTTGATAAGAAGGGATATGTGAGGGTGAATTCATAAAAGTATCTACTTGATGGGCTTGGCATCATGATTGGTGACTATGTTATGGGTGGAAATGGTGGGGTCAATTATAGGCATATTAGCATATGACTAAGTGAAGACTACATTATAGTCTTGTAAGAAGGAGGGAAAGTCCCAAAGCTCCTTATAATTCAATGATTGGCTAAATTTGATAATGTGAGGGTTGTTTAGAGTGCCTAAGTTGATATCCATGGTGAATTCATTCAACATGGTCAAAGTCTCAAGAGGAAGATATTTATGGATGGAAGAATCTAGTGCATTATGGTAGGTGAAAATGGAGTCAACATCCTGATACTGAACATTATTAATGATAGGAGAGTCATCTCTATCATCTTAGGATGGTGATTAGACCATAAAATGGCTCATTATATACATAAAATAACATCCTTCTTTGACATATGAAGTGGATCTAAATTTAGTTTCCAAACTTATGGTTTATTTAGAATGAAATAATAAGTATATATCATGGTTATGTCTTCCAAATTCCTTGATCTATTTTTTAGTTATTAATAATGATTATTGGGAAAAAAATGTCAACGAGTGCATACACAGTTCATATTAAGATAAGAATGATTCAAAGTATGAAGAGTAACCATTCAAGAACAGTATTGGATTAGTATCAGAATATTCTACAATAAGATCTAGTTTTTTGGTTAAGTTATAGACTCCTACAGGTTTGCTATAGACTCCCATAGTAACTACAAATTATAGAAGGTTTCTTAAAGTAGATAAATATTACATCATAAAATCCTAAAGGCTTACTACATTAGCTAAAAATTATAATAGGCTTGCTATAAACCAACTACAGATTACATCAGACTAGCTATGGATTACATCAGCCAGCTATGGATTTCACCAGGGTTGTTATGGATTTCACTAGTCTTACTATGAATTTCAGCAAGTTGCTACTAATATAAACATAATTGCTACAAACTTTGACAAAATTACTATAGACATGTTTGGAAAGTATTTCTAAATGTATTCTAATGTTCCAGCTATCATGAATAATTCTTTCCATTTAAATTCTTTCTATATATAGGTTTTTATGTATAAAATTTCTATTGTACATTATATTCAAATATAGATTTATGTAATTTAATTTCTAATAATTATCTCTCTCCATATTTTGTGGAGATCAAGATTAGATAGTAATAGATTTCTTTATTAGAATAAATCTCTCTCTAGATTTTTTGGAGATTGAGATAAGATAGAGTATCTCAGTTGTTACTGCCAAATAAGGTGTTGGTTGGAAGCATGAAATATAAATGCAACCTTCCAAACCTAAATGAAATAATCAATCAATCAATACACTCTTTATTTTTATTATTCCAAACATTCAATTCTCATGTTCTAAATAAATCCTCTTCCAAAGAGTGAGTTGGCCACTCATTCCAATGAAGATGGATCATGTATTTATGTTCATTTATTTATTATATAATTATTATTTTCTCTATAAATTCTTATTTTATTTCTTTATTGTTGTAAATATTTCTTTTGTATAGTTTTTAGTAAAATTGTAAGTATTTTATGTGTTTATCATTTATTTTCAATTCAACAATTTCCTTTATGCAAGTGTATTTTAATTTCATACAAGTGTGCTTTAATTTCATGAAAGTGTGATTTGATTTTTGCAAGCATGATTTTCAAATCCAGCAAGTGTGATTTTTATTCCTACAAGTGTGGAGTGCGATAGAAGGAACCATTTTCCAAAGGTCTCTTTCTCCTATTGCATATAGTCTTCAGACACTAGTCTTGGATTGATAATATTAAATGAAGGGTATTGATGACACCCATTATATGGGTCATAAGGATGGAGATAGTCAACCCTTCCTTTTTAAATTTTAGGGGTTCAAGGTTGATCATGTTGATGAAAAAAAGTTTGGGGGGATGATATCATCCTCCTCACACTTCGGTGGAGAAGAGGTTGGTGAGGAAGGGATGTCTTCCTTATCAATGGTGGTGGTATGTGGTTTGGTTTACTTCTTGTTAGGTAGAAAGAAACCAAGGCCATATTTATTATGAGGATTTCTAGTCTCAATATAAATCAACTCGTGTGGGATATGCTCATATCATCTAAGACCAAATTTTTTCCAAGCACACCTATGGAGGTATGTCTTGGCAAAGTTTGGTTTGTTTAGCTAGGAGAAGAAGGAGGTGAATGGTTGAGGTGGTAGAAGAGTCAAGTGGTTTATCAATTCCCCTATAAATGAAATGGGTTTGATAGTTTAAGGGTCTAAAGGGAAAAATGGCTCTAATATTGGGGTCATACCTAGGTTGGTAGTCAAGTTTCCTATACTATTAGGGAGTAGGGAAAGCATCAAGGGTGAGGAGGTGATATTCCCTTAGTGAAAAACATTGAAATGTGGATTCCAAGTGGTCTGAGGTGGGGATTTGATTAGATGGGATGGATGAGCTAGTTGATTTCTCATTATTAAAAGAAGGTATGATTTCATCTTTCATGGTTAAGGTCTTATCTTTGGTCTATGAGGGTATGCTAAATGGAGGTAGGAGGATGTAATTGGGTTGATAAGTCAGGTTTCATGATGAAAAGGGGCTTGAGTCAACTTGTATAGTGAAAACCTAACCTTCATGCTCAAATTTGAGGTAATAATGAAGGTTAGAGGGTACAAAACCCATGGAATGAATCCAAGGTCATCCTAGTAAAATATCATACTATAACTCACCTTCTACTACATAGAAGAGTTTTTGGAGTGTGTGAAGTCCTAAATGGATATGAAGGACAATAGTTCCCAAAGTAGTGGCCATGGTGTCATTAAAGGATAAGAAGATGGTTCAGGTTTTAGACATGACATTGTCTAGTAATTTGAGTTTATTATAGGCATATGAGGAGATGATGTTAATACTAGATCCTCCATCAATCATAATCTATTTGATGTGGGTTTGGTTGATGTAGGTAATGATGAAAAGAGGGATATATAGGTCATTTGGATAGATATAATTTATTTCCAAATCCTTGAAGGTGACAAGGTTGTAAATTTGGAGAGCATTAACAAAGGCTATGAGAGGTTGAGGGTCTTTAGGTTGTAACTCTATTGATTGCAATGCCTCTATCATTTCTTGGTGATGATGAGGTGAGGTAGAAATCAAATTGTATAGGCTCATATTTGCTAGGTTTTGGTGAAGTTATTTGAGAACCACTCTTTTGATTGATTTAGAGGGGTTATATTGGGAATAGATACCTTGGGTTTGGCTGAAGGTGAATGTGCTTAATTTTGAATTGGTTGCAAGGTAGAAGATGGGTATGTCTATGGGATGGACACCTTAGCCTTCCCCTTATATTTTTGTTGAGTGTGTGATCATGTGACCACATGGATAGTATGGATGGAGGGAAGAGTTGGGGTAGGATCTTGGTTTGGTTATTCATCACCTTGAGGTGAGAGTGGGGGAGTAGGTAGGCATTGGGAATGGTTGTCATTTATTGTATTATTAGAAAGCTTGTGTGGGGTTCTTATATTAATATATCATCCTCATCATAGATCTTATGGATTATAGTTTGGAGATCTTTATAGTTCTCCATGTCATGTTTGGGTATCCTGTGATAGGATCACTCTTGTCGATCATTATACCAAATTAGTTTTGGGTTGAGAGGGTTGAATGGAATGATAGGGGGTAAGGTTAAGAAATAATCTTGCAATAAGCTTTGGAAAATATTCAAGTAAGATTTAGCTAAAGGTGGAGTGGGTTTAGAGGTTTTGGACTTGGTTGGTGAGGCGGAAGTTTTTTTAGGAATAGGTTTGGTGATAGAGGTTTTGGGAAAGATAATGTTCTTAGTTGATGGTTTTAGTTTTGGTAAGGTGGAAGTTGATAAATTAGAGGTAGGAGGTTTTAGGGTAGGTATTTTGGTTATTGACGGTTCAGTGAAGATGGGTGTGTCAAAAAGAAAGTGTGCTAGTGTAACAAATAGTGGTGGTTGGGTTTTGGTTGAGATAGTCAAATTTCTAATCAAATTAGAGGGATGAGGCCTTAAGATAGAGGGAAAGGTTGAGGGAGGTAGAAGTTTATCCTTATAGCCTTTTGGTTGATTTACCTCCTTGGTTAATTTGGTTTGGTGCTCTGTTGGTGGGTCTAGTGAGGTGAGATTTAGTTTTAGGGATAGGTGATTAAGGCTCTACGTAGGGAAGATGACAAGGTTTTTAGTTTGTTTGGTTGGTTTGGTTAGAGAGGATGATCTAGTTGTTTGGGTATTGGCTGTATGGGATGGTTGAGAAATGGTTGGGTTAGTAGAGGTTTTTATTGGTTTGGTGATGAGATACAGGGTTGGATAAAAGAAGTGGTAGGTTGGTTTGTCAAAAAGGTGGTTGAAGGTTCCTATTTGGTGATGTAAGGGAGCTCCAATTGATAGCCAAAATGTGTCCCATTACACATCAATATTGGAGACAAATTTTAACTTTTGAACTAGCCTAAAGAATGGTTTATAGACTAGTTTTGTTCCATAGGTAGTGGATTTGAAAGATAAAACCATATGTTGAGAAAGGGGAATGGTAACCTCATCCTTTTCCTCAATCAAAGGATGTAAGGCTTGGATAGGTGGTTCCTCTATGAGAGGTATAGATATGGTGTTTCCCTCTTTGGTAATGAACTTCAAAGGTATAAGTTGTTTAGTAGTTGAGGGAGAAGGTTAAATGGTGATGGTTTCTTATTCTAGTATATTAGTTGAAGAAGTGGTTGATGACTCCATTTACTTAATAAGTAAAGAAGGGGAAAATGTTAGTTCCTTAGCTTGGGTCTCCAAAAGAGGAAAACATAACTCCCCTACCTCAATAAGTAGAGAAGGGGAAAAGGTTACTTCCTCATCTTGGGTCTCCAAAAGAGGAAAAGGTAAATCCACTACATCTATAAGTGGAGGTGAGGAAAAGGTTACTTCCTTAGTTTGGGTCTCCAAAAGAGAAGAAAGTAAATCCAATATGTAAAGGTAAAATAATAGATAGATTTGGTGGTAGGTTCTTTAGCAATACACATGTCTAGAACCATATTGACAATATGGGCATCATGGGAACACTCAGCTTTGTTGCTCTAATTTTTGGTAGGTGTATGATTGGGAAAAGGTTGTCTGAAGATGTCAAGATCTTGGTTTGGAGGTGCATTATGGTTATCCAACACAATCTCCCCCTTGTCAATGAGGGTTTTAATAATGATTTTAAAGGTATTACACCAACTAATGTGATGCCCCACTACTTGATGGAAAACACATAGGTCATTCTCATTGTACTAGCTGGGTGTAGGATAAGAAGAATCAAATTGTTAAGGGGGTTTTATAGGAAGAAGTTGTATGATATTGTCCTTCAATAAATTCTCTAGGATTGAAACATAAGATTCCCCAAGCATAGTGAATTACTTTTGATTGTTTTAGTTTTGGTTTCCCTTATTTTATTTTGAGGAGTTAGAGGTGTTTGGTTGATTAAAAGATGGTGGAAGAATGGTCTTAATGACAAATGCATTTTTAGTTCCATTTCTTTTGGTCTTGATGTTGGTTTGGTTACTTGGTTTAGAGGAAGAGGTCTCATTGGCTTTGTAGGAAGATTTTTTATTTTTCAATTTTAACTTTACTTCATCAATGGCTCTATTTTATAGCTTATGCACAATGGTAAAAGCTTCGTCAAAGGTTATAAAACTCTAAACATACAATGTAGAAGAGATGTGTTTACAACATGCATGAGAAAAAAGTTATATTAGTTCAGGTTGGGGTAGAGAGAAGGAAAGTTGATTGATTAGGCTCTTCTAATGAGATACAAAATCAGCAATAGACTCATCATCAAATTTTTGGATAGAGTAAATGTCAGTGATGGAAACCTTATTGGAGATATTTATTAAAACATGATCCAAGAAAGTTTGGGATAGCTGGGTGAAAGAGAACAAAGAGTGTTTGGTTATGTCACTATACCAATCTAATGTTGGACTAGATAGGGACATAAGGAAGGTACAAAGAAGGAGGACATCATTATATTAAATTAAATAACACACATGCCTAAATGGATTTAGGTGCTATTGGGGATCCTACTTACTTTGAAACTTAGATAACTTGGGGAGCTACCACTGAAGAGGATATGGTTTGATAGGGATAGATGGGTGAATGGGTTCATTATAGATCTAGTCATATGATAAAATGTTGTAAGCACTAGAAATGGATGACTCTAAGGTGGTCATTTTATCCATGAGAATTTTCATTAGATCTATCTAGGGTTATGTGCATGCAAATTTGTGAGGTGCATACTATTGTGGTGTTTGGGTGGCATACTGATAACTGGTAGGAGGTTAAGGAACTACCACATATTGATATGTGGACATAGGTGGTTGGGTGGAACTTATGTAGGGGTAGGTGGATGTATGTGATTGGGTAATGGGTAGAGGTACATACCCTTGTGGGTTAGGGATATAACCTAGGTTTGGTGTAATGGGCACCTATTGGGTAGAAGTTATGGTTGATTTGGTAATAAAAGGAAGGGTAGTGACCTTTGTACTAATTGGTGGTAGGGTAGAAGGTATAGACACCATAAGATTTTAAAGTGGGGTAGTGGTTAGTGGATTAGGGGTAGCTGAAGGAAGGTTGGAAATGCTAGTGGTAGGTACTCCTATGGTAAAGGGAGTATAGGTGGCTAGTGGTTGGGTTTCTCATAAGGTAAAGGAGTTGTTGGTGGGGGTGGAAGGTATAAGGGTGTTTGTAAGTTAGGTAGGTTGGTTTTTGATAGTAGTATCAAAAGGATTATTGGTAGATGAATAAACTTGGGTAGTCAATGGTTGGGTGGTGACTTTGGAAATATAAGTATTTCCCATAAGGTGGGAAGGCATGCCATAAGGTGGGTCCATAGGTGGAACCAAAGTAGGGGTATAATGAGGCATGGTGTTAAGATAATGCTGAAGGGCCACATGATTGTTATCTAAGAAAATGGAAAAGTTTGTATCTCCTTGGGGAGCTTCCTAAGGGAAAGGAATTCTTGAAGGATGAGGAGAGTTTTTTTGTTTATAAACATACTCCATAGAAGAGGAGGTAGAATAGGTTGATTAGCTTAGTGATGAATTTTTTTACTAGATTATTTCACTACTAACAAATTAGAAGCATAAAAGATAAGGGGGGATAATTTATAAAAAATCTCACCACTCAAATAGAGAGAAGGCAAGAAATGATCAAGGGAAGCAATCACACTCTAAAAATTATGTTAAGTCCTAAAGTTATTTTAGTCTCTCTTTTGGCTTATGCCTTAAGCTTTCAAGAAATTATGAGACTCCACTTGGGTTGATAGAATAGGTAATAGAAAGAAATCCATGAATTGCTTTAGGTCGTTCAAGCTTTCAAAAGGATCTATATTAGAAATCAATACATGGCTTGGTATTAGGTCCTACCCATTCACTTCACATACTATAGTAATAAGGGTGTTGGGTGCTTAGCCAATATATACCAATTTCTAGAGTTTATACTCAACCAAAGAGTTGAATTGGTTCTCCCTTTGGTAATGACCTCTAAGTAGGATTATCTCAAAAGGGTACGGTGACCACTAGGTGATGAAATCCTAGTTAGGACTTGTCTCAAGTTGTTTTGATGTTTGATTGATAAAGGTGATTTGGTTTAGTGTGTGCAATAAGAGTGATTCTATGATCAAATTAATTTTCTTTAATTTAACTAAGTGAGATAAACTTACAAGCAACTAATGTATGAAATTGATTATAAGCCCAAAAGAAAATTCAATTTTGTTTATGAGCACATAATAGAGAGAAGAGCATATATATGTAAATAAATTAAACCCAAGTAGATACTCAAGGGTCCCACCACACATGCCAAAATGTTTTAGTGAATTTTAGATTATATTTTGAGAAAGGAAGAAGAAGAAACTATATAAGAGTATGGTTGAAAAGACCTAAAAATACAAAATACTAAAGCAAATGGTTGGTTAGATAGATAGTTAGGTGGATTTCCTAGTGCTAGATAGATCCAAAAAGCAAGAGCTTCCTTGGAGGCTATCAATCCACATGTTTTTAAAAAACTAAGTTTAAAAAATAGAAGATAAAGTACTTGAATCAATAATAAAAAAGCTACTAAAATTGAATAAAATAAATGCTTGATAAATAAATAGACTAGAAATGACTAATATAGCAATAATAAAGTCAATTAATGCTAAATGGGTCAAGTGTGCTTTAGAAAATAAGTTGGGGTTTGTGAATAGGTAAACAAAAATAAATTTGGATTTGGTTGAGGGTAAGTGGGTGAAAATAGCTTGTTATTTATTTCCATATTGATCATTGATGGTTTATGTGACCATCAATAGTTGGCATGACCATTGATGATTGGGGCAATCATCAGTGGTTGGATAGACCGTGGGTGGTCAAGGTGACTGTCGATAGTTACTGTGTGTTGGTTCTAGGTTGATAAAATTTAGATTGATGGGATCATAGAAGGAAATTATGGGAGATGGGTTTACGCTGGGCTGATTATGAAATACAAAAAAAGTAATTGAAAAATGAAAAATAAGTATTTAGCTTGCTAGAGGTTGGTCAGATGAATGGTTGAGGTGATTAAATCATTGGTAGAGTCTGGCATGATTTTGGTAGAGTAAAAATAATTCACTACTAATTGAGGGGTGACAGTGAGTTAGTTTTCTATCATGATGGTTAGATTTATAGATTTCTAAAAGAAAACCTACAAAATAATATTTGGATGTAAAATATCTTGAAGTCCTAGATCGATCCTTTTTCACCTCCTATTCCTCTCTTCTTATAGACAAGGAAGGAGAGCTCCAACAAGATGTTAACAAGGGGTCTAACTTTTTGTCTATATATAACTCATGCATGCATGGGCTCACATGTGAATTATACATTATAATTATAGAAAATAAATTCAAAATTAAAGGGTGAGTTAGTTTCTTTAGATGGTGGAACTTGATCGTCAATGTTCAGGGTGATCATCAATAATTAAGGTGACCATCAGTGGTTGAGGGCTGAGATAAAGTTGGTGTAAAAGGTAGGTTAAGTCATAAGGTCAACTAAATTGGGTTAGCCCTTATTTGGGTTCAGTTATGGGTTAATAAGGTCAACGTTGGGCCCAAGGTGGGTTGTAACATTTAGAACCATCATGTGTAGATTTTTGGTGTCTACATAGATTAAAGTTACACTAGGATGTATCAGATGTTATGGATGATGTTTAGCATGTAATTTATTTGTAATTATGAACACATCATGGTTTTTCATCACATTGTTTATTACATTTTTATATGATTTAGATTTGATTTATAAATACATGTTGAACTTGTATCTTATTTATCATTTAAAATTGTTTAATAACTTAATTTTCACTTATTATTCCCTTATTTTAGGATGATATCTATTTACATTTATTACATCATGTGTTTGTACCAAATATTTATTATTGTGACATGGTTTAAAACCCACACCCTTCACCATCCTATCTTTACTTGTATGATTAGCTAACAAGCATATTTCTCATTAAATCATTTCATACACATATCTATATGATCTTCACTTTTCCCTTATTTTCCCCTCATACTAAGTGCACGTATGGTTATTATTGAGATGATGAACTTGATTATAGGCAAGATTAATAATTTAGAAGCTAATAAAGTCAATAAATAATTAATATCCTATAACCAAAGCCTAAAGCTTATTGGTGTTCTCCACCTATAACCCTCATGTTTGCTTATCCTAAATTTGTATAGAGGAGGAATATACAAATCCAAAAAAAAATATATAAATGATTTAAACAAAATGCAATGATAAAAATGTATCTATAAAATCAAAATTCAAAATCACACTAAAAGACATGATTCTTATTTAGCGCCTCTTATTTTCTAATCAAATCTCAAACTCCATATCTAGCTTCATGATATAGTTGAGGTCCATTGAGGTGTATTAGGCTATTAAAATAGGATAATATATCCCAAAAAATTATATAGGGCTACCTCATTTATCACATAAGTACCCAATCTTCACAGTAGATCGATGACTCTGTGAGGCATCCTAAAGAATGAGGAACATATTATGGGAATATAGACCCATTTTAATTTTACTGCATATATTATCATAATGAGATGATCTAAGAACAACACTTATTCACCAATTTTTTTGTGTTTACTATGAAAAAATATCTTATGACTTTGTCAAATAAAATAATTCTTAGTGCTTACCTATTTGCTTAGTATGTATCATGCCTACTTAGGTTTGTTATCATGCCTATGCCATATTTTTCCACTTTATTTTTCATTATGATGTTTCTAATATTCCATCTTGATGAATATTTATTTTTCACTGATCATACCCATTTAACTCTACTTTTGTGATTTGTAATGTAAGACTTGGATAGGACTAGGCCTTCCTCTATGATTTTACCCTTCCTAAACACTTACCCTAGTTATCATTAAACCCCATGGGTTTACCCTATATGAGTTGTAGTATAATACCTTGGATAAGACCAAGCTTTTCTCACAAATTGTACTCTCTCTCTCGCTTACCACATTTCATCACAAAATAACTATACTTTTTCAAATTTAGTGATTTACCATAAATCCTACATTTTCGTTGATAATCCTTACAATGATATTTCAATTTTAACATTTATTCGTGTTTTACATGCTTCCAAAAATGATTTAGTGTATTTTAATTTAATTTTATTTGTACCATTTATTCATGTTTTACATGCTTCCCAACATGATTTAGTGTTTCCTAATTTTCATTTCATTGTGGTTATATTACATACTTCTTAATGTGATATAGTGTATTCTAAATTACATTTCACATTTTACATATTTTATATTTATTCTTATTCAACCATGCATCTATTCATATTTGATAATAAAGAATCAAAATAAATCACACATTTTCCCATAACATCTATTAACATCCATACATGTGATATAAATAGAACACATACATCCATAATATCCATGAGTCATAACAACAAATATAAATCTATATATACATGGATTAAATGTTTGATATAATATAAAATTTTATAATCATAATTCAATCTCAACCATATGTCCATGGTCCACCCTCTATATCTAGTGGTGGATAGGATATAGTACCCATATATGCCTATGACTACCCTCTCTTAATAGTCCATTATAAAGACTATGTCTATGTATTTAGGCCCTCAATCTATCCCTGTAAATAGGCCACCTAGCCCTTTACACATGCTAACTCTCTAGATGTGGCTAAGTGAATATCCTAATCCTCAACTAATTTTTTCCATTCCCTTAGCTCACCATTACCCAATATTGATGGTAATGATATCTCCCTTGCACCTCATCATCTTTTTATCTCTTGTACTCCCTCACTGATCAATCTAAACCAACTTAAATGATCAGGGGTAGAAGGAAAAAAAGAACCAATCATATATGTAGTATCATGATGTGGTAACACATCATCTACTATATAATGATTAGTTACCTATACCATCATTGACCATATAGCCTCCTATGTAAAAACATCTTCAAAAAAACTAAACGTACATTAGATTTCACACACACACACACACACACACACACACACACACACACACACACACACACACACACACACACACACACACACACACACACACACACACACACACACACACACACACACACACACACACACACACACACATGCGCGTGCGCGCGCGCACACATACACACACATTAAAAAACATGTGTTTATAAAAATGGAAAAAATTTAAATAAATTATCCATAAAAACTTTCCTAAATTGTAAAATATGTATTTATTATAAATATTAAATATGTATTATTAAATTTTTACCCATATTAGAATAGGGTCATTTGGTCTCAAATTTCAATTATCTAAAAAACTCTATTAAATTGAAAAATATGTTAATAGCCTTAATAAAATTTTAAAAATAATGCTTCATTTACATGGAATTAAAAAACCTAGAAATAATGCATTTATAGTGATACTAATATTATCATTTTAAATTAGATTTACCTTTTCAATAGAATTTGATATAAATATTGATTTATTAATTAAATTCAATAATTTAAAAACATCTCAAAAACTTAATTAAAACTACATACATTTTTTTATGAGGTAAAAATGCGAGATTAGGGTCTTGTGCCTATTGAGCATAGTCATTGACATTTGGTTGTCATTGATGTCAAAGAGAGCATGTGGTCCTAGTGCATTAATGATAAATAAGTTCATTTGATAGTTTAGAGATATATGGCACATTTATAGGTCTATAAGGACAAATAAGAAGTTGTGAGGTATCCTTACATGTCTATGTGAAGCTCTAGTGTGTCACTTGATCATTTGGAATGAGAAACATGCTTCTTCTAGATTAAGAGAAGCTAGACCATCACTACATGTCAAAGCAGATATGAATGAATCATCATGTTTGTGAATTTATTTTTTATTCTTAAAAAGTCAACCAAGGTCCTACTATTTCATGAATATGTTGTCTATGGTGTCAAGAAGGTCCCCTAAAATTTTGGACTCTTGAAATGCTTTTGATTTAACAATTTTGGGAATATTGGTGTGTTATTCCTAATTTAGTATGTAATAATTAATTTAATTATTTTTGTAAATTAGATTGTAATTTTGAAATTTATAAAAATAGTAATAAGAGGGATAAAATAAGACTTAGCTAAAACTTGGCTATTACGATTGAGATAGGATCTGAGATTCACTGTGCAGAACTGGAAGATTGTCATGAATTAAGATTTGAAATTCATTTTATGATCAAGCCATATGTAGTTCTCCTACTTGATGTTCTTTTTGAAATTTAGTGTATGAAGATTAAAAAATGCTAAACTAGATGGACTTGAGGTGGTTAGGGACTGTTGTAAGGATTTGAATAAGCTTGCAAGTGTATTGGATGGATATAAGTAGAGAATAAAAAAGATTGATTAAGTAGTCTTGTATTCTTGCTTGCTTAGTGATATTTTACAACCATTTCCAAATGATCTTTGAATTGGATTTTATAGGGATATATTAGTCATGGGTTGAATGTGATCACATTAGGCTGATAAGGATAAGGATGGGGAACAAGAAGGAATTGACCCTTAGGACTAAAAATGCACTTGGATAAGAGCATCAAAAGTGGATATGAGTGGCATCGATGTTATATTCCAAGTGTGGCACTAATATCTTGAGTAGAGGAGACCTAGGGGGATGGATTATTCATAGAAAAAGGGGTTTAGCTCAGCTAGGATCAAGTCTAGAAGGATAAGGATGACTATGAATTAATAAAAAGAAGCCTATGATGGTCATGAGATCAAGAAAGAGGGACTTAAGGGTTGGGTGCCATTAGCCATGCTCAAGTTACCAATTTTTGCATTTTATATGACTACATTCCCCCCACCTTATTATATTGATGCAGTAAAGTGAAATACTAAGATAAAGGAAAAATAGAAAGCATACCTAAACTTATTTGCAAGGGTGAAGCTCATAAAGTTGTGTGATGTTGGGTGTGCATAGAGAAAGCATGTTGTGAAGTGTAAATATGAAAAAGAAAACAAAATATAGATTATTTATTACTAGATACACTATATATAAATAAAAATATACAAATTTTGGTAAGAGAGAGAGGAAGAGAAAGGAATGAATACACCTCACTAGGTATGCAAACCAATACAAAAATTGTTGTGATGCTAGAAGATGCTGAGTAATAATAGGTATATGTTATATCATGAATGGAACTAAGTGCTCAATTCCTCGAGATTGATGCAAGAATGCAAAGACTAGACCTTTAGCTCCATCATTGCCCACTAAGTGAAGCTAGGTGATCATTCATGTGCTAATCAATGTTTGGACTGTGTGTTTAATCCCTCTAAGTAAGTGGTTACAGAATACAAAGGCTATCTAGTCCTTTGGCTCCATAATTACCTCATGAAGTTAAGATATGAGCTGATATTGATATGAATTGTGTGTCATATGAGATGGCTCTTGAAGCCCAAGAATGTGCTATGATAAGATAATGTTGGTGTGGATAGTTGAATGTATGCTAGAAACTAGCCCACTCTTGGCCACTCTAAAAGATGGAGATTAGGCTTGTATGAAAGCCACTCTAAAATGTGTAAGTTAGGCTTGTATGAAAACCACTCTAAAATGATGCCAACCACCTATAGATGGAATAAGGCACATAACTACTAAAAATTTCTAGGTAATGTTGAACTTAAAAAGAAAATAAAACAAATGTGCCATGCACATTACCCCCAATCACTGGTGTTTGAAACTTAGATTTTGATCTATAAGTTATATAACTATCATATCTAAAACTAGAAGTGAGATCCATCATTCCACATATAATTTCCCCTATATCTAGATTCTTTGAGTAAAATTATACTAAAAACTACTCATCTTGAACTGGTTTAAATGTGAAAAACTATAGTTGAACCTACTTTTTTTCCTACTTCTAGAAATTCTAGTTTTTTTCTATTTAGATAGGAGTGTTGAAAATGGATAGTAGTGGATCCAATCTTGGTGTTGTTGTCTTAGGCCAAATCTAGTAACTATTCTAGCATTTTCACTATCTACCTAGTTTATTCTAACTAGTTTGATATCTAATTGTTGTTTTGGGTGTTCTAAATGATATATTTTTTATTGTTATGAACTTTGATCTTTGTGATAAAAATCCTATTTGTTACGACCTATTTTGAGGGTAGGAATGAAGACCCTACAATGACTTCCCTCAAAAGAAAGAGCCCTACAAGTGTGTTATGCTAGAAAGATATAAGATATATCAATGATAATCAATAAGATATAGCATGGTTTGTAATGAGAGATTGTTAGATCAACATGGGTATGCCTAGATAGATATAACAATGTAATAGAATGTGCAATGTACTGAACTAGAATTAGAAATGTGACTAGTTTTTAGTTGTCATGGAGGGATGGAGTATGATGTCCCTCATGGCATCCAAGAAAGAAAGAAAAATGCATGATGTAGATCATGATATTACAAAAAATGAGAATAAAACAAGAAATAATCACACAAGGAAAGAATTAAGAAGCATACAAGGGTGTCCAAGGGGCCAAACAAACAAGGGACATGGGCACATGTCACTCATAGTAGAAGGCAAACATACAAAGTATGTTCAAATGCCACATACACATATAATTAAAACAAGCAAGGTTGGCTTGGAAGCCACAATCACATAGAAGAGTACAGGCAAAGGACATTGACAAATGTCCTAAGACACACATAAGACATAAAAGAAAAGGACATTATCAAATGTCCTAAGACACATACAAGAGACAACATTAAAACTAAGAAATGTAAATAATCTAGCTATACTAAGAAAGAAAGTAAAGCATGTAATATCCAAAAATACAATCACATCTAACTAATCAAATCAAGAGGGAAAGTATGCAAGACATGTTAGTAAAATACTAGGTATATGATAATACACTAGTGCTATATAATAGTGAGTGTCGATAGAATAATATGTATGAGCTAGTGAGTAATGTATATCAAAATGATAACTAGAGTGTGTGGTGTAGGAATGACATAACTTAGATGGTGTAGTCATGTAGAGATTCCCCCAGTGGGTATATATATCGATGTATGTCTTGATATAGAAGTAGGATGCCCCCTTAATGGGTGGAGTGAAGCAATCAATGATCTAAATTTCACTACACACACTCAAAAGAGATCAAGTGAAGCATGGTAATGTAGATAAATTGATAAACAATAACATAGAACAATAGATGTAAGTCTAACATAGTAGTAGAAATGTAAATCATGGATAATGGATATAATCAAAATATTTTTGTTGTTTTGACATATTTGAATATTTTTATGTTTTTGAAATATTATATTATTTTTGTATTTTTGAGCTTTGTACAATCAATCATAGGAAGACTATGTACAAGAATTTGAAAAGAAGTTATATACAAGTAAATTGGGAAGGGATGATACTAACTAATGAGTCTCATGGGAGACTCCCTATCATAATATCATGTATTAAGGAGATTAATCATACGTGATCATGAAAAATGATGAAAATGCTGAGACTGTGACTCTAAAAGTTGTATATGTTGTAAATGATATGAAATCTCTAAAGTAGAAACCAAGTGTGGGTTCCACTATAACTCAGAGAAGTAGATGTAACTATAGGTATTTTAGAGACCCATTTGGTAGTATGATAATCTCTCTAAACATGTGCTATCTGAGTAGATGCATGAGATCTTAATGATACTGCTCTGGGTGTGAACACTGTAGCTAGACACTATCTAGAATCCTGAAGCTGTGAAGGTGTATAAAATATCTATGGTGGTGATGTATGGCTCAAATTTATTTGAATCAAAAATAGAGGAAGAAATATAACTAGTGGAGAAACTAAAACTAGAGGATGAACTAAAATTGGTGACTGTAAAATAGAAGATGGCTCTGAAGTGGGGAGTAGTAACTCATATGGAACTCCACCAATTATAAAAACTTGATTAGCATGAATTAATATCATGCATCTATGAAATATAGAAGGTAATATTCAAAGTTTTTGAATCCACGGTTGAGCAAGTAACATATCAAAAACTCCTGCACTGGAAACAATAGTGAATGGTGTGGTCATGTGTGTTGGACCAACCTATAAAGGAAGTAAAATCTCACCCAATGAACTCTATATATGCCCACTAAATCCATTGATAATTATGTCCATCGAGGTAATATCCTACTCTGAATATCCCAAATGCTATAATAATTCCATAGTGCACATGTTCACACTGGATCTATTATCTATGAGAACACTACTAATAGGATGATTATGAATGTAAGATCTAATAAAGAGTACATGATAATTTGAATAATCCTCAATGATCTCCTACTCTAAGAAAGAGATGGAAGGTCTAGCTAGAACTCTAGAACTGTATACACCAATCATGTTACTCAAAGTATGTGTCTTAACTGAAGGTGCCCTATATGTATCTAGTGGTGTATGTGCATGATATGCATGGTGAACTCCTAATGTGTCAGCTATCTCCTATTCACAATGCTATAGAAAGGGATCTAAGAATATTTTCAAATCTTTATCTTATGTTTGATTTATTTGAGGAAGATCAACTAAAGTGTCAAAATCAATATCATTTTCATCTATCAAATCCTATATCTTGTGTCTCGAACTGATGCATCTATTTGTTGTATGGCCTAGTGCCATGTAAAACTCAAAAAATTCATGCCAATCATATCCCCATGGAAGAGGATTTGTTGAGTCAACTTTTAAAATAGGAGGGATAGATATGATGTTATAGTCCTATAGCTACTATAAAACTCTAGTTGAAGAAACTAGTAATTTGGTAAAGGTTTATTGAGGAGGTATTGATAAAACCACTCATTGAAGGGGCTTAGAAGCTAAATTAACTATCATTTGATTCTAACTCTTTCTATCATTAACCTTGACTTTTTTGGGGACTTTGATATTAATCTTGTTTTTTTGTTTCTAAGATGTTTGTGTACTTGAGTTTTCCCATTGAAATTAGTTTAAATTCTCTTTCCTTTAGTGTGTGACACAATTCAGTGAAGGAAGAGAATATTTTGAACATAATTGATTCATGCAAAATTGGTAGATGACTCTATTTGAAGAGATATTGTAATTCTTGATTAGCCATTGGGCTAGTCATCTTATCCAAAATAGTCTTATATCGAAGAACATAATATGTGATATGCCCATTTGACCTTTGTTTCTATTGTGCAACTTGGGCATATGAAACCTTATCACCATTTCAGATAAAGGATTGAATGCATTGATTGACTAATTTGATAGACTATAGAACCATTGCAAATAATAATCCTTTAGGTTCTATGGAAATAACTTGGTAAGTAACCAGTCATTTGGTAAATAGTCCAAGCATGCTATGTGAAAATCTCTCAAATGTGTCTCTAGATCACCCTTGCCATCATATAGAGTAAGTTTGGGTTTAACAAAACCTTATAACAAGGGTATTAATGCAGTGTGACATGCCAATGGTGTATGTAATAGAGAAAAATAATCAAAAGCCTATGTAGGTTTAGAGGAACCTTATTCAAGATGTAGCACCTTGGATTAAAGATATTTTATCTCGTGCATAATAACTACCACATTAAGAGACAAAGATGTACTAGCTGTAGCTGGTGGCATAGAGGAAGGTTGGGTTGTTATAAGGGGTTTTTGAAACATAGTTTCCCCTATGGTTTCATTTGTAATTAGTTTCTATGAAGGAATGGAAGACTCAACTTGTTTAGCCTTTTTGATTTCTATGATAGATTGTAAAATAAGAGTAAGGTCTCAGGGTTGGTCCCAGTGTTTTTCTTGAAAACTTTGTAGGATCAAATCTTTTTTGAGGACAAATTCATTATTAAAAATTGGTATAAGTTTATCAAGAGTCTGATGTGGTGGATTTGAATATCAGTGTTTGTATCATCATTGTTATTCTCATAGTGCTCTTTGTCAAAACTATCCTCATTGAAATTGGTGTAATATGGATGTGTAGAATCTATAACATGGATTTGAATTTGTCATTTTTCTATGGTATATGGTAAAGTTGTAAGAATTTAGGTGAATTCAAGATGATTTACACTAAGTCTTACACTTCATCTCAAAGGAAGAGATGCAAGGAACTTATGTGGCATAAGGAAAATAACTTGGATAATAATAGAAAATATTGACTAGATATAATCTAAACAAGGAACTAGAATATGCATAAAAAGGTTATGAAGCTCAAAAACATGTAAGGTGATAACTCAAGAAGCAATGAGACCTAGTATATGCAACTAGGGTTTTAAAGATGATTATTTTAAAAAATTACTATGAAATTTTGAAATTGAAATTCTAAGTTAGATATGCAAGTAAAAAATTAGAAATTTATTAGAAAATTAGTGATTTAATGGGACCTAGTATATGAAAATAGGGTTTTGAGAAATAATATTTTTGATGATTGCTATTGAATTTTGAAAATTTAATGGATTTTTTAAATTTAAGTAAGCTAGTAAAAATTCAAAAAATGATTGGAAAATTACTGGGAAAAAATTGGGACCTAGTATGGGCAACTTGGGTTTGAAAGAAAATTATTTTAAAATTACTACAAAATTTTAAAATTTAATGCTAATTTTTTATTTGATTATGTAGGTAAAAAATAAACTAAATATAGGAAAAATTAGTAGGAAATTTACCCTAGGGTTTCTAGGGTTTTTATGCATAAGTGATGTAAGTCAGGTTCACCAAATGATTTAACAATTTTGGGAATATTGGTGTATTATTTGTAATTTAGTTAAAGGGTATGGGTAGTAAAATTAGTAAATAATTATGTAATAATAAATATACTATTTTTTTTAAATTAGATTATGATTTTGGCCTTTATAAAAATAGTAATAAGAGGGAGAAAATAAGACATAGCCAGAAACTAGTTGTTACGACTGAGATAAGGACTGAGATTCATTATGTAGGATTGGGATACTATCACAAACTGAGATAATCTAATATTCATTTTATGATTGGAAAGGAGTGTAAAAAGTTGATAAGAGTGGCAATATTTATTTATTCCACTTCTACCACTATTATCCTAAGGATCTAAGCTTTTTGGGTTTTGTTCACCAAGTCTGAGTTACCCTGTCTATGAATTTTCAATATTTGAAAATTTGTAGAGCTCCCTGTAGAGTAGATTTTATCTTCAAACCCTATACTCCATTATGATTAGACAAATTTTGAGAAAGAGGGGGGTGGTTTGTGTGTAATATTAATTGAACGTGTATCCATACCCCTTGTTTTGGCACACTGCCTACATATGAATACTCCAAAGAGGGATCGAGCCATATGTAGTTCTCATATTTGATGTGCTTTATGCAATTTAGTGTATGAATATTTATAAATTATAAAATGGATGTACTTGAGGTGGATAGGGACTAATATAAGGATTTAAATAAGATTGTAAGCATATTGGTTGGTTGTATGCAGAGAATAGGGAAGATTTATTGAGTAGTATTACTTGTATTTTTGCTTGCTTGGTGATATTTGCCAACCCTTTCCAACTAATCTTTGAATGGTATTTTGTAGGGATCTATTGGTCATAGGTTGAATGTGCTCAAATTATGCCAATAATTATAAGGATGGGGAACTAGAAGGAATTGATCATTGAGGCCAAAAATATAATTGGATAGGATCATTAAAAATGGATAGGAGTGGCACTAACACTATAGTCCAAGTGGGGTGTTATTGTCCTAAGTAGATGGGACTTGGGGTGATGGATTAGTCATGAAAAAAGGGGTCTAACTCAATTGGGATCAAGTTTGATAGGCTAGGGATGACTAATAATTAGTAAAAATAAGCCTATGAGGGTCATGAGAGAAAGTAAGAGGGACTTAAGGGTTGGGTGTCATTAGCCACACTCAAGTTACCAATTTTTTAATTTTATATGACTAAAACTTTCTATCTCAAGTTATAAACCTTCAAAGTTTCACCTGTAGTCTATGATAGGCTAGATAATATCAATTTTATCTTTGTTGAAGTCTAAGGTCACTAGTTAGTTGATCTAACAACGAGCATTCATCATCTAGATCTTGATCCAATGATGCATATTTGGTCGAAATGTTAAAGGTACCTATGATTGCACTTGATGATGACAAGTGTCACTATTTTGTTGAGTTGATATAAGATCAATATTTCATGGGCATTTTTACTAATAAAAATCAATGGTGTGGGTTAATTCAAAATTCAAATATGTAGAAGGCATGTAGAGCTCCCAAGTGGCATAATCATGGGAGCTCTGATCTAAGATCAACGATGAGCATTGTAAGATAAAGATATAGATACTTAGAGGAAATAGACAGAGCACATTTGTTCAAATTTTCTAGGATGCATGAGATGAGGTCAACATACTCAGTGTTTAACATATGCTTGGTGACCATTGGAATTTAAATATTCAAATTTGGGAAGAAAACCAATGCTTTGTTTTTGGGCTATACATTTTGATCCAAGATAAATTTATTGATGTAGTAAAAAGCAAAGTTTTAGAGGAATTCAAGGTGCATCCATTAAATATAGTTATAAGTTTTTAATGTTTTATAGGTGAAGATAAGGAGCTAAAAATTTGACTATTTTTTCATTCATGGTGATCTTATGTACAGAATAATGTTTGAGCAAATTATGCTTTAGCATAAGGGTGTTTTGGTAGGATTAATCACCTAAAGATGTCTTAGGGGTCATATAGAGTGGACATATATATTTGAGATTGATTATTTTTTAATAATTTACTTGATAGAGTGCTAAATGGGTGAATAGGTCTCTATGAGACCTATAAAAGGTACTAAGGTCTAATTGAAAGGTGTAGCTACTTAAGTGTAACCTGTAGATGCCATGGCCAACCTATGAGAATCAATTTGAGATATATGTAAATTGTTATATGTATTAAGGGTCAAGTCATGTTTTATGGCTAAACAAGAAGCCAATATTCATGAATACTCTATAAATAATGGAGACCAAGGCAATGGTTTCTAGACTTGAATGTGGAAGAAGTAAGAGAGCAAAATATAGAGGTGAAGAATAGAGATCAAAGGGAGTGTGATTAATGGGTGGAATGAAGTAAAAATATGATTGAGGATAAGTGAATAATACTATATAGATCTAAAAGGGTGTTTTGGATGTATTACTTGTATGAAGAAACTTGAGTGAGTGTGAAGAGAGTTTTTCCACATTATTTCTCTAATCAGATTGATCTACAATCAAAATTTGGGAGCTATTGATTTTATACGTGTTGTGTGGGTACTTAACATCTAGAAAAAGTGGGTGCTTGTTCATACTTAGGGGTGGTTTCTCCTTTTAAAGTGGGTTATTCACTAAAAGGTCACTTGTTAGTGATCATATTATAGGACAAGTAGTCTATGTGATTGTAGGCTTGAGAGTGGGTTTTATTCCCCAAGAGGGTTTCCCACGTAGATCTGATGTTAGTGTGTGATCTTGCATCATATTTATTATTCATTATTATGAACCTCTTGTATGATTTATGAATGATTATGGTCATTGATAAATATTTTGAAAATATTTTAATTAAAATTTTAAATAAATTACATCATTGATTCACCCCCTCTCATTTATTATACCTCCAATAATTAGTATAAAATAAGGACATTCATTATAATTTTAACCACTTAAAGGTGATCTAAGGTATAATATGGAAAGTCAATAGATGTTAAGCATTATTTTTAAATGGGTCAAATTATGCTTTTTGGATTACAAAGATGAAGACATACATCATGTCTCTAGGTTTTGATATTTGGCAATATGTCATTGATGGTTATACTACACTAACTACTCCTCCAACTAGTGGTATTGATAATAAGTTGAGTGAGAAAAATTAAAAAGATATGAATGTTATAATTTATGGTCTATCTAAGGTTGAGTTCACCAAAGTGATCTATTACAAGTTTTCCAAGGAAATTTGGGTCAAATTATTTAGACTATCTATCAAGGAGACTCTAAGGTAAAATTGGACAAGTTGTAGACCTACCAAAGGTAGTTTAAAGGTCTCAAGATGAAGGAAGAATTTATTATGGCATCCTATTTTCTAAGGGTTGATGATGTAGTAACCATGATTAGAGGTCTTAGAGAGGTGATTGATGAAGCTAATATAGTACAAAAGGTATTGGGGACTCTTATACTCAAATTTGATTCAAAAGTGTCTGCTATAGAATAAATTCATGATTTCACTTAGTTGAAGATGGATGAAATACATAACATACGTAATGCCTATGAGATGAGAGTTGAGGAGGATATACTTCCTAAGAAGAAATTAGAATTCAAGGTGATCAAGGAATCCAAAAATAATAAGTTAAGTCTTGAATATTTTGATTTTAATGAAGAGCAACTTGAAGCCATGATTTTAAGAAAATTGAATGTAGGATCAAGTAAGTATGAAGGAAAAATTCCTTTCAAATCTTTTTCATGTGGTAAAGCTGGTCATTGTATAGATATATGTCTAGGTATAAACAATTTTGAACACAAGTAAGATCATAAGGAATCTCATGAGGATGAACACAATAAATCTGAGGGTCCTAGAAAATGCATAAAGTTATTTAAAAAGAAAAATGGAAATAAGGAAGCATATAAAGGAATTAAGAGCTCATCTACAAAATAAGAAGTAAACACATCTGATAGTGATGATTATTTTCATAATTGGGACATGGAGACATTGTTCATGTATCTTAATGATGATGAAGGTGAATGTTTTGTAAGCAAAGATTTCTTTGGTGGAGATAACTTAGAGGAAGAAGATGAGAAATTTACTCTTGAATATAAATATCTAGATACTATGGAAGAAATGAAGATACTACAAAGAAAGAAAATAAAATAATATTCCTTTATCAAATCCTATGAAGAGCAAATTGGAATTTTTGAAGGAAGGTTGAGTAATGAAGTCAAGGAGCATGGTGAAAGCACACAATATATTAAAACTTAGGTCTATACTCTTGATGAATAAGTAAAGAATAATGATGAAGAATGTATCATGTATCAATTAGAGATAGAGTCTTTGCAGATGAAACTAAAGAAAGTTATGAGTAAAGATACAACTAATGATCTAGATAATAAGGATGAATTGATGAATTCTCTTGAAGATATAAATACTGAGAAGAATTGAACAAAGAGATGATGTCAAAAATAAAGGAATATGAAGAATAATTCAATGTGTTTGGAAGAAATATTGAATGATGACACCAGAGAACATGAAGATATTGTCAAACATCTAAACAATTAATTAAAAACTGTGTCTACAAGCCTAAAAACAAAATAAGATGAGAGTTTAAGGTATGTAATCAGAATTGAGTCATTAAAAGCTAAGTTAGATAAGATATCTTGTAAGGTTAAGTCATTTATTAAGTTTTAAAAGAGATCAAATGATATTGACAATATTTTGAGTGGTCAAAAGCATGCAAGTGATAGAACTGGTCTTGGATACAAAGAAGAATAAAAACATGTAAGTCAAGACATGATAAAGGCTGATGTGAACATGGAAAATTAGACTTTTAATACCAATCATTAATCAAGGAATGAAGGTATTGGAAGAATTAAGACAAATCATATCAAACAACCAAATTCTATGAGGTATGCAAATTTCAATGGTCATTATTACTTCCACAATCAGTTTGGTCATAGGTCAAAAGATTGTAAAAGATCTTCAAGGAATGAATTTGTATGGAATTATGAGAAAGATAATGGAAATCATGAAAAACATCATCACTCAAGATATTCAACAAGTTCACAAGGAAATAATGACATCTTTTGCTATAAATTTCATGGATTTGGTCATATTGCAAAGTTTTGTAATATCTTCAACATGATACCAAATGACCAGGTACATGAAAAAATTCATGAAACTCCAAGGAATAATTATATTTCTCAATCATAAGGTATGTAAAATATGAGAAATATCATTTTTTTTAAATTTCATGAGACAGGTCACATAATAAGGTTCTATAATAATGATCAATATTCTATTTCAAAGATTACCAATCCTAATATGAAGAGGAGTCATAGTGAATGGAGGCCTAAGTAGGTAAATGAAAAACAAGTTAAAAATGGATTTTTACCATGATAGAACAAGGAACAAGTTCAAGTATCATGGAACAAGCCTTATATGCCCAAATGGACAAGGAAATCAAGTAGGATCCTGAGATAACATAAAAGAATAAAGTTGAGAACTCATTCAAAGATAATATGAAGATAAGGAAGGACTGCAAGTCAAGTGAGAGCATAGAGATATGGGAATTACCTAAGTGTTGGGATATTTATTCTCTCTATGACAAGAAGGTGTCTATACCAATACTTCTTAGGAGACATTTCTTATGTGAAAGTAAGTGCATGCACTCTTGGTGTATATCAAAGAATAGATGACATGAGATGGAACATGATGTTGAGTAGTTTTTTAGGTCCAAAGATAAAAATTGTACAAGTTTAGATTGGTTCATATCAAAGGGGGAGTAATTTTTTCATATGTTGTAAAGTATGTAAATGTCTTGAGCATATTAATAGTATTTGAATGTATGCATAATGTTGAAAAATAATTTTTAGCATGTTGAGGAAAAGACCCTTTGTCATTAATGTCAAAGGGGGAGAAAAATAAGAATGAAGGAGATCAATTTCAAATAAGAGGAAGTCATTCTAAAAGTGTTTTTCCATAAATGACAAAGGGGGAGATTATTGAGCATAGTCATTAATGTTTGTTTGTCATTGATATCAAAGAGAGCATGTGGTACTAGTGCATTAATGACAAAGAAGTTGTGTTTGATATTTTGGAGAGATATGACACATTTATAGTTATGTAAGGACAAATAAGAAGTTGCGAGGCATCCTTACATGTATTGGTGAAGTTTTGGTGTGTGAATTGATCATTTGGATTGAGAGGCATTCTTCTTCTAGCATAAGAGAAACCAGATCATCACTACAAGTCATGCAGATATGAATGAACCAAAAAGTTTGTGCATTTATTTTTGGTACTTAAAAATTCAACTAAAGTCAAATAATTTCATAGAGATGTTCTCTATAATGCTAGATAGTCCCTTAAAAATTTTGACCCTTGAATTGATTTTTATATCAAGTTATAAACCTTCAAAGTTTTACTTACAGACTGTGATGGGCCAGAGACCATCAAGTTTATCTTTATTGAAGTATAAGGTCACTAGTTAATTGATCCAATGGTAAGAATTCATTGTCCATATCTTGATCCAATGGTGTGTATTTAGTCAAAATGTCAAAGGTACTTATGATTTCACATGTTGATGATAAGTGTTAGTATCTCATTGAGTTGATAGAAGATCAATGGATCATAGGAATTTATACTAATAGAGATCGATGGTGTAAGTCAAGTCAAAAGTCAAATGTGTAGAAGGCACACCAAGCTACCATGTGGCACAATTATAAGAGCTTTGATCTAAGATCAATGGTGATAATTTCAAGATAAAGATTGAGTTAATTAGAGGATATCAATGGAACATGTTTTTTTAATTTTTCTAGGGTGCATGAGATGAGGTCAACATGCTCAATGTTTAACAAATGCTTAGTGATCATTAGAATTTAAATATTCAAATTTGGGAAAAAAACTAGTTCTTAGTTTTTGGGCTATATAATTTGATCTAGGACAAATTTATTGATGTATAAAAAATCAAAGTTGTAGATGAATTCAAGGCACATCCATTGAATCTATTTATAAGGTTTGAATGTTTGTACAAGTGAAGATATGAAGCTTCAAAGTTTACTATGTGTTAATTCATGGCACTCTTGTGTATAGAATAATGTTTGAGGAAATTGTGTTTTAACATAAGGGTGTTTTGGTAGTAGCAATCACTTGAAGATGTCTTAGGGGTTATATATAGTGGACCCAAGTATTTGAGATTGATCTCTTGTTCTTAATTTGCTTGATGGAGTGATAAATGGGTGAATAGGTCTCCATGAGACCTATAAGGGCTATTAAGGCCTAATTGAAAGGTGTAGCTACTTAAGTATGATCCATAGTTGCTATGGTTGAAATTTGAGAATGAATTTTAACTATGTCTAATAATTTTAGATATATTAAGGGTTAAGGCATGTCTTATGGCTAACCAAAAATCTAATATTCATGAAGACTTTATAAATAGTGGAGACCAAGGCAATGGTTTCTATACTTGAATGTGGAAGAAGTGAGAGAGTAGAATATAGAGGCAAAGAAAAGAGATTAGAGAAAGTGTGCTTAGTGTATGGATTGAAGTACAAAGCTAATTGAGGATGAGTAAAGAAGACTAGAGAGATCCAAAAGGGTGATTTGGATGCATTTATTGTATGATCAAGTTTAAATGAGTGTGAAGAGAGATGTTATACATTGTTTCTCCAATCATATTGATCTATAATTAGAATTTAGAGCTATTGATTTCATAGGTATTGTGTGGGTGATAAACATCTAGAATAAGTGGGTGTTTGTTCATACTTAGGGGTTGATTCTCCTTTTGAAGTGGGTGATTCACTAAAATGTCTCTTGTTTTTTATCATCTTATAGGAAAAGTAGTCCATGTGCTTGTAGGCTTGAGAGTGGGTTTTATTCCCCAAGAGGGTTTCCCACATAGATATGATGTTATGAGTGTGATATTGCATAATATTTCTTATTCATTGTTATGAACATATTGTATGCTTTATGAATGTTTATTGTCATTGATTAAGAGTTTGAAAGGATTGCAATTAAAATTTTAAATATCTCACATCACATATTCACCCCCCTCTCAGTGATTGTACCTCTAAAAATGATCTTAGCACTAAAATATGTTTAACAAGAAGTAATATAAATATACATACAACATAATCCCCAAAGAAAAGGAGCTATGAGGATGGATTCAACAAAAAAAACCCACATAAAAAGGACACCAAGTTGTAGAAAAAACAAACCAACTAGACTAGCATCAAAGATTAGTGAGTTGACTCCTTTGAGTCAGTATAGACTACCAATTTCATACTTCCTTTCTTTTTATTCTCTTCCTTTTTAGTGAGTTTTTTTGTTATATTAATGGGCCCTTGATCCTTAGTGGCATTTTTCTTCATATTTTCAAGAGTTTTTCCCCTAGTTTCTCCATCTTCTTCTCCTGTTCCTTTTATTCATTAGTTCTCTTCTCCTGATTCTTTTTCTGATTGTAAGTGGTTTATATTATTTCCCCCACTACTTCTATGATCTTCTCCTTTCCTTAACTAACTCTGGCATGAAGGTTAGATTATTATGGAATAAGTATAAGCTTTAGTTTGTTAATTTCCTTAGCTATTTTATATCATATTAGTTATTGCATGGACAACTTAGTCTTTATCTTTTTTAGGTTTTATTTTAATTCCTCAATCTTCATACTCCTAGGAGTTTGGGGAGATACACTTACATTTTCATTGATATCCAATGTTTTTTCCCTTTAGGTTAGTTACATGGGTGAGTCTTTTAGTTATTTTTCTCCTATAGATTTAGAAGAATCCTCCTCCTCTCTGGTGTTAGAACCTTCCTCACCCTATTCCTCCATATCTTCCTTATGACTTTGCACATCAATGTTTTCTATTACTTATTTTACCCACATAGGCTCCCCTCTCTTGAATATAAATAGAATGAGACCTTGGTGTAATATTTCAAAAGAGGGGTTCACTTTTAAGGCCATGAATAAAGCCTCCACATATTTGATTAGAAATAATGCTAGACTTATTTTATGACCCTTCAAATGGTTCATTAGTAAAAAGTGATGGGAGAATATAGTAGTGTGATTACCTTATAAGGTGATATACTGCATAATTTGAGGACATAACTTAGGACATTTCCTTAGTAATTCACCTCTAGGATACCCATTTTATTTTTGTATCAACTTATCCATATTGAATAAGGTTTTCATGAGATCCTCCTTCCAATTTTTATCTTTAAAATCCTTCACTCCATCGTAGTTCATGCCAATGACTTCACTAATTATTAATTTAGTAATGGTGATCATTAGTCCCCTCATCTTTATCATTCTATCCTCCCATCCTTTAGTGAAGTATTTAGAAATGGAGGAATATGATCTAATAATCATTATTATAAAGTTGGTAAGACCTCTTTTAGAAAATTTTCAGTATACATCAGGATCTTCTTTTTCTTATACATATGAGATGGGTTCAACCATGTCATAGTTATCACCCATGATTGAATTTTTGTTGTTATTCAAATATTTATGTTTTAGAACAAATATATTCTCAATTGGATTAATTTTGGCATAGTTAAGCCATAGATATTATGATTGATGTGCACTCTCCCACTCTTCAAACTAATCGCCTTCATCTTGAAATGATTGCTATCATCCTTGTTTGTAGATTCAACTAATGTAAATTGAGTCATTGATTACTAGCTCATAATTTCCCTCCCAAGAGGGAAGATATATTGGCCATTTCCTTACCAATGATCATGGTTACTTAACTTGGTAACTCATCAGACTTTATCCAATGTTGGAATGAATAAATGTGCACTCTGATATTAGACATGCTATCCACACCTTTATTACCTTACTTATAGATGTGGGAGATTTAAACACCCTAAAACTAATGGAGGATTTTTTTGGCATCCTCTATTTCATTCTTTATAGTCCATAAGGGAATTATTCTATCTTTTTGACAATTTATAATATTGAAATAATCTCCTTTAACTTGGAGGTATTCAATTCTCAAATTAGCTTCTGATTTGATACCTCATAGAGCCACTGAGGCTTTAATGACATGGTTAGTTTTAACTCCCAAGGTTCCATCATAAGCATCCATGAGATGACCATATGCATCCTTTATTACACCTACACCCCCAGTAGGACTTGGGTTACCTTTTTTTGCACTATTAAAATTTAGCTTGAGCCAAGGACTAGGAAGTTTGGACTACTTAGCTTTAGATCTATCCACCCTCTAAGAATAGATGCTCACAAGGAATAAAAGCTTATAGAGGGTGAAGAATGGGGACATAGGAAAAGGGGGAATCCCAAAAGTTAAAAGAAAACATAACCTAGTTTTATTTAATAATAGTAAAAATCCTATAGGTAAGAGACAAGGAGACTTATTTTTAAAAATATAAGAGTTTCTACACATTGAAATGCCCCAAAAAGTATGTGGTAGGATTAGTCTCCAAAACAAATATGGGGAAATACCAGGGGGAATTTCTATTTCAAGATGAGATCAAGAATAGATTTGTTCTTAACCCAAGAAATGTTAAACTTATACAAAGAGAAGTCTAAATTTTCACAAGTGAAAGGGTACTCAAGAAACAAGTGGACAATAGATTATTCATTACAATTGCTAAGGATACACCTATTATGAATGGAGAGTATTATATTGACCAGATTATCTATGGTGATAATTTTATCATGGGTAGCCATCCAAAAAAATATGTTGACTTTTGGAGAGAGATTCTAAATCCATAGATTCTACCAATCCTTAACATTCTCCCCAAGATATAGATTAACAAGTAGCTTGATTTGATCGATAATAATCCACTGGGGGTTATTGAACAAATGATTTCATCATCATTATGAAAGTGGTTGAAATGAGTATTCTAAAGTTTTTGATTAAGAGCAAGGATGAGTTTGGAAACCTAGTCACAAACACCCTTTTTGTGCAAGTGTTTCCACCTCTTAGAGTCATTAGAATCCTCCCAATAGTCACTCACTTTGGATCGCACTTCCTCCTTGAACTCAAGGATAACTAAGTTCATCCCAAGGGGATATAGAGGCTAGGGGGTACTAAGATAACTAGGGGTCATCCCAAAAATTCACTTTATTTCCATTTACCACATTCCATTTGTTGTATTTTTTAAGGAGGTTTTTGATGTTAAGAAGAAGGGATTTCAAAAATATAGATCCATTGATAGGGAATTATTTAGAAAGGATCCCAACTCCTTCTATAGACTCAAGATACTTGGATTTTATAATCCTATCCATTGATTACCCTCTTTTAGGACTTTCCATCCTTATTTTAAGAAAACATCTTGATTCATCATCTTCAATTTTCTTAGTCCTAGGCCTCCATTTCCTTTAAGGAGGCATACCATATCCAAGGAGATAAAAAGGAATCTACATTTACATTTTTCAACCTTAGAGAGAAATATTTTTTGAATCAATTCCACTTGATTGGCTTTTTTACCTAGGATATTGAATAGGGACATCAAGTAAATTGATATGATTTGAAGTGAGCTCTTAAAAAGATGAAGTTTTCCTTATTAATAAATAAGTTTGCATTTCCAACCTACTAGATTTTTTGTATCTTTTCAGTAAGTAGATTCCATAATTCAATTTTTATTCTCCACTAAAATAGAGGTAGCCCCAACCTGGTATGTAGATGGGAGGCTCTTTATTTTTTAGCCCAAAATTATGGATACCTTCTTTTGGAGGCTTTTTGGGGTTTTGATAAAGTAAATGTCACTCTTTTTAAAGTTAAAACATTAGCTAGAAATAGTCTTATAGATCTTGATAATTTTCTTGAAGAACTCAGATTTCACCATAAAATATTCCCCTATTAGCAAGGTGTCATCCAAAAAAAATTCATGTATAATAGGGGTGGTATTAGGGTCCACTTTGATTCCTTTTATTTTACCTATAATTCTAGAATTTTATAAAATTATGATCAAATTTTTTACCATTATTATGAAGAGTTATGGAGATAAGGGATCTCCTTGGTGTAAACCTAAACCTATTGGAAAGAAGCCTTTTATATTACCATTAATGATGACAAAGCACATAAGTGTCAAGATGCAGGATGATATTAAGACTCTAATCACTTGGCAAAAGCTAAACTTGTCAAGGAATTCTTAAGAGACCATATCATATGCTTTGTTCATGTCAAGTTTAAGGAACATGCATTATCAGGTTGAGTTTTTTTATTGAGTGAATAGCCTCATGAGTTATTATGATTCCATTAGTTATTTGTCTTATAAACATGAAAGTAACCTATTTTTTAGATTGAATCTTATCCAAGAGAATTTGAAACATAAAAAGCTAATTATTTGGTGCAAATATTATAGGTGGAACATATACTAGTGAGCCTAAATTCCTTTAATTGGTTGGATCTCATTTTTAGCAGATTCAAACCAAGAAGGTATTATTAAATTATTTTAGAATGGTGCCTGATTGGTAAAATTTAGATACTATTGCATGCACTTCATGTTGGATTATATCCCAATATTATTGATAGAAAAAGGGGGAAAAGGCATCTAGCTCTAAGTCTTTTCCCCTTATATATAGAATATTGTTGATTGGACCTTTTAAAGGAATGGAGGTTTGAGAATATTGGAATTGTTGGCATGGTTAATGAATCTTAGGAGTTCAAACATTTGGTCTTCCAAATTCAAATTTTGAAGGGGGTTTTATGATAATAAATCCATAAAATACTTGATAATTTGTTCCTCTGTTTCCTTTTCTTCTCTACAAGTCATTCCATCCTCCTTTAGGCTTTTAAATATTTTATTGGAGTTACATTTCTTAGAAGCTGATTAATGGAAAAAAATTAGTATTTCTATCTCTTTCCTTTAGCCATAGGCATCTCAAATTTTGGTGATGGAACGCTTACTCTCTAGCTTTGAGGTTATGGAAAGTATCAATCAGTTCTTTTTCTTTTGATTAAATATTGATGTTTGATCCCAAATTATTATTTTCTTCCTCAATATTATGTATCTCTTCTTATATATTATTCTTCTGAATGAAAATTTTCCCAAAGACTTCTTTATTCCATACATTTAGTTTTTGTTTAACAAATTTTACTTTCATGGAAAGGATATACATGTATGACCCTACTATGGGCACTTCCCACCATTCCTTAAGGGAGTATAGATAAGGGTGGTAAGTCTACATTGTCATGAATCTAAATGAAACATTTTTTATTTTCATAATTATCTTCCCTATGAATACCATTGGGTTATGATTAGATCTAATATTTAGGAGGGAAGTGAGAATACTATTGTATTAGATGTCCCAATTCATAGAGAGAAAAATTCTATCTGATCTGACTTGGATCAATTTTCCACTTAACCTTATGTTTGACTAGGTATATTGGTTATCTTTTAATTTCACATCCATTATCCATGTTTTTTCTATGAATTCATTAAGGTTTTCCATATTGTCCTTGAAAATTTGTAGTCCCCCTTTATTTTCCATGGGAGAAAGTAATGAATTAAAGTCTCTAGCTACTATCCATTTCCATACCTCACTATTTTTTTGGAATTATTCTAGTTCATTCCATAACTTTTTCCTCTCATGTTTGGAATTGGGAGTATAGATATTTGAGAAGATGCACTCTATATTATTAGTGGTAACCTTGAAGTGTATAGCTATGTAGTTATCTATTTTGGTTAAGGCCATTTATTTTACCAATTTAGGATTCCAAAAGACTACCTACCCTCCTATATCTCCTTTTGAACTAATTATAATACTATTAACTTTATTCAACACATTATTGGTTCTTGAAAAAAAATTCACTTTTGACATCCTAATTTATTGAAGAATAAAAAATTGATAGTTGTGTTTTATGATTAATTTCCTTACTAGTATTTATTTCCTAGGTTTTATAATTCCCTTAATGTTCTATGATATGAAATTATCTTTTATAATTTAAGAAGAGTCTAAGGGTGCTCATAGTACCCTTTTATGCTTATATTTTAGTTTCTTTTTTCCCAGTTTTCAAGTTGGGGTACCTACCATGAGTTTTTTCTTCTTCTCCCACCCCACCTATGCTTTCTTCTTAAATTTTTTGGTGGTGACTTGGGTTCATTATTCGTATTCCTTCCATTTTATGTATTCTTACTTCATAGAGTATGATCATTGTCTATGATTAAGGGATGCACTTTTTGACCTTATTTTTATATGCTCTAAGGGTGGTGGGCTGGGTGACTTCATTGGGAGAGGGGAGATATACTTAACCAAAGTCACTTTTGAAATATTTAAGCCATATTTTATGAACAAAATGGATCTGAGGGGGGACCACCTTTAGACAAACTAGATTTTTTTGTAATATTGTTAGATACTCTTGATTTCCTATTTATTTGTTCCTCCAATTCCTTATGTAAAGAAACCAAACAAGAATTTTTATGGGAGTATTAGTTACCCTTGATTTCCTATTGATCTATTATTTTAGTTAATTGAGTGGAGTGAATCCATTTTATGGAGATACAAGACCATGGGTCATTTTTAGATCTTTATTAATCGCCTATTTACTTAGGGTTACCTCTAGAGAGCCATGGATTGGAAGTGTGCCCACAAGAGGCTCCAATGTTTGAGCTAGATCCTCTTCCTAAAGACACTATGGAGATTTTTTAAGCCATCTAAGATTGGGAGGTTGGGGATCCCTTATATTGTATTTAAATTGTTTAGATATGTGGTTTATGACATTATAGGTTTTGTATATTTTTGCATCCCTCTCATACATAATATTTTGAGTCTTTTCTCTGTATTTTGATTTAATCTTTATGGAATGAATGAGGGGATTGTATATAGGTATGAACACACTAAATATAGATGATATTATTCTATTTTTATAAGTCATAACCATATTAAGGGTGATAAGCTAACCAAGGGCTTTTTCTATGGAAATGATAATCTTAGGTTCTTGGACTTCTAATGAGAGCTTTAGGAAGTTCACCCACATGGGTACATCCTCTAAAACAACACTCCTAAGGTTAGTTCCTAATTTCCATTTTCTAAGGTAGAAGTTTGAATTTACCATGGACTAAGGACCTCTTATCAATATTCTTAAATTATCTTCTTGACTCATAAAATTTATAAGGAAGAAGTTTTTCTCCATGTCTATGATGTCCAGTTGGCCTTTTGGGCTCCATTTTTGGTTGGCCCATTTTTTGAAAGTGTTTATGTTTAGTCTAATCCCATTGAATTTAACCAAAAAATAATTTTATAGATTTAAATATACCTTTTCTAATACAATATTAGGGAAAGTAAGATGTACATCATCATTGTATGCCAAAGTTTGGAAACCTTCTTGAAGGTGCTACAGGATAATCAAGACAAATTTATTGGTGAAAACATCTTTGAGGCACCAATAGCTAAGCACAAAAGTTCTTCAATGCTTGATGAAGACAAAATCAAAGAGAAAATCAAAATAACTTCTAATCTATAGCCTAATCAGATGGTAGCTACTCTAAAGTTCAAACAATAGAAAAGTTTTTTGGTCTTATTCAGAGAACAAGTCTTTGGCCCTACCACAACCAAAATTATGTCAAATATAGCATCAACAATATTACATGTTACTAAAAGTCTTGATCTTCATTTATTTCCCCATTATTATACATTCCATTATCATCTACAATTACATTTCAAAATCAAACTTAACATCCGTTATTTGTCCTTTTTTACCATCCATGGTCGCACTTTACTTTGTAGAGGCTACAAAGATATCTTGTCTTGACGCTTGAAGGAATCATAATCAATGACCAATGAAGACCACAAAATCATTCTCAGTAAACAAATATTTAGGCCATTATTGATAGATTAGTTATTCTAATGAGGTATGGGATAACTATTAAAATGATCAAGTATTCTATTTATATCATTTTTTGATTAGGATGTGTATCTCCCCATCAATAGGAATAATAGAATAAAAAAACACACCTAGGACAAAAACATGTACCATACCATTTGAAATTTTTTTGAATTGCATCCATGGTGACATAGCAATTGAAGAAGAGTAAGGAGGCCAAGACAACATTCATGTAGTAGAAAAACACTCTCTTAGTAAGACCTTTTCAAAGGTGCTAGGGGATAATCCAAGATAGAACTCAACATCTCCTAGTGACACCTTTTTGGAAACACTAGAAGAAAATCAAATTCAAAAGTCAACATTCCTTAGTGAAACCTTCTCAAAGGTGCTAATGGATAATCAAGACAAATTTATTGGTAAAAACCTCTTTGAGGCACCAATAGCTGAGCACAAAAGTTCTTCAATGCTTGATGAAGACAAAATCAAAGAGAAAATAAAAATAACTTTTAATCTATAGCCTAATCATATGGTAGTTACTCTCAAGATAAAACAATATAAAATTTTGGTGGTCTTAATGAGAGAACAAGTCTTCGATCCTGTCACAACTAAAATTATGTTGAATCTGGCATCAATAATATTATGCATTACTAAAATTCTTGATCTTCATTTGTTTCTCCACCATTATACATTCCCTTATCATCTACCAGTCCATTTAAAAATCAAACCTAACATCCATTATTTGTCCTTTTTTACCTTCCATGGTCGCACTTTCCTTTGCAGAGGCTACAAAGATATCTTGTCTGGATGCTTGAAGGAATTAGAATTAATGACCAATAAAGATCACAAAAGCATTCTCAATAACCAAATCTATAGCCCATTCTTGATAGAGTAGCTATTTTGATGAGGTATGGGATATCTATTAACATGATCAAGTATTCTATTTATATCATTTGTTGATTAGGAATCTCCCCATCAATAGGAATAATAGAATAAAAAACCACACCCAGGCCAAAAACATGTACCATACCATTTCATATGCCATTGCCATTGTTATATATGCTTATTTACCATTATTGTAGGTCCTATCGATTTACCCCCACCACTTATGGGTAATCCTACTACCATTTTATCAAATCTATCTAGACCATTATTTTCCTTAGCAATGCCATTCCATCTTATCATTCCATTCCTATCTAGACCAAAGCCTATTTTTAGTCACCCTACCCAATCCTATTTTGATCTTGGTTCATTTTCTTCTTCCCACACCTTTTGTGAGATTTTTCTAATCAAGTTTCAACAAACAATCCAATATATGTTTCAATGATAGTCTATGAAAGTAGTGTGATAGTTGATCTAGCAAGATATCTTTCATCCTATCAAGTTTGTTTATGTGAGATTGATTATAACCACCTATGGGAAAATCAATGTTTCATCAGTCTTGATACTAATTATAACTACCTATAAGAAAATTATTATGATTGAACTATGCCATTTTATCCTAGTTATAACCACCTATGGGCAAACTAGGGGTAAGACTTGTTTATTATGCATTGTTGGATCACCTTGCATTACTATTTTCATTTGACTAGCCCTTTTACAGATTTGAGAACTTGTTGGGACCTAGTTGGTTTTTCCTCACCTTTTGTGTGGATGGAATTACTATGACTTGAGGTCATTTTAGGACTATGTGGGTCATGCTCAATTCATGTTGAGGTCACCTCAGCCCCCCTTTCCATACACTCTCACCATTTTGTGAGAAACCTAAGCCAAACACTCTCACTATTTTTCAAGTAGGTATCTTATCATTATCTAATGAGTTAAGATACCTCAAAATTCCAAAAACATTCATAACATTTCAAAAATCCAAAAATATTTATCCTACTTAAGCCTAGTCAGTTATCCTCGATCTGCCTTACTGGGGCATTATCATTGTTAGGATGCTTTATTTTGATTTTATTTTTAAGATTTCTATTTATTTACTTATTTTAGTTGTATATTTGTTTGTTTATTTGCTTGCCTATTTGTTTACTTTTTGTATTATTGCCTTGACTCAGTCTATATGTGTTCATTGGGTGATTCCTTGAGCACATTATTCTTGAGTCTATCAATATTCATACGTCAATATTATCATCATATTTTTTATCATTGGTGTATTTTTTTGAGTATTTATTGGTTTAAGAGTCAGTCCTTACACATATTTTGGCCAAGTCTTCATGGTGTTCTATCATGAAGCCTACCATCACATGCTATAGTAAAAATCAGCTTCAAGAAGGTCTACATTCAATGGAGCCATATAAGTTTCTCTTTATCACCTTGGAAAATCCTTCCATCCTACCCTTGATCAAATTAACCCAATGACCATTCTAGTTATATCATTTCTAGTCAAGACATGCATCTCCTCATTGGTAGGTACAACTAAATCATTTACACTAATAAATCCTATTCTTCTATTCATCTATTTCATCACTTTACACTTACTCATCTTTAATATATATTATAGGTTATATCCTTGAGTTATGGTTGCTAATCAACCCTAATTGGGGTATAATCTTTTGTATCCAATCTAGGTCCTCTTAATGATTATAACTGCCTATGGGCAAACCATTATTTTGACTTTTATTCCTGATTATAATCACCTTTAGGTAAATCAACATCCTTTTCACATCAATGTATGCAATCATTTTCTCATTTGGATTAATCTCAACCATGGATTAATTCCACCTTTCTTCTTGCTTCTTTTTTAGGGACCATCCATCAACAAATGTGACAACCACTCCATCAAGGGGGCATCATCACGGGCTTCCCAAAAACCATTTGGAGCTTTGTTCTTCAATCATCTTCTTTTTGGCATATAGGCCATTTCTCATTCTTTGAGAAGATGTTACTGTGCTTATAGCTTGTAATACTTTCCCAAATAGGGGCAAACTATAGATACCTACAACTGGCCACCGATAACCTCCAACTAGGCTTTTGACCAATTTCTATCCAAAATGCACAATTTGGCCTAAAAATACTAAAACATGTTAAATGATGTGAAAATGACATATTCAAATGCCGATTTTGGCCAGGGTATCCCTAAATGTGGTAATGCAATTTATGGGCTAGCTAACTTTAATTAGTTCATTTCAAGTCAAAATGCCAAATTTGCACCTACTACTTTGGACTGCTCTTTCCCATCAAATATTAAACACAAGACTCATGCCTTTGTTATTTGTTGTTGGCAACATCCTAAATGGGAATATGCATCCAACACATCTGATAGTGACTTCCAATTCTAATCTAGTTAAATTTAGGACCAATAACAATGCATTTTGATCGATTTGGGTAATTTGTACACAATGTGCCTAATCATGTTTAAGATCTAATTAACCCAAATCAAGGCCTAATCAATTATTCCATAGAGACTTGTTGAATAATTTGTTTTGGAAATGAATATTGAATATTTATATCATCATGTGACCTCATTTCTTGGGAAGACATCCCTAGGCCATAAATGCCACAAATATTAGGATTCATGCCTCCCATGCCTCATCAAAGCCCTCCATGCCTCTTAATTGACCCTTCTTCCAATGCCATGATGAGGCTAATTATAAAATTAATTCCAAAAATTAAATTAATCCTCAACCACACATCTTAATCTTGAGATGGATGGTTGAGGTTGATTCTGATCAAATCCAAAAATTTATAAATAGGAGGCCTCACAACATCATTTCTAAGCTTAATTTATGTAGAGTTATAATGTACGATTGGTTCCAAAAGCTTCATGAAACTAGTGTTACCATGCCAAATTGATTCCAAGCCAAGCCAAGCCACAAGCCAAATGTGCCAAGGAGAGATTGAGGTAGCCAAGCTTTCATTGCCAAAGACTTTATGAGCACAAGCTGAGCAAGCCACCATAACAAGCATTTTGAAGCATCCAAGGAAGGTAAAAGAGTTTTCTTTTTCATTTTAGTTGTGTGTTTTATTCATGATTTTTAACTAAGATATCCCTAGTTTCTAGGCCTAGAGATGTTATGTTATTAGTGTGTTTATTTCACTTTGTTTTCATTTTGGAACTAACATAATACTAACCATCCTCTCTTGAGTCAAATTCCTAGATAACATAATGGCCTTCCCAAAAACCATTTAGAGATTTATTCTTCAATCATCATCTTATTTTTGGCATACAAGACATTTCTCATTATTTGATAGGATGTTACTATGCTTATAGTTTGTAATATCTTCCCAAATAGGAGCAAACTGTAGACATCTAAAACTAGTCATTGATAACCTCCAACTAGGATTTTGATCAATTTCTACCCAAAATGCACAATTTGGCCTAAAAATACTAAAACATGTTAAATGATGTGAAAATGACATTCAAATTCCAATTTTGGTGAGGGTATCCCTAAATGGGGAAATGCAATTTATGGGCTATCTAACTTTAGTCAATTCATTTCGAGTCAAAATGCCAAATTTGCACTTGCATTCTCTAGACTACTCTTTCCTATCATATATTATACACAAGGCTCATGCATTTGTTATTTGTTATTGGAAACATCCTAAATGGGAATATACATCTAATACATCTTATAGTGACTTTCAATTCTAATCCAATCAAATTTAGGACCAATAACAAGGCATTCTGATCAATTTGGGTAATTTGTGCATAATGTGCCTAATCATGTTTAAGAGCTAATTAACCCAAATCAAGGCCTAATTAATAATTCCATGGAAACTTGTTGAATATTTGTTTTTATAAATTAATATTGAATATCTACATCATCAAGTGACCTCATTTATTGGGAAGACATCCTTATGCCATAAGTGTCACAAATATCGGGATTCATGCCCTCCATGCCTCATCAATGCCTTCCATGATGCTCTCCATGCCTATTAATTTCCCCCTCTTCCAATGCCATGATTAGGATATTAAAAAATCAATTCCAAAAATTGAATTAATCCTTAACCACACATCTCAATCTTGAGATCGATGGTTGAGGTTGATTCTAATCAAATCCAAAAATCTATAAATAGGAGGCCTCACAACATAATTTTTAATCTTAATTTGTACAAAGTTATAATGCAAGATTGGTTCCAAAATCTTCATGCAACTAATGTTACCATCCTAGATTGATTCCAACCCAAGATAAGCCATAAGACAAAGGTACCAAGGAGAGATGGAGGTTGTAAATCTTCCATTGCCAAGGGCTTCATGAACACAAGCTGAGAAAGCCACCATAAAAAGCATTTTGGAGCATCCAAGGAAGGTAAAAGAGTTTTATTTTACATTTTAGTTATGTGTTTCATTCATGATTATTAACTAAGCTCTTCCTAATGTCTAGTCCTAGAGATTTTATGCTATTAGTGTGTTTATTTCATTTTGGAACAAACACCATACCAACCATCCTCTCTTGAGTCAAATTCCTAGATCACACTCAATATCTTGTGCACTATGGTACACCTTGAAGGGTGATCACTTCCTAGTTTGTCATGGAAATTATTCATGATTTTAGTGGCCTTATCTCTAAAAACACATCTTAAGTAGATCCCTTCATAATTTTTTCTATAGAGGACTCCTATTTTGATCATAAAATGAGATGATCTTAGTCTAAGGGACCCTTTATGTTTCCTTTTAAGGTGTGGGGGACACACTTCATGCAATAGATAATGAACAATATCCTTGTATAAATCATCATTAGATACTTATCTTACTTCAACCTGTAAGATGGTAAACATGGATTAGTATTTACAATAGGTTGGATTAAACCTTGACCTCTAACTAACTTAGTAGATTTTATTTCTATGTCATATTATTAGAGTTTAGTCATCCACTTCCCTCTTCATTCTCCAAGTTCATTTTGTCCTAGTATCAATTTGATAGCCTAATCAGACACTATGTCATATGTCTCATTTCTTAGGATGTAGTACCTAAACTCTTCACCAAAACATAGTCTTGCTTATCTAGAATAGGTTAGTTAAGATTTGTGCTCTTAAAATCAATGCTCATGAAGGATATGTGGCGATATTTTTCATCCTCTTTTTTCATTAAGATAGCAATAATAGTGTGATCAAAAGTAAAAGAGTATAGATAGAAATCTTTACTATAATTAAGGCTTATCAGAATATAAGCTTGAATAATAACATCCTTAATGTCCTGAAATGCCTTCTTTACTTCAACAGTCCATTCTATCTTTGCATATTTCTTAAGAATCATGTCGAGTGGTCTCACAAACTCTACAAAACTAAAGATAAAATTTCTTACAAAATTAATCTTACCAATGAAATATTTCAACTCTTTTTTGTTGTTAGGAACCTCTACATTTGAAATTGCATTTATCCTATATGGTTTAATAGTTATGCCTTACTAGGTGATTACATGTCCTAGAAGTTTTCCTTTAATTACACAAAAAATACTTTTCTTGGGGTTTAAATAAATGCCATATATTCTACATTTCTCTAGCACTTATTCCAAATGCATCATATGATTACCTCTATTTTTAGAAAACATTATTATATCATCCATGTATATAATGATGGAATTACCAATTAATCTATAAAATTCATGGTCCATTGCTCACTAAAAATTTGCTCATGCGTTGATTAATTTGAATGGCCTTTATTTGTATGAAAATGTTTCCCACTTGGTGGTGAAGGAAGTTTTCATTATATCACTCTTATTCACTAGGACTTGGTTGTAACCTAAAAAACCATCAAGGAATGACATCATTCCATACCCATTCACCAAATAAATGACCTCATCTAAATATGGAAATGGATAATTGTCATTCTTTGAGGATCTATTCAATTTTTTGAAATTAACACATAGTCTAATTTTTATTTTTTTTAGATTGGCACTAGATTGGTAACCCATATTGAGTGTTGAATATGAAAGATTATCCTTACATCTAACAATTTATTCTTTTCTTTATAAATAAGTGGTTCCAACATTAGATTTACAAGCCTCTATATTTACTTGAAGGGTTTGTAGGCCTCTTTCAAGGGGATAGTGTGAGTAATCACACTAGTATAAAATATCTTAAGATCATCATATTACCAAGCAATGACATCTTTGAACTTGGTTAAAATGGTAACAAATTTATTCAACTCTTCATTAGTGTAAACTAATCCAATTTTAACATTTTATTCATTGCCATGTTTTCCCAAGTTAACTTGATTATAATCTTTTCCACTCACCTTAGGTTGTTTACCTTTGGTTCCTTGTTTATCTAGATCAAACATCCTTTTAAAGGATATCATACCCTTGGGTATTCAATTCTCCTTGAGTTTGATCACTCCATCCTCATATTCTTTTGAATTTTGAGCAGAAATTTCATATTGTTCATCAATGATGTGAGATTCGAATATGCTAGCACTACACAAGAATTCAACTATTTTCTTATCATCATAAAAAACATGGAAGTGATTGATGTTTTCTAGCATAAAGGGGCATGAAATTATTTCCGTAGTAAACTCCTACAAGTTCAATGGATTTGGAGGAACTAGTTTTACTACTACTGAACTTAGGGCATCTACCAATTGGTTTTATTCCCTAGGTAAAGAAAAAATATTAAATGAGTTAAAATACTCAATCAAATCCCAAGATTTAAATTTATACTTTCTTAGACAAGAAATCTTACATTGATATCTACTCTTAACTTGGTTAATAACTAAACCCAAATCACCATAGACTAATAATTATTTTACTTTATGTTTGATTAAACATTAAAGTCCTAAAATTAAAGCTTCATATTTTTCTAAATTATTAGTACAAGAGAACTATAATCTATAAGAATCTAGATATTATTTTCCTTTGGAACTTGATAGAACAATTTTGATGCCAAAACCTTGCTTGGTTGTGCACCATCAAAATGTAATGTCCAGGGGCATTTACTTTCTTATTTCACTTTATCATCTACAAAAACATTAGTAGTTTCCAAAGTATAAACACCTAAGTCAGAGGATTGGTAATTTACCTTTTCATTTTTAACATTATATTCAATGATCATGTATTTCACTTTGGGTTCTAGATCAATCCTGATCTAATTGGGAATGCCACATCAAGGTAGCCACATGTGGGAATAATTAGTGGACATATACCCATTTAGGGATTTAGTCCAATCTTGACTCAGTAGCAATCTGTAAGACTTGGCTAGGTCAATGACTTGAATGTCAATGAACTGCTAGATCTTAGGTTCATGGGTGAGTTGTAAGTGAATATTTAATAATTCACCTACCATTTTCACTCTTGATTTGTCTAATTATACCACCACCTTCTTTGATTTGACTAGGTTTAACCCAAATTTTTCATATATTCCTAAAGGCATAATGCTATCTAAATCACCTAAATTAAGTGAGCAATTATGAATATTCTTACCAAAAATCCTTACAATCAATAGATTATAAGGAACTTCATGCTTACTCTTATATATTACCACATTTACATGGGTTGGTTTAGCTTTACTAGAGCTAGGATTTTCATTCAATGATTTCAATATAAAATCATGTTGTTCAGTGATTTGAGTAAGATCATGAAACTTTATGTTTACCTTGATCTTATTTATGTCATCCACTATGTTGTATCTACCTTTTGATGTTGTGCAGGAATCTCTATTATTGGCTAACTTTCCTTACATTTAGCGGGTGGAAGATTATTTTTTGTCCTACCATCAAGAGGTGATCTAGTTTATGAGGTGGGGTGGAAGTTTTCATAGGTGGGTTATGACCTTTACTTCTCAAGGCATAATTGACCATCTGGTATTGTTGGAAAGCATGAATTTCCTCAACATTGTCTTTAGGCTCATTTTCATATTGACTGGGAAAATTGTAAGTCTCCACCATGAGGAATTTTTTTGAATTTTTGGAGGTATCATTGATATTTTTAGAGATTTTAGCATTAATTTGGTTAGTGGGGTTCATCTCAAATCCCTCAATTTATCTATGAATGGGTTTAAATGCATGAAAAAATTCAACATAGTCTAATTGTCCATGTTTAGTGGTATTATGTACTTGACACCAGTTAAGCAAGGCTAAATAAAAAATATTGACCTTAGGTAACTTGGCCAAAGGGGGCTTTCTATTATTGTTAAACTTTTTGAATGGTCTATTATACCTTTGAAAGTTATAATGTATATTGAAACTCTCATTAGTATTTCCCATCTATTTTTTGAGATCAAATAAATCATTAGCGAGTTTCTGAATGGTTCTTTATATTGAGTCTAATTATCCATTTAGAGGCTCTGAGTTCTTATTTTGGGTTGCATTTTAACTGTTATTATTTATAGGCACCATCATTTGACTGTCATTATTCTGAGGATGTGATCTAACATTTGCTTGGTTAAAGAATCCTAGTTGTTTATTGGGTACAACATTCCTCAAAGGCAACTAGTTAATCACTATCAATTAGTTCAATGCAAGCATGTTCTAATTCATGTTGTGTATGACATTTATAACAGGCATCACTAGATCAATGTTTGGTATAACAAAGGTAGGATGCCCCTACAGATGCATTTGCTCATCAATATAGATGGCCTCAACATATGCTAAAGGTAATGTGTCAATATTTAAGGTTCTCCTTAGAAAGAAAACTATCATCAAGTCTAAGCCATTCTTGTATATCTCTAAAGCTAAATTATCTATTGGCTTATAGGGTGGGGATGTTAGAGTATACATATTTTGGAACCTTGTACTAAATTTTCTAAGTTGTTCCTTTATATCCCTTTTGAGGGTGTTAAAATGTTGGTACATAACTCTCAAGCTTACTAACCTACCAAATTGGGAAAAAAAGTGTCATTAAACTAGCCCCATCCCATGATGGAATCTTCTAAAAAGTTAATGAACCAATCATAAGCCACATCTCAGAATGTGAAGGGAAATAGATGACAATCCAAATCCTCATGGATTACATTAAGAAACCTTAAAGATTATTTAAATGAATTTATATGCTCTTCAAAGGTTACTCTACTAGTGGGGGTAAAGAGAGGAAAATATTCTTATGGATTCCTTGGTAGATCGTGCATGGGCCTAGGGACATTGATGGATGAGCCAACTAACCATGTCATGATTGGTAAGAGGGGTTGTAAATGTTGGTTAGATGTGGAATTTGGCTAGGTATTTGACTTCTTATGCTTACTTTAATTTTCTCTAGCTTTCCTATGGGTTTTCAAGGATGTCAAAGGTACCCTAGGTTTAGATCAAGACTTAGTTATAATCTAGGCAACTCTAGGATGTAAAATAGGTATTAATATCAAAGTAAATTAAAATATGTCTTCAAAAATGTCAAATATTATAAATATTGGTCAATATTTATATATATAATCCTCATATAAAGTATCTTTACCTTGATCTTTGAGCATCCAAGCCTTGAAACCTCAAGGTTTTCAATACCTACACAAATATCATTAGTCATGCACATTAGTATGAAAAGATTAGTGTTATATCAAAGTAATTATATGCCTATTTTAATAACCTAAGAGTTTTTTAGCACTTTAAAACATTTTAGACATAAATATATGCAAAGGTTCACTTAATCTTAAGCAAATTAGAGAAACTATGATCTCAAATGCCTAGATATAGTATAAATGAGGTCCCAGTGGTTGGCCTTTGCAAAAATTATTTAAAATGTCAAAATTATTTACCAATTTTATGTGAATATTTTAAAAGATGATCAAAATAACCTTAAATATGCCTAAATAATAGGGTATTTTACCTATCTTTGCACAAATTTAGACAAATATCTTGTTTATTTACCAAATTTATACAAATGAATACTAACTTTGATGAAATATTTCAAAGAATGAAAATATTCCTACAAATAATTCAAAGATTCATGTAAAGAATATATATCCTTAATGTTATTTAACAATATTTGTGTACTTTAAAATAATTAAGAAAATATTCAAAAAAGTACACTAAAATTCTATAAATATGCAAGAAAGTAATTACATAGAGGCCCTCCTTCTAGTGCTAGATTTTCCCTTCCTATTGATTCACTTAATGTGCTCCTTATATCACTAGGGAACAAGGAAAAAGTAATAAACTCAATTTTAAGTCCTAAAAGACTTGGGGCTTGAGTTGTTTATACAACTACTACTAGAAATAACATAATAGTAGAGATATGGTCACCACTTGTGAGTCTACAAGCAAACTTTATTGTAAAGACAATGAATTATATGTAGTGACACTTTATTATTGCTAATATTTGTGAAATTATTCTAAGATTTAACAATTATTATCCAAAATATTAAAAAAAAAATGAATATTTACAAAATGAGCTAGGCTAAAGTGAGTCATGAGGTAGATCCAAAGGTGAGTAGGGTAAGGAAAAAAAGAAGACTTGCTTCAAATGATCAAAGGTGCCAATTATTCTAACTTCTAAGACAACACATGAAACTAACATTCACCAACCCTATCATAATACTCAAAGTTGATTGAATGCAGTTAAAGCTTCAAAGGAAAGGAAATACATACATACATACATACATACATACATACATACATACATACATACATACATACATATATATATATATATATATATATATATATATATATATATATATATATATATATATAAGACAACACATGAAACTAACATTCACCAACCCTATCATAATACTCAAAGTTAATTGAATGCAGTTGAAGTTTCAAAGGAAAGGAAATACACACACACACACACACACACACACACACACACACACACACACACAAGCATATGTTGAAAAAATATTACTCATCCATAATAAATTACATAAGCACATTTTGTTGTAAATAAAATGAAAATAGAGCAAATATACTAGTAGATTTTTTAGCCTAGTGTTAAACTCAAACTAACATATTTATATATTAAATGTTATTGACAAATTATCTTGAATAAATGACACCATTATTCATCTAAAAGCATGAAAAACAAAAGTCACAGAACACATGCAATAAAACACTTCAAATAAATTCTTGAATTCTTGGCTCTTTTGCATTGATTATTATAATAGTTATTTGTATTTACAATGAGGGGGGGAAACCCCTATTTATAGGCTTTAGAATTTCCAATACAAGTTCAAATGGGCCCATTAAAAGGCACCCAAATAATAGCCAAGTGGCCAAAATACCACATATACAATGGAATATTTTGAATTCAAAATTACCAAACAAAGCAAAATATTCCTTATGGTTCTTGGGGAGGTTGTTGAGATACCTAATACTATTGCCTTTGTTTCTTCTCTACCTCTTCCTTAGTCTAAAATTTTACACATGCCAAATAATCCTGATCAATTTGGACAAATTCTAGGATCATAGGTTGAAATAGTTTAGGCATCTCTTGAAAGAGCCTGGTATGTTGTACAAGTATGGGCCTTAGTGATTCTTCAATGTCTTCTTCCCTCTCTAGCCTCTAATTGGAAAATTCCACAATATTCACCACCTTAGCTGTTATTTTTGCATTGGCTATGTCTTTTTGGAGCTTCACAATAAATATTTTCATTTGAGCCTTGAATTTTTGGTCTTCTACGAAGGTGACATTAGGTTTCGTTACCCTAGTGACCATGGGATCCTTTATTAAGAGGGAAATCTTGAACTCAATCTTCTATAAGGATGTAGTTAAATCCTTGACCTAATCCAACCATGTCTTTAATATCCATCTACTATTCATGAGGATGGTCTATACAAGAATGATATCCTCAAGTGGCATAACCTTGAGTTAGGTAACTTGTTACTTCTTTCAACTTCAGCCAAGTTTGCCAACTTGGCATCATAGAGTGCAAGATTTTGGTCAAATTTAGTGACCACTTTGAACTATAGGGTCCCATCTTCCTCCTCTTCATGAATTTTTACAATTTGAATACATTGATAACAACATATATTATTTGAATTATAGTACCTTCTAGCACAATAAACAATGCTTACTCCTTGAAACTTTTCAACTCTTGTTACATCCCCTTCATTAAGGCTACTATGGACTTTATTTGGGATTAGACTATGGACATAGGGTCCTTTACATATTCATCTACCTCTCTAGGGATAGCCTTTCTCTTCCTTATTAAAGTGAAGAGGGACTCTTTACTTTCATGGGTCACAACTAAGATAAACTATGGTTGATCTACCTACCTCCTCACTACCCTCTTCATTATGCCTTTGGTAGCATCAAACATCATCCCAATTTGAGGTGCAGAGAGGACTACTAAAGGCCTTTCCTGTTTGGCTACCTATATGATATCTCTAACCCAATTTGGGGTAAAAATAGGTGTTGGATTTGTTGGATGTAGATGTAATGGAGGTGCCTAGGTAGAGGTAGAGGTTAGGTCTATAATAAGAATGTGAAAGCTCATTGGGTATATTTTTGTAAGTGTGCCAAATAAAGATTTTATAGGGCCCATGTCAAGAATGCATGAAGAAAACTTTTAAGGAACACTCACCTTAGCAACCATAGTAATATTGAGTGGCTTTTGAAAGGTTAATTTCTTATAAATGGGTTTCAATGGACTTGTAGGCATAGGGGAACCAATAGCAAGTGAGGAACCTATTATGGCTACCTAAGAAGAAGAAATGTTTGTAATGGCATGACCAATAAATTAGGGTAAGTTAAATTTAATAGAAGTACTAGTTTGGCCCATGCTATTATCCACTAAGGATTGGGTAGTGGTAGTTATAGTAGTTGATGATATTGAAGGCAATGGGGAAGCAATGATAGGGGGATCAAATGTAGAAGCATAAGTAGAAGTAGTTGTAATTAGGGAAGAATTAAATGGGAAAGTACTTATAGTGGGGGCCTATTGTATGCTTACAATAACTTGTGATGTTGGTGGAGGAGTTATTGATCCTCTCATGGAGTCCTGGGCTCCTTTCTTTTGTAAACCTTTTTTATGTTCCTACTAACCAGTGCTTGTAATTATTCCATTGAGATCTCAATGCCTTATTGCAATTTTTTAAGGTTAATAACATCAAGGTTATGTTGACTTAGGATCTCTATGGAATCTCCCATAATATATGTAGAGATGAATGTAAGACCTTGGGCGGGGTCAAGTTGGAACTAGGTCCTCCTTGCTTAGAGCTTGGAGGTAGACTTTGTCTACTTAAAGTGGTAATGAGTGGACGTTTACATGGCCTATTCCTAATAAAAAAATGTTTTCTTATTCCTCTTCATCTTGTCTTTATTCATAATCTACATCAAACATGCTTCCATGAGTTGGTGTTGGTCGAGACTTTACAATATCTTCCTTCTTCTCTCTATCTAGTCTCATTTCAAGCTCAATTTTCTTCCTCACAACATACTTGAGGACCACCCCATCATTCATAGTGTCCCTTTATATCCATTCATGGACCTCTTATTGATTCTTATACTCCATTTCTATATCCTTATTAAATTTTAATAAGTGCTTGGAAATGAGATTATTTGGATCCCACAGCTTGAAGTCGTCCTTAGGCAATAAGTAGGAATACATATGCCTAACAACCATAATAATATCATGCCACTTGATAATTTTGGTCCTCCCTAGCTTATAAGAGACCTTATGGGGGACTATATTATTATTATTTTTTAAGACACCATAAAATACATGTAGTATTTGATAGGCCATCTCTTCCTCATCTAGCTTCATAGGCACATACCTTGGAAACCTACAGGGAGCCACCATTACTTCCTCTATCCTAATGACTATGCAATTTGGGTACAACTAGTATATACCCATGACCCTCAAGGTATACCTAACCTTTGGGGGAACCCTTGGAATCTCAAACTCAATGATTGATTTATATATAATTATGTAGAAGTCTTCTATAATTATTATAATGTTGCATCTAAAGTGGTGAATGTGCATTGCTGATAAAAGTTGGGGCACAACCTCTTGTCACATGTGGGACCATGAATTTTAACCTAGTTATGTAGCTGTGTAGATGTCATCTAAAAATTAAATCATCATGAGGAATTGGGCACCATTATTTTAAGTGTAATTCATAGCATATACCAAGTTGTTGTTGATGATCTCCCTAAGTGGGGGAATCTTCTGATACTCTAGGATTATCTACAATAGTGGAAGAGTCCTTATTTCTACATAGATAATATGTGTATTACCAAATATTCTATTGAGGAGAGAGAGAATCTAATCCTAACTCACTTCTTTAATTGATAAATAGGTAGTTTACTTTGGTCATCCATGAGAACAACTCCAGTTGGGTCAATCATCCATGTATCTAAGACCTTCTCTAAGGAGTGCACCTTGTACCAATTATCAATGATGGATTGGTTATAGTATATTTATGGTGAAGGTAGGTCATAGTAATTTTAAAATCTAGGTCCTAATATGAAGTTGATAGGGAACCCTTCAAATATTTATTTGATAAATCTATCCTCACATATCAACCTCCCAAAGATCACATAAACTAGGTCAGTGTATGGCATGACCTATGGCTTGGCTATGACCTTGTGGAGACTGGTAGAATTGATGGTGAGGATGTTTAAAGCTAGTTATATTATATTAGGCATGGTCTTAGCCTCATCAACTACTCTATCTACTTATACATTGAAGTAAATGATGTTTTAATGCATGTTTCCTGATGCTATTACCTCAAGAATGAATTTAGTGTCCTTAAAAATAACTAAATTACCATCTTGGAATTATAAGTCATCATTCCCAAAGGAAATATTCTTACCTAGAATAGGACCTACCTATGCCATATCTAAAATATTCTTGATAGTAATTGACATCCTTTCTAGTTTCCTTCTATAACTTTTGATCTCCAATAATGGTGCTTAGGGTGTAATTTGTGAATAACTCAAGCTTTGTCATACTAGGAGAGTGCAGATAACAGATAGATCAAACACATATAGATTAAAATGTAAATAAAAAAATCTTATTTGAGTTGCCTTTTAAAATATTTATTTGATTTAATGCAATGTAGATGGCAATTTTGGTTCATTTTGTATTGATGTCAATCTTGTCAACTTTGCATATGTTTGGAACAAATTCAAGGTATTAAATTTGGCATTTAATTATATTAGGATTAAAATTTATTTATAATTCAAAGTTTATTCACCATAAATTTTAGCTTTAAAGTTAAATATTTCTACCTTTTGACATGTGGCTACCACCTTGGATCTAGTTTGGTACTCATGGGGCCTGAATATGACTCTGTTATTTAGTCAACTCAAAGTTCAGACATGTGGCACCTTTTGATTATCTCATGGGATATTAAAATATAACTTAGTGTGATGACTAATTTTCATCCTAACACATGGAATCATTTAATTTTTTGGTGAGCTCTTAGGTGGCACCTTTTAGTTTTTATTGATTATGGGAGTGCCACTCATCACCCTTGCATGCAATCCAATATTTTATTTTCTAGGTGGATCTCTCAAAAGGCAATCATAGATTTTCCTATTAGGTGTCACCTTCAGGATGCTTTTGGCACTTTTATTGATATGTATCACCTTTATAATATTTTGAGAAACTATTTATGACTTGGTGTTAATCATGTGGCTCATGTGGAGATACATGTCTCTCTCAAAGGTGATCTCATGGATCTCTGAATGCAGCTTTGTGGGAATGGCATGTGGCATCATTGCATTGGCCTTGTTAGTAATTTGGCCTCTCATGGCCAAATTCCAACCCATACAATTCAAAATTTTCAAAAACCATCAATATCATTTAGGATCAAATTGCCATTAAATTATTCTAAAGGACTTTAATTATATTAAAAAATATGAAATTAGACTAAGTCTAAAGTTTCATATGTTAAAAAGGTATTTTAATACTTTTTAAAATCCAAAAAAGGATTATTTTAGACCTACATGTGCCAAAATTATCCTCCAAATCATTTAAAATGTTTTATATTTGTTAAAACATGAAAAGGTATTTATGAAAATCTTCTTCATGCATTATCTTGGTGATGAGGCTCTTAAAATTTCATAAAAGGCAAAGAAAAGCCCTTTTTCACTTCTTTCACAAGGATAAGTATGGATCCATACTTATTAAGTACAAATAAAGTAGGTAAAATTAGTAAAATGTCATGAAAAATCTTCATCATAAGTTTCATGGCATTTGGATGCAAAAAAGGCTAAAAATTGTTTCATACAAGCACTCCTCCTAGTTTGCACATAATGACCTACTTAAAGGTGTGATGATGGTATGATCAACTAGAGAAAGGTAAAAATATGAATTTTTGGTGTGAAAAATATAATTATAGGGATTAATCATGGATTAGGTGGTGTTTAATTAATATTTCCATGTTCATGTACCAGGTTGATGAGAGACCAATTTCTATAGCTTCACAACCAGAAAGGCAGCGAGTTTTTCTCAATTTTTCCTCACTTGGAAAGGGTTCCATGAAATTTAAAGTTGTTACAGAATATTTGGGAATTAATATATCTCTCCATGTCATTATTTATATATTAATCATTAATTTAATTTTTTAATAGAGAAATAAAAGATATCTAATCAAATCTATAAATTGACATGCTTTTAAGAAGAGTGTAGGATTGGAGAGAGAAAATGTTTTTTTAAAATATTTAATATTTTGGTATATGTCATAATTTACTCCATATTTTGAAAATTTTAATCAGGTTTATCAAATAAATTCACAAAAAATGTCCATTACTTGGCATATCTTGGTGCTTCCAAGCTTCCAAAAGGGCTTAGTTTAGCATGGTTTAAGGAAATTTTGCATTCTTTACCTTTTTTTTCTAGAAAACTAGGTTCAAATGGACCATTAAAATAAATTAAGATTAATTTTATCTTTAAAACATCCATTACCCATGAAATAAACTCCAAAAATATGCAAAAAACACAATTAGGTATGCACACATTCCATGCAAAAGGGGCATTTTTTGAGGAAATTTGAGGTTCTTAGCACTTACAGGTGGAGTTTTGAATCCAAATTTGGTGTGTATCATCATCATGCGTTAAGAAATAATACATAAAAATTTTAATTCCATTTTAAAAGTGTTTTTTATTTCATTTTCTTCCTAAGCCTCTCAAAATACAGTTAAGAAGAAAGCAAGCCTAAGCAAGATGAAGGCACCAAGAGGAAAATACAAGATTTTGGTTGTTTCTAACCCTTATGTGAGTTTTAAAGGTATTAAATGGTGTTTTAAAAGATTTAAAAATTAATAAATTACCATCTCTTGTTTTTTAAAATATTCCAAGTGGTTTCATGTTTTTCTTTACAGGTTTCATGGAGTCCAAGTGCATAGATAAGCTATAGACCTAAAAATGAAATGTATATATTAGAGTTAAAAATGAGTTTAAAATTCCACATATAATGTATTTTCATAGATATTCATGCACATTCTCATCCTTCAAAGATCCATTTCATCTAAGGAAGAACCAAGTGGAGTTAACTAGCCTTGAACTGCCAATCAAAGCTATAGTTGACTAGTTAACCAACATCATGAAATATTCCTTTGTTATAATATAAATAAGGACATTAAAACACTTAAATATTATTTTAATTTTATATATATGTCAAATAATTGCATTTATTTCATAAAAATATAAGTTGATAATGTTAATGGGGCCCATCGTTCCTTGTTTCAACACCAAAGGGAGCTTCATCCAAAGTTTCTCAAGATGAACACAAGTCTAAAAGAATTTTTTTATGAATATTATAATTGAAATATACTTGAGTTGAGTTAGATTTCATCTCCTCTTCTCCTTTAAATGCCACATTAGTGAGTGTTATGGTATTTTCTATATACTGTTGGCTTTCAAAGCCATTTTCATAATCATCCCTATTTTGGCAAGACCAAAATCTACCAAAATTGAGTTTTGTTACCTTTTAAAGTAAATAAAAGAATATTTCATATTTCCTCATGCTGGTATAGTGTTTTTATGTTAGTTAATTTACATATGTGGTAGATCAATTCTCCCTTGTCAAGTTTTGATTCTCACCTAGCTACTAGCAATCTAGCTTATGTAGGTCATGTTTTATGTTTTGATGTCTTCTAGTTGAGCTTAAAATGGATATAAGTGTATAGTTAGTGCCTTGAATCAAGCCTATTCCACCATATACCTCAATCTTAGATGAATTGATAAAACCTCTCATGAAATACTGATGCATATGAGTCTTAGAGTTGTAGAATTAAGTCTTTTACTTGTATTATTAGTGTTTTAGGAGCTCAAAATATAGTGGATGAAATAGATATTTAGGTGTATCACCAATAGCAAGTAGGGTTTCCTTTTTAGTTTTATTCTTCCCTTTTCACCCCAAAATTCAAAAATAAAATTAGTTTTAGGTGATACATCTAAGGGAACTGACCCTCTCTAGAGGTTCTTCTCACTTTAGAGTCACCCACACTCTGAGAAGATTCAATTATATTAGTTGAAGAGAAGGTTTTCTTAAAAATATTCAAAAAAGGTTATCTTCAAATTGATAATAGTTTTTGACATTCCTAATGGGACCTTGCACTACACACTAGCCTTTGGAGGCATTCAAAGTATTAGTATAACCTTTAGGCACTCAAAGCTAGTTATGAACATTAGGTATCATTTCAAATATTGACTACTTTTAGTAGTTGGTTTACTAATGGTCTCTAATGGTTTTTTTCAATATGGATTCATATACTACTCACTATGATTAGTATGACTAACCACACTATGATCCTCACAAATAAAATGAGGATCTATATCAATCATAAATACAAGATTACTATCCTAATCATCCTTATGAATAGTTAATCCATCATAATATTTCCCCTTACCAACTCTATCATGCGCCATCCTACTCATATATGCCACCTATGCTTCCATTAGAAATCAAGTCTCAAGATATTTCAAGTAATTCTTATCCTCCTCTAACCTTCCCATTTTGGAAGTCAATTTAAGATACCATTCAAGGGAAAAGAGGCAGTCATGGAGCAATAAACTATCAAGTAGTAGGATAAGTCAAAGTTAGAGAGCTTGATAACACTGTGGAGAATATAAAATGAATCTAAAATGGCACTAAAATATTCCTACCTTCATCTAGAGGAATCTACTTCATTCAAGGGTCTAAGTTTCATGATATTATCTCATACTATCCATGATATATAAAAAGTTGAGCCATCTTGCACTTATACCATTCAGACTCAAGAAGATGAGCATGTCATGTGGGAACCAGATCAAAAAATTGTAGATTCAAATGAGCTTCAATAATAATGTGCTGAGGAGGATGCACGTGTTTATGAAAAGGATGAGGAAGTAGATCTTCCATATTATGTAAAGAATGAAGAAATGGATGTAATAATTGATCAAATTGATGAATTTGTGAAGCATCTAGAGGTTACCAATCAGCCAAAAAATCTCATTGGAGGAATTGTTTGAAGTTTTGGAGTAGTAAATACTCTTCTCTAAGAGGACTATGGTCTAGTTGTAACCAAAGATAGCAACCTTATCAATTGAATCAAAGAACATGGAGTGGGAAATCCTTTACTTTTTCCACCTCAAGAGTTAATTATCGACATGGATTTATTTCAGATCTTTAGAATGGGCTATCAACTCCTTAATGAGCCTATAGACATGGGTATGCTTCTAAAAGGTAATATAGGTTTATTTTGTCCTCAACCTAGTCAACCATATTGTGAATAAATGGATCTTGACAAAGAGGAAGAGCCACCAAGTGAGTATGTTTACATTGGAGGTTACTTTGCTCCTACTATTCCACATATGATTATGCCAAAGGACTTAACAAAGAAGATACTTGCTTTCTCAAAAATAAAACTTACAAGGGAACATGTAATACATAATTCTCCATCTCATCATGGAGTGAACTCAAAAAAATTTCTTTTGATCTAGGAGGACCAACAAGTTAGAGGTTAGTTTATACATAATATACTTCCTTATATAGTTTCTTTCCTTTAAGTGAACATGTGCACATGATTTTAATAGTTTTTCTTTTCTAGTATGTTGTTTTTTATTTCCTCTAATTACATAACTACACATGTAGTCCTATTGTGTCACAGTCAACAGAGGTGTCTCAAAGCCTAAAAAAGTCTATTTGTCAATGAAACCTGATGAGTTATTTGACTAATAGGCTAGTCAAACCCTATGAGTCATCAAAACATTGGTAATTTATCATTTCAAGGCCAAATTTTAACCCATATAATTAAAAATTTCTATAAACCATTAATAGCATCTACAATCTAATCAAACTAATATATTTTAGTCTAAAAGATCATATTTAGTCTTTAAAATGTCAAATTTAGGATCAAAAGGTCACTAAAATATTCTAAAGGACTTTAATTATATTCAAAAATATGAAATTAGTCTAATTATAAAGTTTCATAGTTTAAAAAGGTATTTTAATGATTTTTAAAGCTAAAAAGGCTTATTTTAGATCCACATGTGCCAAAATTAGCCTCCAAAGCATAGACAATGATTTATATTTGTTAAAATATGCAAAGGCCTTCATGAAAATATTATTCATGAATTATATTGGTAGTGGGGTTCTCAAAATTCCATAAAAGGCAAAGAAAAACCCTTTTCACATCTTTTACAAGGAGAAGAATGGATACATATAGATTAAATACACCTACAATAGGGAAAAAAATAAAAGGTCATGAAAAAGCTTTAGCATAAGTTTTATGTCATTTGGATGAAGCAAAGGATCTACTGGCCATTTTTTTGGCCCACATGTCAAAATTTACCTAAGTATGGGAAGGGAGCTTTCGAGCAAAAAAATGGTAAGCCTTTGGGAGAACTTCGGATTTTCCAGCAGTGACAACTTCGAGGTTTTTGAAGGTATAGTGAAAATCAGGTTTTTAGCAGTGCTTGGCTTCTAAATGTTTCATAATTAGAATGAATTTAGGTTTATAAACCTAAATTACTCATAAATAGTGTATTTTGGGTTCTCTAGGGAGCATTACTTGATTACTTCATAAGTTGTGAGCAGTCAGAAGCTTGAAATGAGTAAAGGTGCTCAACAAACCTAATTTTATCTTAAAAAATAATACTTCTCGAGTTTTTAAAGAGATGAGTCTTTTTCAAAAAAATTCAAAGGGCATTTTCAAAATGACAAAGGGTCTTTTTAGGGCAAAAGGTGACCAGTCAACTTTCCCAAAGGTACACTTCAAATTTTTCAAAGGGTTTTTTCTTCTCCAAGTGGATAGTTGTAATTTTCTTGAAGGGTATGTTACGCTTTGGGAGAATCATTTAAAAATTCATGAAGGGTATATTTCCATTCAAGAAGATCATTCATGGGTTTTTAAAGGTACATTTCAATTTTTCCAAAGGGTCTCTTACCCTTTGAGAAAGTCCATAATGAAAATCTTGAAGGGTAGTTTCCAAAGACAGACACGAAAAAAAAGTCTAAAGGAATTCATCCAGATAAATTATCTAAATAAATTCCTTCAAGATATTTTCCCAAAAGAAATAAGCTAAGAGAGAAGCTTGAGACCAAGTGATCAAAAGAAATGATGAGCAACTAGCCATTGAAAGTAATCAGGGTTGAAAATGCTAAAGTCTTCAGGCTTTGGAAGTAGCAAGTGAGAAGACTCCAAGATGGACAAGCCTAAATTAAGTAGGCTTAGAGAACCTAAATTGCTCTTCATAGTGAAAATCAGGTTTCTCAAAGTACTCTACTTAAAAGGCTTTTTAAGTGAAGGATCTAGGAAAGTCTTAAGTTGGAAAGGCCAAAGAACCTAAATTAATCGATATAGAGTAAATTAGGATTCTCCAAGGGCTCAACGTAATCTTGGTATAGTAACATTAAAATCATGATGCAATAAATGGAAGGCTATCACATGGTGCAATTAGAGCAAAAAGGGCCAATCAATAATGGACAAGTGGCACAAGGATGTTCAATAAATATGGGAGAGTCTAAACAACTGGTAGATGGAAGTTATGAAGGCTCCCATCCACCATGGTTCATTACCTACAATCACTGTTCACTGATTAAATGCATCACACCAAGAAGAAACATTCAAAAATTCTCACAACATGACTTTTCAGATGTGCCAAAGAAAGTTTCAAATATGGGAGGGGCTCAAGAATATTGTGTGGCATTCTAAAATGGTGCATTTATGAACATTAGGGAAGGATAACAAGAGGTGCCAGCCATATGTGACTTCTTTCCTCCTTTTTTGTATTCCCCCTTTTTTGATAAATAAAGGCCTTGGAGCCTAGAAATGTATCCCTAGACTGGTGATAAAATCACTCTATGAATTTTTTTGTGTAACAGACCTTTAAAGTAATAAAGATTGTTTATTTACCTATCTCTTTGTCTAAAAATTATGTTGAGTTAGCTTGTGCACTAATAGTGTTGTGAAAAATCATCCTTCCAACCTTGTTACCCTTCTTTATTAATTATTTTTAGGTACTTTCCAATTAATTATAGGTTTGAACTCATGCTTTTTAACCATTAATGGATTCTTAGTGTGAATTTTGAAATTCCTCTTTGCCTCATGTGTGGTTCAATAAGCCTAGCTTAAGAAATACTTATTCAAGTTAGTTGGTTAAGAGGTTGTGTAAGCCAACTTATCTTATGTTGAATTAGTGTTTTTCTCGGACTAGGTGGATCACTTACATTCAATGCATCACCTCCCTTAGCTTAGTTTTATTTTCAAGTAATCTCTCTCCAAATTTTTTTGGCCATTAGTAGAGTTTAATGTAGAAACCCAAAGAGCTGAAGTGAAGAAATTGAGGAACTAGCCTCATAAAAAAGTATAGAGGTTCAACCTCACCATAAGACACCCATGTCCTAAGGTTCTTCCCATGCTTCTAGCTAGAAGTGAGAGAGCCTAAAGAACTCTCTCACAAGGGTGCAAATCTAGTCTATAACAATTCTAGCATGCCCGGTGGGACCACTACCATTTCACTTCCATTTTTATGGAAATTTTGATCAAATTTGATCTTGTTTTGATTAGTTTGTAGTAGTGGTAGCTTTCATCCTTCAACATCTAGTGACTCCAAAGAATACCCAACTATTTGGTGGCAGAGCAGTAGCTATCTTTCATGCCAAATACAACTACAAGATCAGCTTCTATAGGTATTCCTTTTTAGTTTGTTTAATAACCTTTAAACTTAGAGAGAAGGTTAAGGTTCTCCCATACTCACCCTTATGTACGAAGCTATCCTTCTAAAGCAGTCATAAGGTATACCTACACAAGAAGATATTTATCAACCCCTCTTACTGTTGTGATTCCTTAAAGAACTTTTATGGGCTTCAACAACCAAATCCTTTTGAACTTACCATAGTATGATCATATGCTAGTATAAACTCTCAAAAGTTTCACTTATTACTCAAGAGACCAATCTATAACTCTTACTAAGCACATAACAGACATAGCCAACTTTTGTAACATTCACAATATCACGGTAGAGAACATGGCTATGAGGATATTGGATATGTCCTTCAAAGGAAAGGTGTTAAGATAGTATAGGGGTATTGCTCCTAATTATATCAACTTATGGGATGAGCTGGAAGCAACCTTGTGTATAATATTTGTAGATAAGAGTGACCACCTATCACTTGTAGAACAACTGACCACCATCAAGAGAGTTCCTCATGAAGTCATATAAGACCACAATATAAGATTTTAGAAGGTGTGGGATAGAATACCAATAGTTTTTAGACCATATCAAAACTTTGATTTCTTGTATTACTTGAAAGTTATCAATAGTGGCATAGCTATAATGATCCAGTCTATGGGACGAGACATTCTACCAGATGCATACAAAGTGGCTATCAAGGTATAAAATTGCCTAGTTTAGGCAGACAAGCTTACTCCTAGACCTCTAATGCCTCTTTTTATTGAGATCAAAACACATCCTATAGTCATTCCTTCACTCAATGTTATACTTCTAACACCAATAATTACTATTATACCTTCACCTAACCAAGAGAAGGCCTCTACTAATGGATCCAATGACTCTCAAGAATAAAAGAATTACTTGGAGTTGAAGAGCATGCTCCAATCCTTGGGAAATGATGTGGTCAATGTTAAGAGGAAAGCTTACAAGAAGCCTTACCAAGCTCCATATCAACCTCAACAATAACCTTATCAAGAAAATAGGCCACCCTAAAAAGGAGGTTTCCAAAGATAGGGGAAACCTAATTATGCTAGACAACATAATTACAATCTAAATGTCATAAGCTCTTTTAACTCCTTGGTCCTAGTTTAGAATAATGTGGCTCAAGAAGCTGAGGGGATAAGTCCATGAAATCATTCTTTTGGGTAATCCATTGTCTCAAATAATGGTTCTAATTATGCATTTAATGATCAATGGAAAGAGGCTGTTGCTTATGGATACAATCAAGCTCTTATGGCCCAAAACATTGAGGTACCCACAATAACAAGACAAGAGTAACCTCCACAAGAGAAAGTCTTGGATCAAGGATTAAACCCATCAGAGGCCTCAATGGTCATTAGTGAGAAAGAGGAGTGCTATGTATCCAATAAGGAAGCCACTCCCAGTCTAGCTCACATCCCTATTTTAATGAATATAAGGTTCAAGAGAAGGAATATGGGTGATGATCAAGAAGCTTTAAAAGAACCTATTATCACCACTCTTTCATTGACAAAGCCAATAATAGTAGCTCCCAAAGTTTAGGTAAATTTTGGTGGTATGTCAATCAAAATTATGGAGTAAATGAAGAAATTTAGCATGAGTGTGTCTATGTGGGACATGCTTTCCCTACCTGGACAAGTAGACATTCTATAGGAAGGATTGTCCAAGATGGGTGTTACTATAAATACAAGTAAGCAACCAAGCAAGGTCGTTGAAGTCCTTACTAATGCAGTCAAGAGTAATGTGGGAGAAGGGTCAAGTAATATGACCAAGCCTCCCCTTTCTACCTCTCTTTGATCATTGGTTATTCTTTAGTGTATAAATACTTGGTGGATAGTGGGGCTAACATTTCAGTCATACCAAAGTCTATTTCTAAGTAGCTAAACCTAAAGTATGGGATGCACACTAAAGGAGTCCTAAAACTTTAAGGTTCTTCCACAAAGCCATCAAACATCATCAAGAATTTAAGCCTAACCTTGCATGCTTATCCTAGCGCACCCATCGTGTAAGACATGTTAATTCTATATATCACTCCTCACTTTGCCTTGTGTCTTTATAGAGAGTTCATAGCCAAGATTAGAGGTTATCTTGTATCAGATTGGTCTTACATGGCATTCAGAACAAGGTATGGGACTAAGGTCTTAATCAAGGTTGAACCCATGGCATAATTCCATATTGAACCCCATTAGCTAGATAATTTAAGCCTCAATTATAATATCATTGATGAGGATGAGTTTACAATTGGCCTAGAGTTGAACACTCATCCTGAAGAAGTTACAAACTTGTTCTTGTATGAGTTATGGGGAGATAACCAATTTTTCAACCCTTTGTAAGATTTTGAGGAAAAATACATGGGTTTCTACTTGCTACATGAAGAGAATCAACCCATGATATCAGTCATTGGACCTAAAGAAGACCCCAATGGTTTATGGAAGTTGTTCTTTGATGGATTAAAGAGCAAAAATGGCATAGGTGTTGGGGCAATGTTGGTTTCACCCTCAAATAACAAGCTTTTCTCTTCTTATAGGTTTAATTTTAGCTACTCTTCAAATGTAATCAAGTATGAAGGCTTGATCCATGGCTTTCAATGGGCCACCAAGAAAAGAATCAAAATACTACAAGCTTATAGAAACAACAAGCTCATAGTTAACCAAGTTAGAGGCTTGAACATCATAAAGAATGCTTTGATGAGGTTATACAAAAATAGAGTATGGAACCTAATTAAAGATTTTGAATCCTTTAACATTCAAGTTATCCCAAGAGATCAAAACCAACATGCTAATAGGTTGGTAGTTGTAGGAGCTCAATTTGACATTCCAAGAGAATTGAAGGAAACCAAGGTTCAACCACATGTCAAGGTGGTGGTGAGACTGTCAGTGCTAGATAATGAATCCCATTGGCAAGTTTTTGAGAGTGATAAGCAAATTATTTGTTTCTTGCAGCAAGAAGCTAAATTCTTCTCTTCTAACCAAGATAAATTGTAACATCAGTATGAGGATAAAATTGATCAACTAAAGTTGAACAAACTTCCTAAGGGGCTAGTTACACTTGAAGGCCTTTTTCATGAAGGAGACCATATGAGGAAAGAGAAGGTAGTAATGTCTACTAATGAAGAAAACTATGATAGAGTCCTCATCTTCAAATACAAACTTCTCAAGTTGGGGAAGGTAAGCAGTAAGGCTAAGATGCATAATTTCATAGAACTTTTCCAAGAGTATGTAGATATTTTTGCTTGGGAGTATAGTGACATAAAAGGTTTTGATCCTAAACTAGCCTAACACTCCATAGAGTTAGAGGACAATGCCAAACATGTAAGGTAAAAGCAAATAATGGTTAAACCCAAGATTGAGGAGCTGATGAGGAAGGAACTAACCAAGTTGATCGATTCCAAGATCATCTTTCCTATCAAGCACTCATCATGGGTAGCCAACTTAGTGCCTATAAGAAAAAAGAGTGGGGAGATTAAGCTGTATGTAGATTTTAGAGATTTGAACAAAGTATCCTTGAAAGATCACTATTCTCTACCATCCATGGAGTATCTCCTTCAAGTAGTGTTGGTTTAGAATGTTTTTCCTTATTGGATGGTTTTTTTAGCTACAACCAAGTCTAGGGGAAGGATGTGGATCAGTAAAAGACTACCTTTACCACCAAATGGGGCATGTATGCATACCAAAAGATGCCTTTTGGTCTATCAAATGCTAGTGATACTTTTTGAAGAGATATGGACATGGATTCTCAAGGGTTGCTAGACCAAATGGTGTTGATATACTTGGATGACATCATAGTTTTCTCCAAGAATGCAAGTGAACACATGGACCACATGAGGCTAATTTTTGAAAGGTGTAGAGAGTATGGTATTTCATTGAATCCCAAGAAGTATGTGTTTGTCATGCATGAAGGCAAGCTGATGGGCCACATCATCTCAAAGGAAGTGATATCCATTGATCATGAGAGAATAAGTGCCATATTGGCCTTATCCCTACTAAAGCATAAGAAGGGACTCCAAATTTTCCTTGGAAAGATAAACTTTGTTAGAAGATTTATCCCTAGTTTTGTAAGTTTAGTCAGAGCCATCACTACTATGCTAAAGAATAACTAAGTGTTCACTTGGTAAAATGAAGGCAAGTTAACATTCAAAACTATCAAGCAAGATATTGCTTAATCGCCCACACTTATGAATCCTAATTTTAAAAAGTGATTTCATTTTATATGCTTTTGCCAATATTGATAATATATCAGCTATACTGATGCAAATGAATGGTGAGGGATTTAAGCAACCATTAGCTTTTTTTAGTCAGGGGCTTGAAGGGTATGAGGTGAGATACACTTTTGTAGAAAAATAAGTCCTTGTAGTAGTAAGGAGCCTCAATAAGTTCATGCCAATTCTATCCAACAATAGAATACACCTTATGGTGTCTCATTTTGGAGTAAGAGACTTCCTTCTTAACAAGGATTTAAGCTAAAAAGGATTTATGGAGTATGACATGGAAATCAAGGTCACTAAGCCAGTAAGAGGTAAAGGCTTATGTGCACATATGGATAAGGATCTTCATGAAGACAAAGAGGTCATCTTGGTGAACCAAGATAACCTACAAGAAAATGCACCTCCATCTCACACTAGTTGGCTCCATGATATGATTTTTCTAATAGGTGAGTGACCTCAAGGTATGGACAAAACAAAAAGAAGGTATTTTAGACTTTAGTCTATACCTTATGTTTTAGTTGATAGGGTTATTTTTTGAAAGAGACCTCAATGAAGTGATCTTGAAGTGTGTAGACGATGATCAAGTTGCGAAGCTTTTGGAGCATTTCCATGATGTGCCTATAGGAGGTCATTTTGTCCTAAAGACTACTATATCAAAGATCTTCAAGGATTCTTATGTATGGGTAAGGAAGTGTCAGGGATATGCTTTCTTCATGGGAAATTAAAGGTTAGCAACTCTTCTTCTCAACCTAATTCAAGTGGGGAAACCATTTATGTAATGGGGTTTGAATTTCATTGGTATGATCAACCCCCCATCAAGTGCAGGGCATAAGTGGGTGCTTACTACAACTAATTACTTCACCAGGTGGGTGGAAGTCATTGCATTAAAGGAATCCAATGAAAGTGTAGTCTTAGACTTCTATGATAGAATTGTGACTACGTTTGGTGTTCCATCCACTATTATATCTGATAATGCATTAGATTTCCTTGGTTTGAAAACAAGTGAATGGGCTCTAAAAATGGGCATCTACCTCAGCACTTCCTCAAACTATTATCCTCAAGTCAATGGGTTAGCTAAGTCCACAAATAAGAATTTGTTGAGGATCATCATAAGGACTATGAAGGAGAACTAGAGGATGTGGCACACCAGGTTAAAGACAACCTTATGGGTTGATCAGCTAACTCCTAAAGATGTTATTGTAAATTCTCTATATGTTCTAGTAAATGGAAGGGAGGCTAGGTTACTCATTTATCTTGACCTACCTACATTAGAGCTAGCCCATCAACTGGAGTTGCCAGAAGATAAACCCATGAATGTGAGATTGGTAGAACTCATAGAGCTTGAGGAGATAAGGGACCTTGTAATGAAAACATTGGAGGCACATCAATTTCAGGTCAAGAAGGCTTTTAATAAGAGAGACACAAGGACTTTTAAGGAAAGAGACTTGGTTCTCAAATGAGACTCAAACAAGGCCAAACCAGGCAACCATACCAAGTTTGATAACTTGTGGAGTGGTCCTTACTTGATCCATTGATGCAAACAACATAACGCCTTTCATCTTTCCCAATTACATAGAGAGGTATTACCAATCCTAGTCAATGAGATTCATCTAAAGCCTTGCTATTGAGATTTTGTAGCCATTGTAGATATTTTTATACACTTATTTTAATTTTATTCTATGTTTTCCTCTAAGTGCCTAGTGCATATATTTTTTAGTTGTGTTTTTTCCCTTCCCTAAGTTCCATGGGCACAATTTTTTTTTAATTTTAGTTATCCTTGTTGTTTTAAAGGATATTTCATAAAAAGCCAACTTCATGTAAAAGTAGTGACTCCACACCCAATGGATCAAATAAAGAAATATTGGCCATTTTTTTGGCCCACATATCAAAGTTTACATAAGTATGGAAAGGGATATTTTAGGAAAGAAAATGGTAAGCCTCTGGGAGAACTTTGGGTTTTCCAACAATGACAACTTTGGGTTTTTTCAAGGGATAGTGCAAATCAGGTTTCCAACAGTGCTTAGCTTCTAAATGTTTCATAAGTAGAAGTAATTCAGGTTTATAAACTTGAATTACTCATAAATAGTGTATTTTTGGTTATCTAGGGAGAATTAATTGATTAATTCATAAGTTTTGAGTCGTCAGGAGCTTGAAATGAGTAAAGGTGCTCAATAAACCTAATTTGGTCCTGCAAAGTAATACTTCTCAGGTTCTTCAAGAGATGAGTCTTTTTCAACAAAATCCAAAGGGAATTTTCAAAATTCTAAAGGGTCTCTTTAGGGAAAAAAGGGACCAGTCAACTTTCTTGAAGGTAGACTTTAACTTTTTCAAAGGGATTTTTCTTCTCCAAGTGGATAGTTGCAATTTTCCCAAAGGGTATGTTACCCTTTAGGAGGATCATTTCAAAATTCCTAAAGGGTATCTTTCCCTTCAAGAGGATCATTCATGGGTTTCTAAAAGTACACTTCAATTTTTTGAAGGGTTCTTACCCTTTGGGAAAGTCCATTATGAAAAAATTGAAGGGTAGTTTCCAAAGATAGATGAAGATAAAAAGTCTAAAGGAATTCCTTTGGATAAATTGTCCAAGGAAATTCCTTTAGGAGATTTTCCTGAAAGAAATAAGCTGAGAGGAAGTCCAAGACCAAGTTTCTAAAATAAATTATGGACCAATGGATGTCAAAATTAGGATAAGTGACTAGCTATTGGAAGTAATCAGGTTTGAAAAGCTTGAAGTCTTAAGGCTTGGGAAATAGCAAGTGAGAAGACTTCAAGATGGACAAGCCCAAAGTAAGTAGGCTTAGAGAACCCAAATTACTATGCATAGTGTAAATCAGGTTTCTCCAAGTACTCTAATTAAAATTATTTTTAATTGAAGGATCTGGGAAAGTCTAAAGTTGAAGAGGCCAAAGAACCTAAATTAATATACATAGAGTAAATCGGGATTCTCTAAAGGCTCGACATAAGCCTGGTCTGGTAATGTTAAAATCATGATGTAATGAATAGAAGTCTAACACATGGTGAAACTAGAGTAGAAAGGTCCAATAAATAAAGGACAAGTGGCATAAGGATGTTCAATAAACATGGGAGATTTTGAGTGACTAGTATTTGAAAGTTATGAAGGCTCCCATCTACCATGGTTCATTGCTCACAATCATCATAAAATGCTTAAATACATCACACCAAGAAGAAACACTCTAGCTTCTCATAGCATGAATTTTTAGATGCACCAAATAAATCTTAAATATGGGAAGGGCATTTATGAAAATTAGGGAAGGACAATAGGTGTCAACCATATGGAACTCCTTCTTTCCTCCTTTTCTCTCTTCCCCTTTTTCATGATAAATAGAGGCCTTGGATCCTAAAAATGTATCCCTAGACTGGTAATAAAATCACTCTATGAAAATAATTGTGTAATGGAACTTTGAAGTAATAAAGATTAATTTTTTAACATATCTATTTATCTAAAAATTGTGTTGAGTTAGCTTGTGCACTAATAGTGTTGTGAAGAAGCATCCTTCCAAACTTGTTGCCCTTATTTCTTACTTATTTTCAAGTACTTTTAGTTAATTTTAGGTATAAACTCATGATTTTTGGCCATTAATGGATGATTTGTTTGAATTTTTAAATTCCTCTTTTCATCATGTGTGGTTCAGTAAGCCTAGCTTAAGAAATACTTATGCAAGTTAGTTGGTTAAGAGGTTGTGTAAGCCAACTTGTCTTATGTTGAATTAGTGTCTTTCCTAAACCAAGTGGATCACTTACTTTCATTAAATCACATCCATTATCTTATTTTTATTTTCAATATCTCTCTCCCCTTTTTCTTGGCCATTAGTATAGTTTAGCGTAGAAACCCAAAGAGCTGAAGTGAAGCCCCTGAGGAACTAGCCTCATAAAAAAGTCTAGAGGTTTAACCTCACCATAAGACACCCACATCTTGAGGTTGTTCCCATGATTATAGTGAAAGTGAGAGATCATAAATAAATCTCTCATAAGGGTGAAAATATAGTCTATAATAGGCTCAAAACCATTTCATATAGGCACTCCTAGTTTGCACATAGTGATATGCTTACAGGTTTGATGATGGTACAATCATCTAGAGAAAGGTAAAGATCTAAATTTTTAGGTGTGAAAACTAGACTAAGAGGGATTCCTAATGAATTATTTGGTTTTTTAATTGGAATTTCAATGATCATGTACCATCAGGTTGAAGATAAGGCAAGTTTTGTAGCTTTACAACTAGAAAGGCAACGAGTTTTTCTCAATTTCTCCTCACTTGGGAAGGGTTTCATGAAATTTTAAATTGTTCTAAAATATTGAAGAATTAATATTTATATCAATTTCATCCTTAATATATTTTTCATGCACTTCATGGTCGAATATAGAAAGAAAATATATCCAGTTAAATCTACAAATTGACATGCTTTCAAGAAGAGTGTAGGGTTGGAGAGAGAAAATGGATTTTTTCAAGATTTCATATTTTGGTCCATAGCATAATTCCCTCCATGTTTAATTTTGTAAATAAATTTTCTTAAATAAATTCTCTAAAAATATCCATTACTTGGCATATCTTGGTGCTTCCAAGCTTCCATAAGGGCCTAATTTAGCATGGTTTAAAGAAATTTTGCATTCTTTAAGGTTTTTTGTGGAAAAATAAGTTTCAATGGACCATTTAATAAAGTTATGATTAATTTTATCTATAAAAAATCCATTACCCATGAAATTTACTCAAAAAATATGAAAAAATATAGTCAAGTATGCACACATTCCATGTAAAAGGTGCATTTTTTGAGGAAATTTGAGGTTTCTGGCATCTACAAGTAGATTTTTGAATCCAAATTTGGTGTGTAGAATCATAATAATTTTAGGAATAATCCATAAAATTTCAAAGTCCATTGGATAAGTGGAATTTATTTTTTTACATATTCCTAAGCCTCTCAAAACATAATCAAGAAGAAAGCAAGCCTGAGCAAGATGGAGGCACCAAGAGCAAAATATAGGATTTTGGTTGTTTTTAACCCCTATGTGAGTTTTTTAGGTATTAAATGGTTTTGTAAAAGATATAAAAATGAATAAATTACCATATATTATTGTTTTTAAGATTTTAAGTGGTTTCATGCTTTTCATTTCAGAGTCCATGGAGTCCAAGTGCACAGATAGGCTATAGGCCTAATTGTTCAAATATTCAAAATTGAGTTTAGAATTGAAATGTATATATTATAGTTAAAAAGGAGTTTACCACACCACATATATTATATTTTCATAGAGATTCATACACACTTTCATCCTTTAAAGAGACATTTCATGTAAGAAGGAGCCAAGTGGAGTTAACTAGCCTTGAACTACGAATCAAAGTTATAGTTAACTAGTTGACCAACATCATGCAATATTCCTTTATTATAATATAAAGGACATTAAAACACTTCAATATCAACTCAATTGGAGATGACATCAAATAATGGAGTTGATTTCATGTAAATAGTAGTTAACAAAGTTAATGGGTCCCACCATTCCTTGTTTCAATGCCAAAGGGAGCTTCATGCAAGGTTTCTCAAGATGAACATAAGTGTAAAAGATTTTTTTGATGAATATTATAATTGAAATAGACTTAAGTTGAGTTGGATTTCATCTCCTCTTTTCCTTTCAATGCCACATTGGCTAGTGTTATGCTATTTTCTATATATCATTGTCTTTCAAAGCCATTTTCACAATCATCCCTCTTTTGGTAAGACAGGACTCTAAAAAAATTGAGTTTTGTAACCTGTTTAGAGAAATAAAAGATTGTTTCAGATTTCCTCATGCTGGTATAATGTGTTTATGTCAGTTAATTTGCATATGTGGTAGAGTAATTCTCCCTTGTCAAATTTTGATTCTCACCTAGTTACTAACAAACTAGCTTATGAAAGACATGTTATATGTTTTGATGTTTTCTAGCTGAGCTTATAGTGGATATAAGTGGCTAGTTAGTCACTTGAATCTAGCCTATTCCACCATTTCCCTCAAGCTTATATTAATTTATAAAACCTTTCCATAAAATATTGATGCATATGAGTATTAGAGTTGTAGAATTTAGTTTTTTGCTTGTCTTATCAGTGTTTTAGGAGTTCAAAATATAGTGGATGAAATAGCTATTTAGGTGTATCACCAATAGTAAGTAGGATTTTTTTTAGTTTTATTATTCTCTTTTCACCCCAAAAGTCAAAAATAGAATTAGTTTTAGGTGATAGACCTAAGGGAACCAGCCCTCTCTAGAGGTTCTTCTCACTTTAGAGTCACCCACACTCTGAGAAGATCCCATTATATTATCTAAAGAGAAGGTTATATTGAAACTCTTCAAACAAGGTGTTCTTCAAATGGATAATAGTTTTTGGCATGCCTAGTGGGACCTTGCACTACACACTAGCCTTTGGAGGAATTTAGAATATTAATTCAAATTTTAGGCACTCAAAGTTGGTTATGAACATTGGGTATCATTTAAAATATTGATTAATTTCAAAACTTGGTTTACTAATGGTCTCTAATGGCTTATTTGAATATGGATTCATGTACTCTTCACTATGATCAGCATGAATAACCACACTATAATCCTCACTAGCAGTATGAGGAGCTATAATAGTCATACATATAAGAGTACTACCCTGATCCTCCCTATGAACAACTAGTCCATCATAGTATTTCCCCTTACCATCCCCATCATGATCCATCCTACTCATATATGCCACCTATGCTTCATTTAGTAATCAAGTCTCAAGATATTTCAAGTCATTATTATCCTCCTCCAGTCTTCCCATCTTAGAAGTCAATTCAAGAGACTATTCAAGGGCAAAAAGAGGTAGTTATGAAGCAACAAACTATCAAGAAGTAGGATAAGTCAGAGATAGAGAGATTGATAACACTTTGGAGAAAAGAAATGAAGCTATAATGGCACAAAAATTTGCCTACCTTCATCAAGAGGAATCTACTCCATTCAAGGGTCCAAGTTTCATGAGCTTCCCTCCCACTCTCCATGATGAGGTTGAACAAACAATTCAAGTTAGATCAAAAGTTGAGCCATCTTATACTTCTACCATTCACACTCAAGAAGAGGAACATGTCATGTGTGAACCAAAGTAGGAAATTGTATATTCAAATGAGCTTCAAGAAGAATGTGTTGAGGAGGATGTAAGTATTTATGAAGAGGATGAGGAAGTAGAGCTACCATCTTATATAAAGAATGAAGAAATACATGTAATAACTGATCAAATTGATGAATTTATGGAGCATCCCAAGGTTAGCAATCAACCAAAAATCTCATTGGAGGACTTTTTTGAAGTTTTGGGAGCAAGATATACTCTTCTCTAGGAGGACTATGGTCCAGTTGCAACCAAAGAAAGCAACCTTATCAAGTAAATAAAATAACATGGAGTGGGTAGTCCTTCATTTTTTCCACCTCAAGAGTTCATTGTAGACATGGATTTATTTCAGATCTTTAGAATGGGCTGTCAAATCATTGATGATCCTATATAAATGGGTATGCTTCCAAAAGGTAATAGAGGTCTATTTTGTGCTCAGCCTAGTCAACCAAATTGTGAAGAAATGGATCTTGACAAAGAGGAAGAGATACCAAATGAGTATGTTTAAATTGTAGGTTAATTTTCTCCTACTATTCCACATATTATCATGTTGAAGGACTTGGAAAAGAAGATAGCTACTTTCTCAACAACCAAACATTCAAGGGAACATGTAATACATCATTCTCCATCTTATCATGAAAGTGAACTCAAAATTTTTCCTTTTGATCTAGGAGGACCAGTAAGGTGGAGGTTAGTTTTTACATAATACACCTCCTTTTATAGTTTCTTTCCTTTAAGTGCACATGTGCACATTCTTTCAGTAGTTGTTCTTTTCTAGTCTTTTGTTTCTTTCCTCTAAATGCACAACTGCACATGTAGTCTTGTTGTGTCACAGTCAAAAAATGTGTCTTAAAGCCCAAAAGAGTATGTTTACCAATGAATATTGATGAGTTATTTGACCATAAAGTTTTCCAACCCATACTATTTACCAAAAATGTTGGTGATTTGTTTTATTAAGGAGAAATTCTAAGCCATGCAATTCAAAATTTCTAGAAACCATCAATAGATTCTATAAGCTAATCAAACTGGTATATTCTGGTCTAAAAGGTCATTTTTGGTCTTTAAAATGTAAAATTTGGGATCAAAATGTCATTAAATTATTCTAAAGGCCTTTAATTATATTTAAAAATATGAAATTAGCTTTTTAAAGTTTCATAATTTAAAAAGGTATTTTAATGCTTTTTTAAAGCCAAAAAGGCTTATTTTGGACCCAAACGTGCCAAAATTAGCTTCCAAAGAATGTAAAAGGATTTATATTTGTTAAAAAAATGTAAATGGATTCCTTAAAATCTTCTTCATGAATTATCTTGGTGGTGGGGCTCTTAAAATTCCATAAAATGCAAAGAAAAGACCTTTTTCACTTCTTTTACAAGAAGTACGGATCCGTACTGATTACATAAACATACAAAAGGTAAAATAAATAAAATGTAATGAAAAATATTTAGAATAATTTTCATGTCATTTGGATTCAAAAAAGTCTTAAAACCATTTCATACATGCACTCTTCCTAGTTTACACATAGTGACCTACTTGCAGGTTTGATGATGGTACAGTCATCTGGAGAAAGTTATAGATATAAATTTTTGGGTGTAAAAAATATTATAATAGGTATTAGTCATGGATCAGGTTTTTTTATAATTTTCATTTCCATGATCATGTACCATTAGGTTAAATACATGCACATTTTTGTAACCTTGCAACTAGGAAGGCAACAAGTTCTCAATTGCTCCTCACCTGAGAAAGGTTTCATGAAATTTAAAGTTGTTAAATAATATTGGGGAATTAATATATCTCTCCATGTCATCCTTAATATATTATTAATGAATTTTATGGTAAAATAGATAAATAAAAGACAACCAATCAAATCTACAAATTGACATGCTATCAAGAAGAGTATAGGGTTAGAGAGAGAAAATGGATTTTTTCAAGATTTCATATTTTGGTCCATGGCATAATTTAATCAATGTTTTAATGTTTTAAATTATTTTTCTCAAATAAATTATCCAAAAATATCCATTTCATGGCATATATTCGTAATTCCAATCTTCAAAAAGGGCCTAGTTTAGCATGGTTTAAGGAAATTTTGATTCTTTAAGGTTTTTTGTGGAAAACTAGGTTTCAATGGACAATTAAACTAATTAAAGTTAATTTTAAATTGAAAACATATATTACCCATTAAATAAACTCTAAAAATATTCAAAAATATAGTCAAGTATGCACACATTACATGCAAAAAGGGCATATTTTGAGGAAATTTAAGGTTTCTGACATTTACACATGGAGTTTGACTCCAAATTTGGTGTGTAGCATCATCATGAGTTAAAGAATAATAAATAAAATTTTCAAGGCCATTTTATAAGTGTAATTTTTTAATATTTTTTACATATTCCTAAGGCTCTCAAAACACAGTCAAGAAGAAAGCAAACCTGAGCAAAATGAAGGCACCAAGAGCAAAATACAGGATTTTGGTTGTTTCTAACCCTTGTGTGAGTTTTTTAGGTGTTAAATTATGTTTTAAAATATGTAAAAATTTATAAAGGACCATATATTTTTTTTTTAATATTCCAAGTGGTTTCATGCTTTTCTTTACAAGTTCTATGGAGTCCATGTGCACAGATAGGCTATAGGCCTAATTATCCAAATATTCAAATTTGAGTTTGGCATTGAAATGTCTATCTCAGAGTTAGAAAGGAGTTTAACACACCACATATATTATATTTTCATGGATATTCATGCACATTTTCATCCTTCAAAGATCCATTTCATGCAATGAAAATCCAAGTGGAGTTAAGTAGCCTTGAACTGCCAATCAAAGCTATAATTGACTAGTTGAGCAACATCATGAAATATTCCTTTTTTATCATATAAATAATGACATTAAAGATCATTTTAAGTGGATACAAACATAAAATAATGTCATTTTTTTCATGCAAATAGAAATTGACAAAGTCAATGGGGCTCACCATTCCTTATTTTAATGCCAAAAGGAGCTTCATGCAAGGCTTCTCAAGATGAACACAAGTATACAATATTTTTTTATGAATATTATAATTGAAATAGACTTGATTTGAGTTGGATTTCATCTCTTCTTCTCATTTCAACACCACATTGTATAGTGCTATACTATTTTCTATATATTGTTGGCTTTCGAAGCCATTTTCATAATCATCCCTCTTTTGGCAAGACTAAACTCTACCAAAATTTGAGGTTTGTAACATTTTCAGAGAAATAAAATACTATTTGATATTTCCTTATGATGGTATAGTGTGTTTATGTCAGTTAATTTGCATATGTGGTAGAGCAATTTTCTTTTTTCAAGTTTTGATTCTCACCTAGTTACTAACAAGCTAGCTTATGCAGGTCATGTTCTATGTTTTGATGTCTTCTAGTTAAGCTTATAGTGGATATAAGTGTAAATAATTTCCTTGAATCAAGCATATTACACCATTTTTCTCAATCTTAGATTAATTTAAAAAACCTATTCATGAAATACTAATGCATAGGAGTCTTGGAGTTGTATAATTTAGTCTTTTGCTTGTCTTATCAGTGTTTTAAAAGCTCAAAATATAGTGGATGAAATATCTATTCAAGTGTATCACAAAAAGTAAATTGGATTTAATTTTTAGTTTTCTTCTTCCATTTTCACCCCAAAAGTCAATAATGCAATTAGTTTTAGGTGATAGAGCCAAGGGAACCAACCCTCTCTAGAGGTTCTTCTCAATTTAGAGTCACCCACACTCTGAGAAGATCCCATTGTACTAGATGAAGAGAAGGTTTGCTTGAAAATATTCAAATAGGGTGATTTTTAGATTGATAATAGGCTTAAATGGGACACACATCAATTTCACAATCTTCTATTCATTCCTCTACCAAGTGTCATTCTCAAAAGGAACCTCAGATAGTTGTATACCATCAAACCTTGATCAGATAGTTTAGGGCAACCCAAATGTCTACCTTGTGAGCTCTCATGAGATTTAGATGGATGTAACATCTTGGGGACACATATCAATCTTAGATGAACCTGAATGGAACATGTATCACTTTGGAAGGCTATTCAGGTCTAGTTGGTCATGTTTGAGACATGTAATGACATTTCACAAGTTTTTGGATTGTATTGGGATGTGTGGTGGCACAAATTAAATGAGATTTATCATAGGGGATAATATTATGACAAATATCCCTAGGATTTAAATTTCAATAGTTATCTCCTTCACATGTTCTTTGGATGATGATACATAGATCACAAACTTGGTAGATTTACTCTAAGTGTCTTGCATGAGGTGCAATGAATCTTTAAGGCATTACAAAACCTGATGAGGTGGACACCTATCCTTATTAATTTGTAGTCTATAATTTGACGTCTTGTGAGGCATCATAAACCATATATTTAATTTGATGTCTTGCAAGGTCAAATGAGAAACTAAGTTTTTGTAAGATGTCATAACCCATCTTGACAAAATTTAAACAAGTTTAAACACAAAACTTTGCAACTAAATGATTTAAGCATAACATAATGTTAGTTTAATAGGATCTAGTGAAGCTCATTGTGTTTATGCCAATTGGAGAGCCAGGTAGAAATTTATTAGCAATATCCTATTCATACATCATTGAACCATCAATGGTTAATAATCCATTATTTGAATGACACTTTGAAGAAGACTTATAGCAATTAAAATATTTCTAAGTGGCTATCAATATTTCAATATGAATGATTATCCAAAATTTATAGAAGCATGAGTAATGGTAAATTAGATCAAAGACATGTGAAGTCAAATGATTTGGTATCCTTGGCATCTTGGGCATTTTGGAAATTCAAGGGAGTAAGGTCCCCATTCTGGGAATAGGGGGTAGTTAATCATCAACAATCTTCTTTCCTTTATGATAAATATTTAGGAAGATGTATTTTACTGTATTTTTACTCTTTTAAAATCACATTTAATTAAAAAAAAACATTCTTTTAAAAATATTCAATATTATAATTTTTTGATATATTTTTGTATAATTTTTTATTATTAAAAAATACATACACATGAAATATACAATAATAATTTAAAATTTTTTTACTAGATAATAATAAAAGTAAAATAATTTTGTCATTTCAAAAGATTATTTCACCAATAGCATAGAAAATGTGTCTTTAATCCAAATTGCCTTTAGATTTGCCTATATGTATATTAAAATTAATGAAGATAGTAAAATTATTTATACATCATCATAGATAAAATAAAATTATGTATCGACAAAAGGTAGCTTGTGTGCTTAGAGTTATGGTAAATTTAGGTTCACTATTATATGTTAATATCTAGTTGATGTCTTTAGTTAATTATAATATTTTTTAAATATCTAGTTTTTGAAACAAATGCTTTTAAGGGGTGCAACATGTAACTAGAGAAATTTTGTTTAATATTTCTACATCTAGAATGTTTTAATCATTATTTGCATTATAAATTTTTGTAACAATGCATCAAGGGTAATGATGCAAAATAAGTGTCCATTGATTTACATTCAATAAGTTTTTTTCACTTGATTCTATAGTATATTTTTACATTTTTTTAAAAGTATTTTATCTTAAATTTATATCACCCATCCAACAACAAGCATCATGGAAATTTTCATTGGTCTACTTATTTGATATCCATAATTTTTTTTGGTCTTTTTAGTGTATGGAATGAGTCATTTGGAATTAACACCCATGATTTCTATAATTTTTAATTATTTATCTACTTAGATTCATTACATAATTTTTATGTATCTTCTCAATAAAAAATGAGTCAAATTCAAAGGTATAATTTTTAGTTTTTCATACCTATGAATAATATGTTTAAGTTTATCTTGACAATCAACATATATGGGGTCTATTATTTTATATTTTATTGAGAATTGGTGGGAACTAATTCTAGATTAAGATAATATGAATATTGTAATTACATATTTCTTTTCTTATTTTTAATAAATTAAAATATTCATTTACAATTAGCATATGAGTATTAAGTATTATTTTAGAACTATGGATAAAAATTCATGTACACTATTTATTTACTTATATACAAATTCAAGAAATGTGTGTAATTCACCTAGGGCCATTTTAGGGTTATTTATATATCTACAATGCCTTTCTATTGTCATTGAGAATCAGGGTGTATTTAGTTCTCTTATCTTACAATTTATTGAGAATTAGCAGACATTGTTTCTCATGTAATTTTTAATTTTAATAGGAATATAAGTTTCATTATTAGTAACTAAGTATAAAAAACGTTGGGATTGCCTTAAAAACAAATGTCCAAAAATTATTGTGAAGCTATCTATAGTCTAGATTTTTAGCAATAATTTTGGGATTTATTTTGTAATTTTATTACAAATTTTTAATGCTCATTCCTAGGGTAAGTGCAAAAAGTTGGAGGACAAAAATGGGCCTATCCATGGACATGTTTTCCATGAAAATTGAGAAATCTCAACTTATTTAGATTATTTGAGATGGCTACACTCAAAATTCTAAGATGGTATAAGAACATAAATTGTATAATTTAGAGTCTAGTTTATAAAACATAATTTAAAAAAAAAATGGTTAAGTATAAGTAGGTCAAACATCTAAAATTTGAAGAGGAACTCTTATTTTTTAGAAAAAAAAAGAGTAAATAGTTGGTCATGTGGCCCCTCATTTTTTGAGCATAATTTAATATGTTTGAAACCCTTTGGTGAAAATTTGGATAAGACCATCTTGTGACCTATATTTTACTTTTACAAATATATCTTGAAAATTGATTAAAAAAATAGATAACCATCCATGTGGCCCACCTAACTACCTCAAAAAAATGAAAATTAATTTTTTTTTAATGCATATAAAATTATGCCTAGTTTGTGACTACACACACACACACACACACACACACACACACACACACACACACACACACACACACACACACACACACACACACACACACACACACATGCATATATGTATATGTACACACACACACACACATATACATATACATGTGTGTGTGTGTGTGTGTGTGTGTGTGTGTGTGTGTGTGTGTGTGTGTGTGTGTGTGTGTGTGTGTGTGTGTGTGTGTGTGTGTGTGTGTGTGTGTGTGTGTGTGTGTGTGTGTGTGCACATAGAACATTTAGATTAATTAAAAAAATACATAAACTTATATAAGCATTTATATTTGTGCTTGACCCTAAAATCTAGATAAGTGAGGAATTTAGGGTTAAAGGGGTAAGAGATAACCTAGGGAAAATGGATGGTAGACTATATTTAAATAAGGTTAATTATTTATAAAACTTAGATAAACATATACTAAATTTATTATGTGGAGATATGCTAAAAATTGAAAGTAAAAGTATGCTAGATATTGTAATAACAATTAATAAAAATACTTAGTTGGGTTTGATGTTAATACAGATCTAGATTTGGAATATGTATAAAGTAGACTAGGTTAATATTCTAGAATATTTATCTAGTTATAGAAATTGGGCCTCTATAGTCACATACACTTGTGTCAATCTAGGATAGTTGTGTTAATACTGCTATCTGAATTGGACACAAGTGTCTAGTTTATGAATACCTATTGAAACTAGATGTGACCAATGACATGATTTTGGGTTTAGTGTTACCTTTTCTCTAGTTCATTAAAATTTGGGTCATATATATCACTCATTATCAAATATTAAAACCCTAACTCTTCATCTTCACATTTTGTATGGGAAAAATGGGTTAGTGTGCTCATAGTGTCAAGTTATCCCAAGGACCCCTCTATTAGTGAGTATTACCTACATAGACAATAATTTGAAGATGAACATATAATTATATATTTATCCCCTACAAGTTGGCTTGTGTTTGAATAATGTAATGTATGAAAAGTAAGTGAAACTATGACTTAGACTGTAACATGGAAAATGTGACTCATAAAATTATCCTTTAGTACTTCACACCTCTAGATGTATTGTTCCTATGATTGATATGGAAATAGAAGAAAATAAGGAATTTTTTCTCACTTGAATTCTTGACAGAATGCTTTTAGTATGTTGCCTTTTGAGTTTCTAGGTGTTTCTAGGTTGAAATGAATGAGGATTAGTCTTATATTTATACCAATCCCTTTAGAGAATATCTCACATTAAATCACTTAGGACATCCATAAGAATGTGTATTTTTGCAAATTGGATGACATTAGGGCACTAAAAAATTATGTTGCAATTGGACACTTACATTTATATAGGCATATGATTCGGATGCAAGTGTCTAGGTAGTTATAAAATAGGTGTAGGTCCAAGACTTACATAGATGGAAGATAAGGAGGCTATAACATTTTGGGCAATGTATAAAGATCGAGTCATCACATTAACATAGGTTAAACTAAGAGATAAGTAATTAGGCATAGAGTGATAGTGTATGTAAAAATTTTAATAGAGAGAAAGGTCTCAAAGCTAAAGGTACATCTATGATACATATTTTCTAAGTGTAAAATATTGAGGTGTTATATAATTTAGAAATAACCTGTATATTTCTCTCTTTAATTTATTAATAAAATTAATAGTTTAAAGGAAAATAAATGTGTGCCTATGTGTGTATAACACACCTTATCTTTGCTTAAGTCCAACTTGAGTGATTTTTTTGTAACTAAATTATAAGCAAGATATTGTTACATTATATAATTAGGGCATATAATCTAAAATTTAAACCATTGAAATAATTAAAATTAAAAGAGAGCAAGGTTCGGGAGTATACCTGTATATCAGTGCAACTATCTTAACTTTTGGAAATTTGATTGGAAAGACATCATTATGAATCGCTAAAATTGAGATTAGGTATATATAAATATGGAAAGTACATATTGTATACACAAATATTTTTAAACTTTATCAATTACTAATGTTTTCTCTCTTACAAGAACCCATTGAATATCTATCTCTTTGAGTGTATGCATTAAAAAGGTTTAGAAAAAAATGGATTATCATACCTTTTTTGCTTCATAGGATTGTTGGCCCATATAAAACCATTTAAAACCAGTACAAATTACTCATATCTATTTCCCTAGGTATTAAAACCCCACTTATACATTTCCCTAAGCATTTCACAGCCTAAAATAACCCCTAACTAAGTAAAAAAATCTTTTTACCATGTCCCCTACCAGGTCAATTAAGTGGACCCCATTATAGGGTTTAATATGTGTTATATAACTATGTTAGCTTAAGATGACATAGTTTAAGACCTAATAGCTCTATTTTATGCGCAATGAGGTTGATCAATCTGACTACGTCAACTAAAATATTGGGAGGGTTTATGGTCAATCCAAGAATATATACCCCTTTCATTTAATTTATAATATAGAAGTAATTTCAAATCATTATTTCTCACAAATATGATTATATAATCAACATGAGGTTTTATTTCTTAGGTTTTTGCCTTGGAGAAGTAGAACTTATCTTGTGGAAGTCTTGGATGCATAGGAGAGGTCTTGTCACCTAGATTTTATTTATCCTTATGATCCTTATAATCCCAAAAAGACCTCTTACAAAGCACCATTAGTCAAGGGAGATATTGAGACATGATGGGTTCACTTCAACAAGGGCAAGTATATTCATAACCCTTCATATTTCGATAAGTATATGTTGTAGATTTAATATATATTGGATTGTATCTCTCCTTACTTTTATCATTTGTATATTATAGATAGATTTATCTTTGCATGTTTATTATCTTCCCCATTTGTGCCACATGATTTCATGAGCACTAGATTATCTTCCATATGTATTTAATAGGTTACCTTGCATATTTATTTAATAGATTACCTTGATTAATATTATTTATAATTAGAATACCTAGCTACTATTATCATAAGATGTCATCGACTAGAGGCCTTGGAAACCTCTCCTTTGCCATAGTGTGATAAGATATCCCTTAGTGTAGGTTTATTAGATCCATTATTATTCATGACTAAAATTTAAACGTATTCTCAAGTATACTTGTTAGTTGATTACCTTCTATGAGCTTAAATATTATTGAGTAGGATAAGCTATAGAATTGTCTAGTTTCACTTGCATAAATTCTGATGAATCTAATGTGAATCTAACCCTTATAGATTTCTGATTTTCCTTACATAAAATTGGATTGACCTTGTCAACCCAATTTATTATTTTGTGCATAGGTTTTTATAATCTGTTAACCCAATTGATTTTATTCAAATTTGTGTGTAAGTTTTTACAAATTTGTCAACCTAATTAACTTAGTTAGGGCATCATTTTAACAGTTTCCAGCTGAGGTGAGCCCATCAATTTTTATTCATCTTTATCCATGTAATTTTTGGTCTTAGAAAATTAGATTGATCTGATCGATATACTTTTTTTCCATTTTTTCATATTTAAATGAATCGTTCTACTCGATTCTTTTATTTTTTTCTTCTTCCTTCCAAAATACTAGGTCAATCTAATTGACATATTTTTATTTTATCATTTATCGGTCTTTATTTATCCTTCATCACCTAGCTTGACTTCATTTAAATATTCTATTTTTACCTTTTCATGTTCAAAATTCCATCTAGATAACATAATTTAAAATAACAACTCAACAGCATTAGGAAATCTACTATATCATCCTGGTTGACTCTGTATAATTTTATAGGTTCACTCTAACCAACTCAATAATTACTTTCTATCAAATTATAAATAATTTCATCTTCCCACTATTTTTCAAAATTCAAAATTTAGCATCATTTTTACCAATTTTTAGTTCTATAAAACTATACATTTATAGTCAACTAAGTCAACTAGCTCAAATTAGTTTTGTAGCTTCTTTCTATCCAAAAAAACTAAGTTGACTAGCTTGACTTTGTTTCTTTTGGAATATCTGTAAACAAACTAAGTCAATCAACTTGAATCTATTATGTTCTATTTGTACAATTAAGTCGACCAAATTGACTTCATTCTATGTATTTTTTCTTCTAGTTCAAGAATATATAATTAACTTACATTGATAGTAATTAAACTTATTTTACCTTTTAGTTAGTTACCTTTTTATTTAATTTTCAAAAAACTATAAAATTACTTTTGAAACTTTGATTTTCACTCTCTTTTTTTATTTTGTTTCATTTTCCCAAGAAATTATGTACTGGTTATTTTCAAACTACTTATCTATTATATTTAAGGGATACTCAATACTCATTTTATGACTCTTGTCTATCATTTACAAATATCATGGTGTGAGGAGCTTGTCCTAATACTCATAGCCATAGTATAAATCTAAACATAGTCTTTAGTTTTTACCTACCTCATGGTATTTTAGAAATGTCTATGATCTCCCCCTTTATTAAACCTTGGGAATAAATTCGTATGTTTTTTTTTGTGGTGTATCAGTTAGTAGTTAGCACCAAGAAGTCACTTCCATATTACCCTTAAAATAAAGTTTAGTGATCTATGGGAATGGTACTTCCTCTATAATTAGTGCTATGAAATATTGGGTTTACAATATCCAATTGACAAGTAAGTATATTTAGGATCCTAAAATTTCAATCAAAACCTTTAGTACAACTTCATGATCTTATTCTCAAACAATTAGTCAATTAGATTTTCAAATTCACTATTGTTGATTTTTTGTTTTCTATTCTATGTTTTATTAAAAACTTGCATTAGAAAATGTTGATACAAGGTTTATGATGTGTGTTGTAACTAGATATACCAACTTGACCTATTTTCATGTGTGTTTAGTTATTTTATTTTTGTAACTAAAACTAAATCATCCAGACTCAAACCATTTCAAAATTCTCCTCCCTGAATAAATAGGTCAACTTCCTCGGCCCAGTATTTTACAAATTATTTTGATTCCTTCCTTTAGAACTGAGTCAACCTACTTGACCCAATATTTTATAGACTGTTTTGCTTTCTTTCCTACAAAACTAAGTTGACCTGCTCAACCCAGCCTTTTACAAACTTTTATGATTTCATTCCTACAGAACTAAGTCAACATGTTCAACCCAATCTTTTATAATTTGTTTTATTTTCCTTCTTAGAAGTAATTCAACCTATTCAACCCAATATTTTATAGGTTATTATATTTTCCTTATTAATAAACTAAGTCACTCTATTCAACCCATTATTTTTTAGGTTGTTCTATTTTCGTTCTTACATAACTAAGTCAATCAACTCAATCCAGTATATTATAGATTATATTTTATTTTAGTACGTGTTTAGATAATTATTTTTCATCATGAAACATATATTTGATGATTATATGGAGTGAAATAAAAATAAAATTATGATTTTCACTAATCTTAATAAAATTTCCTAAAACACATTTTGTGGTGACTAGCCCAGATCAAGGAAATGTTCATGTTACCAATAGAACTACCAACTATGAAACTCCTCCCTATTTTATGAATCTTAACCATTTATTCATGTAAATGGTATAAAATGAAAGTGACCCTTAAATACATGGATAAAATAATCCTCTTCATCAATGAAAATCTTCAATATAGAGGGAAGGATCCTATAGTTGTTTATAACCTCATGATGGGACCCTATATTAGAGAACCCCATTCACCTTCACCTAGATTTCCATAGGATTTTAGGCAAGTAATTTTATGTATTTTATCACACCTTTACCATATATCACATCTCCTTATTATACCATGACTTCATTATCCATTTCTTCTTTCACCTCCATGTTAAGTATTTCTATAAATATGGTAGGTGTGACATTTAGTGGGACTACTCAAAACATCCACACTAATACCCATAATACATACAATACTAGTGCTTATCATTACACTAATAATTCCCATACTAATAATTCTTCCCATGACACTAGTGCATTTGAAACCCTTAATACTTCACATAATAATAATGCATCTAATTTTACTTCTACTATCCAAAATAACAAACAAACCAATCAATTATTGTCATAAAATCTTACCAAATGGATACTTTTCAAACTAATAATGCCAACAAAATGATGAAAATTAAAAACCAATTATTTCATACCAAAAACCAACCTCAATTTTCTCAAGGGAGAATACAAAATCCTCATGCACCCCTATTTCCCCTTAAATATGCACATGGTAATGTTATACCACAATCCCCACTTATTAATAAAACTATTAAATTTACCTTAGGTGTTTTAAGACTAAATAATATTTAGATTAGTCCCTTGTTAGTTCAAATGACAAAAAAACAAGAATAATATCACACTGTGACTAAACACTCTTGCCTAAGAACTAGGGAGAGCATAACATAATAAGAAAGATCACAAAATAGAGATAAATACAATAAAAATTCCTTACCTTATTTGTCAAATTTGATAATTAATTTTTGGTATAAATATTTTCATGCTCATCCTATGATGATTTGAGTCTTCTATAAATATTCTTACATGGTGGTAGCATCTTTTCAATAGTTACTTATTATTTAGTGTGAAGCTTGGTATAAATTGGGATTTATAACACTACTCTCAAAGGCTTCATGAACGTATTCCATCAACATAACCTTACACACAAAATATTCTTGTCATATGGTGTGGGAAGTTATATTTATAACTCAAACAGATAAATTTAACCCTAGGGAGGCTAGGTTAAATTATAACTTAGGTTGAGTCTAAATTAATCTAGGTTGAGTTAGTATAAACTTGGGTTGGGTTAAGGCCCTCATGAAATCTTGACATCTCAATTTTAGATATTTCTGAAGTATGAAAACTCACTTTAGATATTTGTGAGGTGTGACTCATATTTTTTAATATTTAGGAGATAATAAACCACTTTATTATCTCATTTGACCTTTGATTTTATATTTGTCTAATTTTTTTTTGGTAAATGAAATTCATAATTTAGAATTTTGTTTAGGCAAGTTAATTATGATTTGAAATGTAATTAGTCTTGTTTTGTGATTTTTGGATTTTGGAAATTGTTTTAAATGTTTTTAATTAATAGTTTAACTAGTCAAAAGTGTCAAATTACATGGTCATAATTTGACTAGGGTTAGAATTGAACTAGGTTAGTGATGCATACAGTGTAATACACTAAATAATCTAGCCTCATCATGTTTACGTTCAATTAAATCCCTTTTATGGATGAAATTAGGCAATTTAGGTTATTTTTAAGCTTAGATGTGTTATTTTTAGAAATTGAACTGAATCTTGGTTTAGGCATGAAAGTGGCCAAAACTAAGTGTCTACAAGACTAATCTACACATTGTTTACTTTTTTAACACATTAGGTACATAATGGTACATCCAATGGGACCACACATCCTATATGGCAAGGAGAATGATATGTTAATCTTAGTTTTACTAACAAATGCATTTAATTCTTCAAGTTTAGATTTTTATCCTTGAAATATACATCATTCTATTTTTGAGTAAATGGAAAATCCCTTGTATAATGGTGGCTTTGCCATTTTCATGTTCATTTGTGATATTTAATTATAAAAAAATGGTGGCTTTTTAATGATGACTTTGGCATACTAAACAATGAATTTGCATAATCTATAGCTTTTTTCCTATTGAATGATGACTATACAAGGTGAATTTAATTTCTATTTTAGTATTTTAATACCTATTTAAATGGCTTTGCCTGATATAATAAACAAATTTACCATGATAAATGGTAGCTTAACCAAAAAAATTCTCTTGTAGAAAATTAGTGGCTTTACCTAGCTAGATGGTAGCTTCACTTTATGTTTTTCCAAAACCCAAGAGCTTAAAATACATTGTTGTCTACTCACTTACATTTTGGATTCTAGGAAATCAGACCTTGTAATATTTTTCAGGACCTAGGATGGAGAGAGAGAAGTTTAATCATAGTTAAAAAATCACATAATTTTTTTTTTATGATTAAAATCCACTTAATCATGCTTGTATTTTTAGTTTTTAAGGCTTTTACAAGTGCAAACAAGGCCAAGGGGCCAAAATTTTAATCATATTTCAATTTAGTGCTATTAAAAGGAACACACATTTTAGTTAGAGATCTTAAGATATTTTTCACTATCTTAAAATTCACTAGACTTACCACATGAAAGTATGATCAATTTGATTATAAATCCTAGTAATGCACCTTACATTTAACCATTCAAACACACATCAACTAGTTATAGTCAATCTCTAGTTCAAATGCCACAACAAGACCAAAATATGATTACAAAATGGAAATGTATTATGGATAAAAAAATAGTATAGGTATAACAAGTGTACCAAACCTATATCAACTTAGATAAACCTTAATGCAAGGGTTGTTTCTATCATACTACTTATTGAGATAATTCCATCAATAAGGCAATAAATATATGCCTCAGGCTACAAAATCCAAAATGTAGACCCATTTAGCTAATACACATTGGTTATTGATATGTATAATATCCACATTTCAACATAAGATATTGTTGATAAAACATAATAACTCACTCAAAATGTTATGAATGGCATGCAATTGCATTCCAATTTAAACCAAAGTGGGTCTAACTTACCTACAAGAAATACATAACAAATTCCTCCAAAAAATTGCAAAAGTGGATTAAAATATCAAGGAATAGGTATACCTATTTCCTAAAATCAATAAGCAATCTCCAATCCTCAACCAAATTCTTCCTTGAATGTATAACAAGGGGAAACAAGCCAAAAATAGATTAACTTACCACAAGTGCAGAACATTATGCCACCTCAATAGGTGACAACGAATGTTCTACCACAATAATAATAGACCAATATACCTTATAAATCACATATGTTTCCTAACCAATAGTGTATTCCTATTAGACATAAAGTGCTAGTTGTAACAAGTGTTTCTTCAACAACAAGTGTCGATCCAACAAAAGGTGTTTAGCCAACAACAAGGTTCTTACACATAAAAGGTACTAGGTGATAGAAAATAGTTGCCTTTCACTTGATGGGTATCACACATGCAATAAGGATACAACTACCAACACCTCAAATAGTAGGGATCTAGTAAAAAACATGTGCCCTATATACAATAAGGTTTAACAAGTAGGCAATAAGTTCCCTACCAAACCCAACAATACCAACACATTTTATAGATCTAAATTCTATCATTGCTTCCATAATTCACTATCCAGGGTTATGTATCTAACCCAAAAAATAATTTGATTCAACAATAGTGTATTCTATATCCATAGTATAATACTAATTCATGGATATTCATACCTAAGTATCTAGCCAATTCAACTAACATCCCACCATATACTTACTTGGTTAGGGTAATCCACCTTTGACCATGCAACTTAAAAAACAATAGGCCATGCCTTCCAATTTATTTTTCTAAGATTTTCAATAGACGAAGGATGTAATTCAATATATATAATTTTGAAAATAAATAAATAAATTCAAACTGGATGAGATACGTTATTACCCATTCAACATGGAGTATCTACAAATACCATTTCCACCATGTTATGAGTTATCTAAATTCAAAAAATACAAAGGCAAAGGTGATCCTATAGATAATTTGAATTAATTATTTATTTCCTATCAACTTATGGAATATAGAAATATATACTTGCTTCTACTCTTCCCAAGGATTCTATATGTACAAGCCTTAGAATGTCTATTAAAATTATCGAATAACTCTATGCCCAACTTTGAAGGTCTCTCAGATAAGTCTATACAATAATTTTCATATAATATTGAGCATGAGATTATTTTTGAGGATTTATTCCAAGCTAAGAAAAATACTAGTGAAAGCTTTGTTGCATACTTATAACATTAGAAAGCACTAATAAGCCAATTTACTCACAATTTTCTAGACAAATAGTTGGTCTTGATATTTACTAGGATATTACATAATGAGATATCCTACCATAATAATTTTAAATGTGCTCATACATTGTAAGAGGTTATAGAGAAACAAATATATATTTAGAAAGTCTTTGTCAATAAAGGCATAATCAAGATTTCCTCTTCTAATAAAAACCAATACTAGAAGCAAAGTTAGAACCATAATCAACACCCAATTCAAATACTAGCTTCAATGCCACCTTATACCAAAAACAATTAGAGACCTAAACCCTATAACCATAATAAAAATGTTTTTAGCAATGGGCTTACTAAATCACACCATGTTCACATGGTGAAAAAATTGGCTATCTATTTACCTCCACAAATTTAACTACCACCTCCTCCATACATTCAACCATGACCTACACATAAAATATCACCATAAAATCAAAACCAATTATAATCCTCTCCTCTAAGGATAATACCACCCATTGCCCTATAATTAAATGACATTGGTTAGCATATTAAATTTATGTTCTAAAGATTGGTTCAATAAAATATGATCAGTTAGCTAATACCAAATCCATTTCTTAAAGGGATTCTTTTTCCCAATTGGTACAAATAACATGAATTTTTTGAATACCATCGTGTCAAAGGACATTCCATAAGATGATGTATCTAACTCAGGTATTTGATTGATAATATTCTAGAAAATGAAGAGATAGAAAGAGACATCTTTACTCCTATGAATAATCATAACTGGGGTATCTAATAAAATTTATTTCCCCAATATAAAAATAAAAATAACTATTAGTAGTACCAAAAATAAAAATAATGGTAGAGAACTCCACCAAAATATTATCAACAACAATGTCAACCACAACAATAATAAAATGGTTAGAACTAAGGGAAAAATTATCAAACCAACCAAGGGAGTCATCATAACATTACATATAATAATGTTTTAGGTGGTCATGTTTCCACCTTCACTATCAAACCTAAACCAACACAAATAGAACTAGACCTTTGCCAAATAATGCCTATTTATTAAAAAATACCCACCAAACTCCTTATGCTAGTTATTTTATATGAGCCATGTTGATAATTAGGTATTATACCATCCAAGAATCATCTTTCTAATAATCATTACCTACCCAACCAAATACCAAATCCAAGTTCAAAATTGAGATCACATAATCACAACTCAATTATCGAAGGTCACTATCAAAGGACCCCCTCCAAATACTATAAATGAGTATTATACACCTTCTTTGTTTATCATAAATAAACCAACTAAAAAAATAAAGGTAAAGACCTATGATATTTTGGAACAATTTAAGAAGACAATTATACATGTATCCATCATGGATTTATTACATGCATCTACCATCCATAAAGACATCTTGAATGAATATTTGAACTAATCCCTTTTGCTAGATGATATCACACCAAATAAATTTCAAGCCATGGTAGGAAACTTGTCCCCTAGCTAACATCTCACATTTTACCAAAGTGATATGTATTCTCTTCACATTATGCATAATAACCCATTGTACATTGAGGTCATTATAATGAACCATAGAGTTAAACATGTCCTTGTAGACAATGGTTTGGGTCTCAACATTGTGTTTTAAAAGTTGGTCAAACATATTAGATACAGAGTAACTAAATTACAACTAGATACCATTATTATCAAAGCATATGATAATGAAGAATGGAAATCTCAAGGTACTATTAGTTTGCCAGTGTTCTTTGGGCCATTGACCCATGATACCCTATTCCATGGTTTAGACCTAAAAAAATCTTAAAATATGTTATTAGGCTGACCCTGAATCCATGAAATCAGGGCTATGCCTTCTACATTGCATCATTGTATAGAATTTACACATTTAGGAATGGAAGTGAATATACCAGCCAATATTCAACCATATCAGTACTATAAACACATTGAGGTTTAGTATAAATATACACCTAACCATTTGGCATGAATTTTATGCCTAAATCACACACACACACACACACACACACACACACACACACACACACACACACACACACACACACACACACACACACACACATGTATGTATGTATGTATATATCCAATAAGGGAAAATACATTGAATTAGGCTCATAATCTAATTACATTGACCCAAATAGCTTAGCCTCTACCTCAGCCATGCCTCCACTAAAAATTTCCAACCACTTTTATATAAATGACAAAGTTCTTGGAGAATATAGTACTTGTAATGCATTCCATATTACCAAATTTCCCAAAAATAATAAAGATAATGGGACACCTAAATCCAAGACTAATTTTATGGAGTGGGAGACCAAAGGAAAATCTCAACTAAACAAGACCATTATTTTAAAACTAGCCTCTAGCCTAGAATAGGACCCCTTAGTAGAAGATGATTCATGCCTCTACACTGATGAGTTATATAACCATTTCCAAAGCACAAATTATCATATTCCCAACTAGATTATGGATCACCTAGATTATGAAGGTAGAGGCCTCGAGCTACATCAACAAGGCACAATCAAGCCAATCTCATGACTAAGTATAAGAGAACCCATGGTATCGGATTTAAACCACCTAGGGGTGACCCCACATACCTTATTCATGTTTTAACATTAATGAATATGGATGACGATGCTGGTAGTAATACAAGGTATGATTATAACATCTAAAATTACCTTTCCACTACAAATTTATTTAACCACCATGCCATTTACACTGTTATACTTATTTATCAACCTTCACATTTAACCCTTTACCATCTCAAATTGATAGACTAGGACCAACAAGAGTAAAAAATGTCATTAAATGAGTTTGAAAATGGTGAGGCCATATACGACTTTCAAGGATTGAGGAGTCACATACCACTTAGAGAACACAAGTAGGGATTTGCTATTAAATAGGATCTTGTTTCCTACTTTAGAGAGTGGGCAAACTTTCCTAGACAAAAATAAAAACAAAATAAAACATTGATGTCTAAAAGTGAAAACCTCATTGGGGTACTTTTTGTCTAGGGAAAAAGTAAATAGAAAGGTAATTCTCTAGGTGAAAATTTATTTCTAGTTCCATTGGATGGGGATGTTCACCCCTCTTCCTATGAATCATAGGAAACTTATAGCCCATAGTATATTTATGGATCGGATATGAATACTGAGGAATGGTAGGTGTTTATATAAATTGTTCAAGAGTTCCCTAAATTATTTGTATCATGGCCAATGTTAGCACTAGGATATTTTATTTCATCCTATTTAGGATAACTAGATGAGCTAGTCCATCTAGAGGACTTTGCCATTACAAATCAATTTAACTCTTTATCAAATATTCTAGATGATGGTGTTACACTTCTACTGGAGGACACTTTAGAAGTGAATATTGAGACTCCAGATGACTCAAAGTGGATTAAACTAGGTTCATCCCTCATTGAGGAGGAATGTGAAATTTTTTTAGCCATTTTGAGGGAATTTGTTGATATATTTTCATGGGCTTATTCAAACATGTTAGGTTTGGACACCACCTTAGTTTTACACCATCTCATTGTACATCTTGATGACAATCTTGTTAAATAGAAGTTTCATAAGATTCATCCTCATATTGCTATGTTATAGTTGGAGAAATTCTTACATGCAAAATGCATCAGGCTAGTTGACTGTTCAAAGTGGATTTTAGACATTGTGCTAGTTAACAAGAAACCATAAGGTATTAGGATGTACATTAATTTTAGAGATACCAATAAAGCCTTATCAAAAGATGACTTCTCTTTTCATAATATTGACATTTTAGTCAACTCAATGGATGGTTATTAAATTTTATCTCTAATATATGGCTTTTTAGGGTATAATAATATCAAAATTGCACTAGAAGACCAACACAAAATAATGTTCACTACTTTTTGGGGAATTTTTTTTAATTAGGGAATGCCATTTGGACTTAATAATGTTGGATCCACTTACCAAAGATCTATGATAGTGATTTTTCATGAAATTATGCATGGCATTACTAAGGATTATGTCAATTATATCTTAGGTAAATCAAATACCCATGTTGATCACCCAGTTGTGCTATGAGCAATATTTGAGATACTTCATGAATACAATGTGAAACTTAATATGAAGAAATGTGTATTTTTTATAAATTATATCAAACTATTATATTTCATTATCTCTTTTATGGGAATTTAAGTCAACCAAGCTAAATTTCATGTAATTAAAAAAATGACACCACTATCTACTTTGAAATAGTTCTATAGTTTGTAGTGTAAGATTCAATCTATCAAATGCTTCATCTCATAATTGGTTGATAAATACCATCCATTTACACACTTACTGAAGAAAAGTTTTAATTCTCTTGGATTGAAAAGTGTCAAAAATCATTTGATAAACTTAAATAATATCTTACCAACCCACCTATTTTGTTTCCACCAATTCCAAGCAAACCATTACTTCTTTACTTGTCAGCAACTGATAATGCCCTGGGGCACTTTTAACATATCATAATGAATAAGGAAAGGAGAATGTCATGTATTATCTAAGCTAAATATTGGTCACATATGAGCATAACTATATGATGATTAAAAATTCCTATTTAGAAATGGTGTTCACAACCCAAAAATTTCATTAATATATGCTAATTATTATTGTCAAAGTAGATCCACTCAAGTATCTACTTTCCAAATCAGCTCTACTTGTCTATATGGAAAAATAGATCATGCCATTGAGTGAGTTTGAAATTTAATATGCCAACTAGAAGGCCATTAAGGGGAAATTACTTGTATATTAGCTTTCTAAAGTTTCTCTTTAAGATACTCAACCTCTTACATTTGAATTTGTAGATGAAACCATTATAACCATTGAATAAGTAGATGCACCTTATGATACTAAATAGTGGAAGATGTACTTTGATGGATCCTTCATGACTCATGGATTTGGGGCTAGAATATTGTTTTTTACACCATAAAGAGATCTCATTCCTAAGCCCTTTTATATTAGATTTACCTATACTAATAACATGGCCTAGTACAAAGTGCTCATTATAGGGCTTCATTAGGTAGTACAATGGAACATTCAACATTTATTGGTGTATGGTTATTCTCATTTAATCCTTAATTAGATCAAGGCCTAATACTAGACCAAATATAATAAGTTGGTACCCTATAAATATATGGTCAATACTCACAAGTAATTTATTACCAACATCCAATTTAAAAGAATACCTCAAGCCAATAAATTAATAGTTGATGTTGTGACCACTATTGGTTCAATGGTCCAGATCACCGACAGAGCTAAGGATTATCAATTTCTTGTTGAACATCTCTTAATTAGTCATTTATATTGTTTGTGATATTATTGGTCCCACATCTCCTTGGTACTTAGATACATATACTTATCTTCAAGACTAAACCATGCCTCCTAATTGATTAGATACAAACCAAAAAGCCTTTACCCATAAAGCCTCTTATTATACCCTACTTGTACCAAAATTATATCATAAAATCTATGATAGAACTCTACTTCATTATTTACCTTCAGTAAAATCTAGACTAACATTGAGGGAAGTCTATAAAGGAGTGTGTGGATCATACACCAACAAGGTAATATTAGCCAAAAAATTACAATATATTAGTTATCACTAGCCAACGATGGAAGTAGATGTAATTTCACATGTGAAGAGGTGTGTCAAGTCCCAGATGTATGCCAATCTAGTCAATGCCCTAGCCAAGACAATTAAAATATTGATAATACCATGGCAATTCTCAAAATAGGGACTCAATATTATTGGTAAAATCGATCCAACATCTTATGATGTCCATAAATACATCTTGACTACTACTAAATAATTCACTAAGTGGGTGGAATCCATTCCCCTCACTTACATCACTAGTAAGTAAAACTCCAAGTTCATACTCAACCATCTCATTTGACACTATGGCATACCTTTTGACATTATATCTGATAATGGTTGATCATTCAAGAATAACTATTTGAAATACTTTGTTCTCAACACCACATCAAACAACATTTATCTACCACTTACTATTCATAAGGTAATAACCAAATTGAAGCTTATAATAAAACCATTATTAATATTCTAAAGAATATTGTCAAAGATGTTGGTCATAATTAGCACTTACATCTTTTTAATGCCCTTTGGGAATACCATACACATTCCATACTCTAATAAGAGATACACCTTATTCAATCTTTTATATAACTAAGGTCATTCTTCCTATTGAGGTCGAGTTGCCTTATTTCCAAATTTCATTGTAACACATCATTTACGGCAAAGACTATAGATTATCTCATTTTAAAGAGCTATACCTACTTGATGGTAAACACTTAGCCACCATAAATAATCTCCAATATTATCATAACTAATTAAAAGTCCAATATAATCGGCATGTTAAGCATCATGAATTGGAGCTTACTGACTTAGTGCTAAAATAGAATCATGAAAATGTCAGTGCTAAAACCAATAAAAAATGAAAGTTCCAACCAAACTAGTTAGGGCTCTATATAGTTTTTACTAACTATGGTTATAGAATATATAGGCTCACTAAACTAGAGAGAGACAAACATAATTAATCAATGAACATAATGCAACTTATATGATTGAGGGATTTGGATTATTATCTACAAGGATAATATAAGTTATACAACATTATATCTATTAGTTGTAATATACCCCTCTCTATTATACCATAACCTTAGCCCTTCACCAATTGGTAATTTTTTTATTAACCCCTCCTATCATGTTTGGCCTTGGTTCTGATTTAGTTTTACTTTAAGCACATCTAGTGGTTGATGAAAAATTTAGTTCTAACAGTCATTTTATAATTACATGTTTGAATGGTAGTATGTGAAGGAAGTATGACAATGGTCCTAAAAATTTTATACTCCCTTTATTTTTACATTCCCACCTTTTGTTACTAATTATAACTACCTATGGGAAAATTAGTACCCTTGAATCTTTCTCATTATTTCCTAATTATAACTACCAATGGGTAAATTAGGGAAAACACCTTTACCATGTATTATCACATCACCTTACCATTACTATTGCCATTTTACCTTATCATTTCCTTTACTTGAACTTATTGGTACTTAATTGGATTCCTTTTATGTAGGAAGAACTATAGTGACTTGAGGTCCTATGGGACTATGTAGGCAACACTTGATCACATTGAGTCAGCTTAGTCACCCCTTTGTCACACTCTCACCATTTTACAAGAATTTTAAATTAAATGCTATCACCATTTTATGATCAACTTAAGCCACACTCTCATCATTTTGTGAGTTGGATCATTTTATGTCTCATAATTATTGATTGAGTTGAGATGGCTAGAAAATTTCAAAAACATTTATAAAAGTTTTGAAACCCCTAAACATTCATAAAAGGCCTTAAAAATATTAAAAATCATAAGATCATGAAAATTGGCTTGGAATTTCCATGAAAGATATAAAGTTTTTAAATTTTTTTGGGATGGGCCATCTTGTTTGTTTAGTTTCATTTCTAAACCACCTTGGTCTTTTTCTTCCCATTTCTGGAAGAACTACATTAGCTTGAGGTCCACACATATTATATAGGAAGAACTTAGATTAATGGGGTATATTGGGTTAACTTAACCACACCTTCATTTATTTTTTGATCACTTATTTATCTTAAATATCTTAGGACCCCTAATTATTTCACAAGTAACCACTTGTCATTTAGTTTCCCCATCCTTATTAGCCTTAAGCTATATGTCTTACCATTTTGTGAGTTTATGTTGTGAGAATTATGTATTCAATTTTGATACACTAATGACCACTTGGATTTTCTTATACTCTCACCATTTTTTGAGAAACCATTGTCTATGCTCTCACCATTTTATAAGTTCATTCTCATTCCAAGCCTTAGATGCAAAAGACACTAGGAATTTTCAATTTAGTTCATTGGTGGATACTCATTTCTTGACTTTTAGTGTAGTTTTAGCCTAAACCATACACTCACACTTGCATGACTTATTTGTGTTGAAATTTTGATCATTTTAGAATGTCATCCCCTCTTTTATCATGCACTCATCATTTTGTGAGCTTGTTCCTTTTTTTCTCTAGATGTTGATCATGTTTTCTTAGCATCTATTTTCTTCTATCCCATATCCTAGGAGAACTACATTTTGCCTAAATTTCATATTGGATATTGTGTCCATGGAACTATATAGGTATTTTCCGCTTGCCTAATGCATCTAGAGTCAACTCCATTACCCTTTATTTTAATTTTATTCCCCCCATTTTGTTTGTAATGTTTTGTTGTTATATCTTATAACATAGGGGTAATGTTTGTCATCTTGTTAATTTTTTTGGTCTCCTATAACCTAGGGGAAATATTTATCTTCATATTTGTCTAATTATTTCCATATAGCCTAGGGGAAATCAATAGTTTTTTGTTCATGTATTGTTTTACCTATGTCATTACTACCTAGATTAGGGGTCACCCTATCACCAAGAATAACACCTCTGTTACACACATAAGAATAAATTGTTTCCTATTTGCACTAACATTGTGATTAACCATTGTTTGATAATTGTTGTTTGTTTACCCTAATTTATTTCTTTCAATGTGTTTAGAGTAGTTTGTTTACTATATATTTTCTTTGATTTAGATTGTTAAGTTTTTTGGATTGTTTTGTTTACTTTGTTTATTGTGTGTTTTGCTTGTTTTGTTTGTTCATTTATTTATTTTATGTCTTTATTTGTATCATGTTATTATGTTTATTTATTTTTGTTTATTGGTGTTCTTTTTGCATGCTTTGTTGTTTAGTGTGTTTATTATCATCTTGTTGTTATTTTGTTTATGTTTATTTAGTTATTTGTTTGTGTGTTGTTTTATTTTTGGTATCATGTTGTTTTATTGGTGTTTTATTGTTTATTATGTTTTGTGATTTTATTTTTTTTATTATTGTTTTGATTTATTTATTAGTGTTTTGTTGTTTGTATAGTTTATTTATTTTATTAGTGTTTGTTTATATAATTTATTTTGCATTTTGTTTGTTTATGTTTTGTTTATTTATTTATTTTTGTCTGTTCATTTGTTTTTTTATCTTTTTATTTGTTTTTTTAGTTTCTTTGTTTATTTTGTTATTTATTTCTACTTTTATTTCTTGGTTTTTGTAAGATTATTACATGTAATTTTCACTTAAATATTTATCATCCATATAATGTAATTAGGTTGTGAATTATTATATTTAGTCTTACACTTGATTTATTTATTATATTTACACCTAGGATTGGATTATTCACATTATATTCCTAGGTTTTTTATATTAGAATTTAAATTAAGTTTTCCATGCTTAAGGTATGAATTTACATTTTATTTATCCATAAATATCATGCATAATATCACAAGCTAAATCAAAAATGTGCTCACATAGTCTATTCTAGCAATGTAATGGCAACATCTCTGTACTATATCAAAAATTAGTCAAATACCCAAACACATGCCTGAATACATGAGTAATAAATAAGAGAAAAAAATGATTTATTATGTATTTATACAAACATGCATCTCTGAATAAGCATATATATGATTCATAAAACATAATCAAATAATAACCAACATAACATCTCATAAACAAGGCATAAGCAATGAATAAACATAGTGTACATATATATAAACATCAACAATGTTAAACATCCATAATGCTAATCAATACTAAACATGAGATAAATAAGATAATAAACATGGCATCATATATATATATATATATATATATATATATATATATATATATATATATATATAAAAGCAATATTGTACACATGTAAATCAGCCTTAAAGCACCCAAAAATAAATGTCAATGTATCTTAAATGTCTTATACATTTTATATATATATATATATATATATATATATATATTCATGATGGGGTCTCAAAAATACATAAGTATGCCGATATAATGAGTAAAATACCATAGGAAAAAATAATGCCAAACTATGCCAAAATGCCAAGACCCCTATCATCAACTTTGATTCTATGTATCCATAGGACCTATAGATGGAGAAAGCCCTGGTGGCCCTAATGGTCCTAGTGGTGGTGGTTGGAGCTAATTAACTGACTATATCAAGGCACTTAAAACATGATTCTTAGTCTGAGACCAACCATATCTACTCCTTTTCCTCTATTCATCCTAGATCTCAAAAATCAAAACCTATTGCTCTCTGGGCATGGTAGACTCATAAGCTTGCCTATAGTAGGATGCCTTATCCTTAGCCTAAAATATATCTATAATAATTTATAATAATCCAACCTATGTATTATCTCCTTGATCCATGTCTCACTCTCATCTTATTCTATCTATAGTGGCCAATACTTGATCATGTTCACTAATGGTCTAATCTCTCTCTTCTATCAGCTAACCCTATACCTATACCATCATGTCTATCTTAGACTTTAGATGAGTGATATCTATCTATAATTATGTCATATTATCATCCCTCATGTATAGGGTTCCTTATATATCATATAATTAACATTATAACCCTTCCACCTCTCATACCTAAGCACTAACCTCTTTCTCAAGCATGTTAGTGTCCCTACCTACTATGGTTATACTAAGATGCCCTATCTAGCTTGGATCTACCTGTGTGCCTAAAGGCCCTACCTAGCCTAAGATAAACTCTGTCATTATCACCAATATTGATTTAGGATCCAATATCATCGCATCTAACCCATCATCTTTGTCTCTTCTACTATTTCCTCCATCCCAATCATCATCATTGTCATCCCTAGCCTCACTCTCTTATTAGGTGATGTTACTATTAATTAAAGCATTGGCCTCCATTTCCTTGATATTTACAAGATACTAACCCCATATTGGTAATAAATTTTTTACTATCAAAGGGCACACCTATACCCACTAGTGTATGAAAAATGGATTAACCCCTACATTTGTAGCTCTTCTTGCATAGGCCCAAACAACCCATGGTATATTGAGATAGCTCATTGTGGCTTTGCTCCTTGGGATCACTAAAGTATCTTTACTAATATCTCATGTGACATGTGAAAACTATTGGAACCCCTCAATTCCATCATGTGTGTATCCAAACTACCTAAGTACCTAATCCAAGTGGTATTCCTCTATATTATGGGACTGTCTCCTAATAATAAAACATTTGGTGATCATAAAGCCCATGTAAAATTTGTCCTTAAACCACTACATTTGATAGGTGAGGTATGTCCTCCAAATTAAAAATTATGGTGTCATATTTTTGAGTGTATGTTGATATAAGGGAATGTCTCCTTTACACCCACACCAATTAGCTCTTATTTGAGCCCAACCATAGGACACTAGCTCATTGAGAGCTTGCATATTGCACACCCCAACTAGTCACTTGATTTTAATGTTGTCCCAACCCTAAACCATGAGAAGTGTTCATGATCCAATACTGCATCTACCTTGACACACTATCAGGTGTAAATCTCTATACAACTATACAAGAATTATTGGTCCCCAAACAAACCATGTCAAATCATCTAGCATGCTTCTAACCACAACACTTAGGCCCATATGGAAGTACTAGATGATATTATCATTAAAAAATATGTCACTAATAATGGAAATAATAAAAATAATCTCTTAATCAATTAGGGCTAGTGATGAAGGATCCCCAATAGGTAGATCTTTTGGATAAATATTAGTGTAGGTCTTGATCCAGTCTATATTGACCTTCCACTAAACCATGGGGATACCTTGATAGCTTCATAGATCATAAATCACTACCTACTACTATGTTGATGGTGTCTAGAATAAGCATATCTAATACATCGATAGTTTGAGGATACACTAGGTATTATCAAGTGTGATGATGGCCTCCCTAGTTAGCAAGTGAAAGGTTGATGTCTCACTATGTGATCACTCTGCTACCACACTTAGCTAAGCTTGGTATACCTAGATAGCTAACATCTATGACATCTTACGTAAGTTTATCATCTATAATAATCCCACCATGCCCTTAGTCTAGATCAATATGGTCCATAGATAATGGGATCATCTCTCATGATAGGTAAGTATCACCAATTGCTCATGCACTCAAAAACATTAGTATCAGCCTAACTACATATTAGCAATAGATCTTAGCCTAGCCTATTCCATCTAAGTGACCCTCTTATATAGGTTGGACCCCTCTTGGGTCCTCAAAATCAATTCTTTTTGGATCCTAGAGCAAAGCCACCATTTAGGCATTTTTGCACTTTTTAGGCAAAAGTGTCATTTTCATTTTCATAGAAACAATGACTTCCCTTAAAAATGGGCAAAATCACCATTTTAATGATTTATACCATTTTTTTCATTACTTTTAATTTTGGAAATGATGACTTTACATGAAGTCACCATTTTCCTTAGCAAAGTCTATATTTGCCTTACTACACAAATGGTGACTTCACCATTTTTTGACCTTTCAAGTGCATTAAATGCTATTAAATGATATTTTATGACTAAGTTGGGGTTACTTACCTATACATCATCATGCATTGGCCATATGTGTTACCTCACTCACTCTAATACATGTCATTGTGCTCCTTCATGGGCTATTTTATCTCAATAATTTATGTAGAAAACTTGAGCTAAAATTTTAGAAAGGTTGGGGTGAAAATTAATTTTTTTCACCCCAAGGGTGAATATATATCCAAAACGTGAATTTTTACCCCCCAGGGCCTATAATTCATTATATGTGATCTAAGAAGCATATTTTCCACATGTGTGGTCCATTTTGTGCATTGTTTGATTGTATATGCCTTATTTATCTATTGTATTATAACCAACCATCTTTTTAGACCTCCCTTGCAGCTCATTTAACAACATCATTTTTCAACCTATATCTCATGTTTGCTTGAATGTGCATCTTTAAACTCACATTTAGGCTAGAAATGTGTTGTTATCCTTTTCTATCTCATCATAAACCCATTTTATATATTTTTGCATAAGCTACCCTTACCAATTTTCCCCCTTACAACAAATTCTATTTTTGACCAATTTAATGATTATAATCCCCTAAGGAAAAATCAATATTTTTTAATCCCATGATAATGATTATAACTACCTATGGTAAAATAATTATTATTACCCACTCCACCCACCCTTTCAAGGTAAATTCATGTGTCATTTATTATAACTGCCTTTGGTAAAAATAGTATTTCCCATTTTGTTAATGATTATAACCACCTTTGGCCAAATTAGTATTAGTTCCACTATCCTACTAGGTAAACTATTTATGCCACTACTTATAACCACCTTTAAGAAAACCAATGTCACACCCTTTATTATTTATTATAATTTATTTTGGTAAAATTAATGACTTCATCACCATTAGTATTTACAACTGCCTTTGGACTATTTAGGAATCCCACCCCCATTGCTACTAGATTGTGTCATTTTCCTCATTTTGAGGGAACATTCAATGATTCTATTTTTCCTCACACTCCTACTAGGGGGCATCAAGGGCTTATAGATTTACCTTTGGGGCATTAACCGTTCAAATTAAAAACTTTTTAATTCTTTGAAAATACTTTATTTTGCCTATGTCAAGCAACACCTTCTCAAATAGGGGTAAACTTTAGACACTTAGTTTTGTCCACTTTCATGCCTAAACTGGGATTCAGTTTAATTTTTTATAAAAAACACATCTAATCCTATAAATCACTTGAATTTTCCAATTTCATCCACATAAGGGATTTAATTTCCAAAAAATGTGATGATGTTAGCTTATTTGGTGTAATATAATGTATACATGACTAACCTAGTTTAGTTTTAACCCTAGTCAAATTATGACCTAGTAATTTGGTACTTTTAGTCTATTAGGATATTACTTCTTAACATTTAAAATAATTTCCAAAATAAAAAAACACTAAGAAATATTAATTACATGACAAATCTTAATTAACTTTCCTAAACAAAAATTACAAATCAAATTAATGAATTTCATATGCCAAAAAAGGAAATTTTAGCTAAATATGAAGCCAAAGGTCAAATGAGCTAATAAAGTGATTTATTATCTCCTAAATATTCAAAATTATTATTCACACCTCAAAAATATCTAATTTGAGTTGTCATTCCTCATAAATATCTAAAACTAAGGTGTCAAGATTTCATGAGTGTCTTGACCCAACCTAGGGTAAGACTTACTTAACCTAGGTTAATTTATACTCAACCCAAATTAGAATTTAACCTAACTACACTCAAGTTAGATTTAGTTCTTTGAGATATAAATACATGTCCTCACACCATATGCCAAGAATATTTTATGTTTAATGTTATTCTAATAGAATATGTTCTTGAAGCCTTTGAGAGTAGTGTTATAATGCCCAATTTATTCCAAGATTCATACCAAGCCACAAGCGACTATTGGAGAGATGATACCACCATAGAAGATAATTTATAGAATATTCAAATCATCATAGGCTAAGCACAAACATCTTTATACCAAAAATTAAGCATCAAATTTGACAAAAGAGGTAATAAATTTCTATTATCCCTATCTCTATTTTGTGAGATTGTTGATTATGTTATGATATACCTAGTTCTTAGGAAAGAGTTTTTAGTCCTAGTGTATTCTTATGATTTATTTTTTGTCATAGTCCCTTTTTAGTCTAAATAACAAAAATCAAGCATAAAAATACACTAGGACTAATCATTCTTTCCTAAAAACTAGGGATAACATAACATAATAATCAAAATCATAAAATAAAGATAAAGACAATACAAATTTATTACCTCATTTGTTGAATTTGATGCTTACTTGTTGGCATAAGGATGTTTGCACTTAGCCTATGACAATTTGAGTCTTCTATCAATGCTCTTCCATGGTGGTAGCATCTCTCCAATAATTACTAATGTCTTGGTGTGAATCTAGCATAAATTGGGCATTATAAAACTACTCTCAAAGGCTTTAATAAGGTATTCCAATAGAATTCTTACAAATAAAAGCTTATTGGTATATGGTGTGGGTACTTGTATTTATAGCTCAAAGAACTAACTCTAACCATAGGGAGGTTAGATTAAATTTTATCTTAGGTTGAGTATAAATTAACCTAGGTTGAGTTAATCTAATCCTAGGTTGGGTCAAGGCACTCATGAAATCTTGGCACCTTAATTTCAAATATTTGTGAGGCATGATAGCTCACTTTAGATATTTGTGAGGCGTGACTCATATTTTTGGAATATTTAGGAGATAATAAATCACTATATTAGCTAATTTGACCTTTGACTTCATATTTGGATAATATTCTTTTTTTGGTAAATGAAATTCACTAATTTGATGTGGAAGTTTTTTAGGCAAGTTAATTAGGATTTACAATGTAATTAGTCTTTCTTAGTGATTTTTGGATTTTGGAAATTATTTTAAATGTTTTAAATAAATAGCTTAACTACCCAAAAGTGTCAAATTACTAGTCATAATTTGAATAAGGTTAAAATTGAACTATGTTGATGATGCATACAGGGTGATACACCATATAATCTATCCTCATCATGTTTTTGGGTAATTAAATCCCTTACACAAACAAAATTGGACAAATCAGGTGATTTCTAGACTTAGATGTGTTGTTTGCTAAAAATGGAACTAAATCCTGGTTTATGCATGAAAGTAGCCAAAACTAAATGTCTACATTAAACACTTACAAAATAAACCTATTGTTCATCAAATTGAAAACATTGACATAGGAGGAATAGTCCCTACTATCAATTATCATGGATCCACAGATCTAAGTTTGGATTTGAAAACCTTTAAAAATCTATATAAATATTGGGTTAAAATACATTTTATTCTACCAAAATCTTAGATAAGACCTTTTTAAGGTATGTTTTACTTTAGTATAGCCAATGTAAAAATCATTTCATCACTAGCTTATAGGACTTAGTTAATGCTCTAGTCCAAGAATTCCAAATTAGCGGTCTTTTAGAAAATAACTTAGCCCACTTTATCAATTGTAAATAATTATAATCTAAAATTTCATAAGTATTTATTAAATGATGGAAATTCTTTAACAAAGATGAACATAATATGTTAGATGAAAAACTCTATCACTTATTCACCAATTCTCTTAATACTAAATGATAATATTGTGTTAGACCCCTTTCTCCAAAATCCTTGGAAGAGGCCCTCAGCCAAGCTAAACATTAATATTTCTTTATACACCAATTTGAGCCTTCATTCCCTTAAAAAAGGACTCAAATTCTAGTGAAAGATAAGAATAGACATGCAAAAAATTATGGTGGTATGGATACTTATGACTCCATACACACTATCCAAGCCATTAATCTAAATAATGCCGTAAAACATAATCCTCCAAATAACAATAATTCTCATCTCAGTTCCAAATTTTCTCAAGGGAATAATATGGATGTACATAAATACATTTCCTTATAATAAATTCAAAATAATATTCAATGACCTTCCCCATGATATATTGATCCTATGCACCTTATCAAACATTGGTATGACACCCACAAGTTTTGTTGGTTTTATGCAAGTTGGGTACATTCTCATGAAACTTGTCTCCAATTACAAAGTTTTTTATATGGATTATCTCCTTGAACATAAATTTGACCATGAATTACTTATACATAAATTTCAACAAGATTAAGAAAAAGTAGTTAAGGCTCATGAAACTAAAACAAAAATTGAAGCTTTAAATCAAGACATTGCTCACTTAGCCATTTACAAGGATCCTCTTCCAAACCATCAAGATAACACTAATCAAACTCCTACTACCAAAAATGTTGAAATTAATATAAATCCTAATATTAATGATGATAATGTTGTCAACATTAATAACATGAGGATATTAGTTTCTTATATTAATCAATAACCAACCTTTAACTATAGCAATTTTCCAAAGTTATACATTATTCAAGACAATTACCCATCCCATCTCATAGAATTGGGGCATGAGGAACTAATAAATTCACAAGTATCAACTCCAAAAATTCAAATTGATAATACCTCTCATACCCTTGATATAATATTTATGCCCTCTACAACTAAAATACCTCAAGTAGATAACTCAAAAATGTTAATTCGTACTTATTCTACTCAATCACAATTAATTATCAAAGATACAACCACATTGCCTAATATAGAACAAGTACATTCAATTAGTAAACCCATATTGACCAAACCTAAAATAAAAATACTCTATCAACATAAATTTCAATACACTTTTAACCTACCTTTAAAGGATCTATATCAATATTATGAACCTTTATCTAATAAGACTCTAGTGGGAAATGATGAATGGGATCCCATAACAAAACTTTGACATCTCCCATCTTAAATTACTTTCTTATAACTTATTATAACTTCACCTCATCATATAAATTGACTAATACAATTATTATTTGAAATGAAAATGCCCCGTTCTCCACCCATGGGTAAATAATCTACCTTATCAGGATCTAAAGATAACATCCTTCAATAGTATAAATAAATGCCTATCCATGTTGACAAAAGAGTGGACACTTATCTTTATCTTAAATGCCCTATCTCTTCTAGGACTCCTAATGAGATATTAATTTGTGTGGATGATCCACCATTATTAATTAGTGTATAAAGAGGATATATCTAGGTTAAATGAGCTTTAATCGATGAAGGATTAGGCACTTGTGTTGCTTCCCTTTATTTCATTAAAACACTTGGATACTCTGAATGTAACCTTAAATCCATGGAAAGTACATGTTATGGATATGATATAAGATAAATGCCTCTGTTAGGTTGTGTTTGGATTCCTAACATAGTTCCCATAATCATGGTATGGGTGAAATTCATGATATTTAAATTTCCACTATCTTATAATATCTTACTTGATCAACTTTGGACACACTATATGAGGGTAGTTACCTCATCCATATGCCAATGTGTTAAATTTACCTATAATTATGATATATACAAGATTCAATGAGATATGAATCCTTGGAGTTTTGAACAATTCCAAGAAATAGGTATTTTCAAAATACCCACCCTTGAACCCTTACCTAGCATCCCATTTCATGAATCATAATGTTTAAATTATCCTTTTAACTCTACTAGAGGTTATAATGGTCATCCTAAATTAATAGGAAACATATCACCTAACCTTTAAGATTCAAATGATGATGAAATAGATGAGATAAGTTTAAAATTTATTACTTACATTCTATCTCCTACAATAATTGCTTAATCACATCCTTATTTATGACCTCAATCTCACCAACTACCATGTGACAAAATTTTGGTTACCTTATAAAAAATTAGGAATTATATTCACCATGAATTTTCAAATGATAAATTAGTTGATGGATGTACTGTTGACCTTTATACTCCTGATTATGAAGATGGATATTCTTTAGATGATCCATTTTTTACTGGAATTGCTCAAGTTAAAGATGCATAGATACTTAAATATCACTCTTTTTTACAACATTGTCTTAATTCTATTCTTGTAGTTCTTTATCTTACTACAATACTTGATATTATTTCTTCTAATGTTCATAGGTCTGAGATAGAGCACATACACACTACTTCTCTAGTCACTATTGAGCCTCTTTAGAGTATGCTTATTTACTATGATATGATAGCATTGTATTAGTTTGTTATATGCCATGATATTTATATCTTAATTCCTATATATATATTAGATTCATTAATTTTACTTGATGTAAATTCATTCATTAATTTGGATCAACCTAATATTGATTTTATTCTGAGTTATCCTATTGGTGATGGTGTACTACCTTTGCCTAAGATTTATCCTTTACTATCATGATGGGAAGATGAGACTTATTATGATATATATATATTTTTTAGTCATTGGGCCAAGGATTATAGTGCACACCAATATCAATAGGAATGTTATTCTACTAAATAATGAACCCCAAAACTATCAAAAACAAGAAAATTGCCAACAGGCCAAGATCTTGAAAAAAAATACTTAGAATTGATTCCTATTGATTGATTGAAATAATTAAAAACCTAAAACATGATTAAATAAGCCTAAAATCAAAATTTAGAGTTGACATGCAAAAATTTGAAATATCTAAAAAAATGTTTGTTTTTAGCAGCCACTATTTATAGTAAGTTTTACATGCAAGCACACACGACTCTAAAATTTTATTGAAATAACCTAAATACTAAAATTAGATTATGAAATGAAATTTAAGTTAGGGAGACTTTTAGTAGCATTGGGAGGGATATGATCATATTCAAGAAGATTGATTGGGTTTTGGGTGTTGAAGGTTGGGAAAGCATATTACCTAGCCATCTCTTCTTCTTCCTCCTAACCATGAAATATAATGTGGAAAAATTGATCTAAAACCAAATATTATCACCTTTTGGAGTCACCAAATGTTGGATTCGAAACACTTCTACAACCTTGGGCTTGTCAAGACTAGCATTAACCTTGACATGGAAGCAATTAGGACTAGCTATCCCACCAGGTGTGCCAAAATTGTTATCTTCAAATTGTGCATCCTAGGATACTCTATGAGGTTCATAAAATTTGATGCAACATGCAATCATCTATCAATTTGTGGGTGAACTTATAAGAGAGATAAATCTCTAGATTATGAGGGTTAGCTCCCTATATTCATCTTTAAGTGCTTATTAACTAATCTAATGCTTGTTTATGGGAAAAGGGTTAGGAGTTTGCATGAAAAGGAAACTGCACTAAAGAGGTGATACACCAATACATATCCCATATAATATCACACTCTTACTAAGTAACAAATCTTTCCAAGACCAATTCTAGGCATTGAAGGATCCTAACATAGTGTTTTAAAATGAAGGTAGGCATACATAGGATAATCAACAAGATAACTGATCTAGGGGAAAATTTTAAACCATAGAGATAATTTCACACTTAAAAAGGATCCTATTACATTCATACAATTCACATGACCTGTTAAAATTGAACTCTTGTTTAAACATGAAGGATAAAGAGGAGTAAGGATGACACCATCACTTAGATCCACTATACATCACTGAAAAATGTAGAAAAAATGTTCTTAAATTATAATAAAATGTGTATTAAATGTTGAAAGACAAAATGAAATATCATACCATTAGGGCCTCACCATACTAGTTGTGGTCTCCTTTACAATAGCCAAGATGGCTCATACTTATAGAATTTGGAAGAAGAGAGAGAAGAGAAGTTGAAGAGGAACAAAGACAAGTGTAAAAATTTGAAAATAAGTTATAATTCATGTGAATTAGGTGTAATAAGAGTAATGAAATTTATTTTCACATAATTCTATTCCAAATTATCCTCTTCTCCAAGTGTGGCGTAGCAATCTTTTCATTCTCTCTTATGAAACTACCTTCATGATGGGCTTTCAAGAACAATTAAAAGAAGGTTAGGGATATGTGTTTCATGGAAATTATGTGGAGGAGATATAAATTAACTTATGTGGACATCTATCCATCCCAAACTAAGAACCTTCCTCACTTGTGGTGTTGAAACTCTTCACAAGCATCTTTAAGTCTTGAAACTCCTTGACAAGTGGCAAAAGGTAAGAGTTTGATCATGAGATATATTATATAATTAAATTTTAACCATAAGTAAAATTTTAAACCATATTGAGTCATATAAAATAGTTAAATTACCTGCAATCATCAATTCCCCTCTTAGGTGTTACAAAGCCTCCTTGTCTCATTAGGCCTAATTTGGCCAAAATAGTAAAAAATTGGATTTAGCTCAATTGGTGAAATTTTTATTCATTAAAGGTCTATAATAATAATATTATACTTAAAAAATCCATTTTTAATCATCAAGATCTCACCAAGACCCCATTTTGCTTACAGAGCCTTCACTAGGCATTGTCTTCTTGTAGCCCTATTTTTACACAAGTCTCCTTGTATGGGAGAATGTACGGACCTAAAAGAATAAGTGAGAACATTTTGAGTAAAATTTTTCTCCACTATTATCTATTACAAGTTTCATGGTTCAAAACACAAGGCAAGTGTGTTTGTTGATCCATTAGTCCTCCCAATTAAGCCTAATTAGGCCTCTTTAGCCTAAAAGACTTAAAGTGCCTATTTTGTGTTCCCAAAAGTTTGAACTATAAAAATTTCATGTGATTCAATTTTTTACCTATTTATCATCCCTCATGTTTAATTTTAGTTCTTGATCACTTGTATGAACCCCTAATCTAGCATTAAATGCTCTTTCTTGGCCTATTCCATATAACCTTGTACTTACAGGTATGGACTAGTGGCATGAGGTGGAACTTAGGAGAGTTATAAAAGTCATCATAATGATTTTAAATCTTTAAACATACATTTTAGTGATTTTTTATCCTTTCTTTCTCATTGGGTCCTAAAATAGGCTTCTCAAGGGTTTTGGAGTGACTAACCCTCTTAGCATTTGTTCATGTAGGATACAATTTGGAGATTCTTCAATATTACATTGAGGTATCCTTAGGGACCTAATAAATCCTACCCAAATATCTCCAAGTCCCATGCAAAATCTCATGAAATATATGAGCATTCCACTTAGCATCTCGAGTCAATTTATGCATTTTGTGAGGGTTTGAGATATTTCAAGCCAAGAAATGGATTTTTGATGGATTTTATTGAAAAATACCTATAAAATTTTCCCATTAACATGCATAAATAATTTTAATATCTCCTCAATAACTATTAATGAAATTTACCCATTATTTAGCATTAAGCTTGTGCTTTTCCAATGAGCTTGCCTGTACTTTGGAGCTAAAAGACCATTGTTTGCACTTGTCATGCATCCTCACAGCTTAAACACATCATTTTAAACCCCATGATGGTGATACAAGACATTTATATTATTTCCTAAGGTTTAAACTTGAAATGAACCCTCATTTCAAATCATGCCTATTTCTTTCCTTACCATGATGACTGTAAACTTCCTTATGTGGAGCATCTTGCTTACCCTCGAAACTTATATAAAGGCTTTATATTTTTATATGTTTTTTAAAACTTCAAAAACCATAATTTGAGCTTAATTGACCTTCTAGTCACCAATTTCATCATTTTACTCAAAATTATCATCTCCATGTATAGGAAAAATGCACATGCTTTGAGATAGAACAGAGGGGGTTTTCCTTATTTGAATTGGAAAATTGATAATTATATAATATTTATTATGTATTTATGTTGATTTTTACCAAATTTATGCACCTAAATACTCCATTTAGACTTCCATCCAACACCATTTCCAAGGTAAACTTTGATAAGGTAGCCTGATGAAGGTGGGCAGGGTATAGGTTGGGTTTGGAGGTCTTAGGGATTTAATTAAACATAATTAGGACATGGAAGGATCATTAATAACTGAAATTATGTATTAAAACCATTTTAATTTCTGAATTTCACCTTAAACACCTTCCATTCTCTTGAGACATAGAATAAGTCTATGATTGTAAAGGAAAGGAAACCCTATTTTGTGACATGGTTGTAGGCTATTATGAGCTTGGTTTGGCTTTAAAGACACAATTAATAACTTATTTTATGTTTAATATTATTATTTATGATTTTATTAATCATTTTTATAAGGCTAAGTTCCATCCCTTACACCCATGTATCTTTCATCCTCAAGATCAAGACTCTACTTATGTGGACTGAGACACTTTAAAACCTGCTTGTATGTCTTGGTTTAAGCTTTGTAGACCTCTTATTAATTTTTAATAGGTAATAGAGCATATTAATTATTTTTCTTCACTTATATGTCTTCAAACCATATCATTTCATGCTTAATTCCTTACCTGTTATACCCCTCTACCTTCTTGGACTGAGATAGGCCTATATGTGTACTTGGAATTTGAATTAGGCTTTGTTCATGTTGTATAAGTTTAGTCTTGAGTTATTTTAGATAAATTATCACTTTAATTTTTCCTACATCCACTTTAATAACTCCAAACCAAGTTAAAACTCCAAATTTCTTACTTACTGCCAACATGCCTCACATGATTGTGTGTTAGGTTGCTTGTAGGTGTGTTTGGGTTTGGCACAGGTTAATACATCCATAAAATACATTAATCATGGTGATTGTGATTCATTATAGAAATTTTATTGATTATAAAACATATATTACCTTCTCTTTATACATGATATCATTTGGTTCCTAAACCTAGTCCTTTCTACTTGTTTGGACTGAGACAGGCTTGTAGGTAGTTATAGGCAATTTTGAACTTGCTCAAAGTGTGGTAGGGTCCCTTAGATTAAATTTAGACTCACATTACTACCTTGTATCATCATTATTACCTTATATCCTTTAAAACACCATTTATAGGTCAAATTAGATCTCTATCTAACATGTTAGTTATAGGTGTTTGCTTTAAACCTGTTGTATAGATAGGGGTTGCTTAGGAGGTCAAAACATGAAATGTCACCTTCTCTCTTCATTTTGGCTAAAGACCACATTTTTAATCATTTAATATGATTTACCATTGATTTAATATATAGTACTATTATATTTAAGTGCATAATGAACTTTTTGGACAATGTTTTGTAGACTCCATTGGCAAAATTCAATGCTTTTTGGCCATTTTTAGAGCTTAGAAACTCCCATCTCCACTCACTCTCTGCTCCTCAAAATCTTAATAGGTAATTTAATCACTATATAAAACAATATTGGTAAGTTATGGGTCTTAAAAACTCAAATATACATGTTTTAAGAGGTATACAACAACCCTTAGGACCTTTATTTTGCTTATTTAGGGATGAAGTCCTCAAAATAGTCAATCATTGTTTTGAAGGAAAATTCCACTTAGCATATCATTATAACTCTCATGGCATGAAAATTATGAACCTTTGGGTATGTTATGACTTCAAAAATTAACTCCATTATGTCTTTCACTCTTTCCACCTCCATACAAACCTCTTAAATTCAAGCATAAGTTGACTATGAGCAGACTAGGCAGTGAACAAGGAGATTAGGCAATTTGGCTTTGGAGGAGTATGATAATTTGATATTTCATGAGGGAAACAAATTAAGACACATTTAAAAACATGATCCCAATCATATTATACATCTTTAGTATCTTTTTTTATGTTGTAAACCTCAAGTTACCCATCAATGGTTGTAATCTTGAGAAACAAGCATAATTGGGAAATATAATTCAATGACATTGAGAGATGGGGTTTTTTATGATGATAAAACCATATATAGGACACTATTCCCACCTAAAAAAACCTCTTAAAAATCAAATAACTTCCTAAATTCCTAAAAACAAGAAACAAATGCAAACTTACACCCCTCTTGAATGTAATTCCATAAAAGGTTACATGGAGTGTAAATGATTATTCATAAATGAGGAGGAATAAAATTTCAACTTATTTATATGAAATTGAAGTAAAATTATAGTAATATCCACCCACAAAAGCACTCTTTCCAATTCCACTTGTATGACCCATGTCAAATGATTAAATATGGCCTTTCTTTGCTCGCCAAGTGAAAATGGAGGAAAACAAGTTGAAGATGAACTTTATTGCATTATATTTAAGATAAAAACATGGAAATGAATTTTTTGGAGGTAAAGAGTTACTTCACCACGTTTTCAATTGATGATGGACTTGAGAAGTGTGTAAAAGTGTTCAAAATCTCTTATTTTTAAGGAAAAGCTACCATTTCTTGATCATAACAGATTTATAACTATCACCTAAATGATTATGACATGATTTGACCTTATCCACATTGAAATACATCTTGATGACATGTTTTATAACTCCTACCATCTGTACAAGTCAATTAATTAATTAGAAAAGTGGCCAAATGACCCTTTTACCACATTAAACCTAGAAAATGGCCAATTTGTGACTTGAAGACACCTTGAAAAAATTCAAAGACCATTTTAGGAAATTTTAAATAAAAATTTGCACTTTTAATAAGTTTGACTATGTTTGACCAATGTTGACTTTGGTTGACTGAACTAGTACAAGGAGGATGGGTTTCAGTAAGGACTAGGGAAAGGGTAATTGAGACATGTAGGACAATAGATGACCCAATAGGACATATGAAACTTTATCTAGAAGTTAAAAATAGTAGGGGTTGACCCAAATTTGACTTGGGGTCAAATTTTGTCAACATGTATTGCTACCATTTTTCCTTATCAATCTTCTTTAGCTTCCATTCTATAATCCAAGTGTTGTCTTCTTACTGCAATCCTTCCCACTACACCAAATACCAATTATAATTCCCTTGCCTTGTGCTCACTATCTTCATATACAAAACCTGCACTATTTTTTCTTTCTTTTTTCTCTAGAACTTATTGCTCCTAGTTTACTTCTTCATCTTCATCATCTTCACCATCTTCTCCATGGAATTCATATAAATCTGAAACATTAAATACTCTAGATATATCAAAGTTTTGTGGTAAACTCACTTCATAAGCATTGTCATTAATTTTATTCACAATTCTACATGGTCTAATTTTCTTGTATTTTAGTTTTTTTTATGTGCCTTTTGGAAACCTCTCTTTCCTCAAATAAACCATTACCAACTCTCCTTATTCAAATACCTTAGATCTTCTTCTGACATCTGCTATTACTTTATATTTCTCATTAATTTCTTGTAACTTTCTTCTTACTCCTTGTAGCTACTGCATATGCTCTACAAATGCTTCTACATCATCACTAATTTGATCTGCAATTGAAAATTATAGTAAATCTAAAATATGCATAAGATTTCTCCCATAAACAATTTTAAAAGGTGAATTTCCTATTGATCTATTCACTAAACTATTATATGCAAACTCAACTTGTGGTAAATCCAAGTCCCATTGCTTTGGCTTCTCTCCCACTATGTATCTCTATAAATTTCCCAAGCTCCTATTTACAACTTCTATCTATCCACCTATTTATGGGTGATATGCACTATTGAATTGTATCTTAGTATCCATCTTCTTCCACAAATTCCTCCAAAAATGACTTAGAAATTTCATATCCTTATCTAAATTAATAGTTTTTGAAACACCATGCAATCTCACAATATCCATAAAAAATAATTCTACAACTCTAGTGGCATCATTGGTTTTCTTACATGCAATGAAATGAACCATTTTAGAAAATCTATCTACAATAATAAAAACTGAATCATTACCTCTTTGTGTGTTTGGCAATCCCAATACAAAGTCCATACTCAAATTTTTCCATGGTCTTCTTGGAATTGGTAATGACATGTATAGTCTAGTATTTTGTACATATCCTTTAGCCACCTGACATTTTTGCACCTTGAAACATACCTTGTCACATCTCTCTTCATCTTTGGCCAAAAATACTTTTCGTCCAGCAAATCTATTGTCTTCATCTTACCAAAATGTCCATCCAATCCATCATTATGTAACTATCTTATTATATTATCTTGTAGGAACCCAATTAGAATGCATACTTTTTTCCCTTTGAAGAGATAACATTCTTGTATAAGATACTCATCATGAATATCATCTATCCCACCTATTAATGAATTTATGCACTACTCAACTACCTTTCTAAAATATGGATTAGTATCATATAATTCTTTAATAACTTCAAATATAACTACTTCACTCACCATAGTAGTTAATAATGCTACCTTCCTGCTCAATACATTAGCTACTTGATTTTTTTTCCTAATTTATGTTTCAACATAAAAGTATACCCCTACAAGAAAGAAACCCACTTTTCATGCCTACTATTCAACTTCTTTTATGTATTCACATACTTCAAATCCTCATGATCTATAAATAGGATAATCTCCTTAGGCATCAGGTAATGCCTCCAATATCTTAATGCTTGTATAATTTCATAAAGTTCAACATCACAAGTATAATAATTTTTCCTTACCTCATTCAGTTTCTCAATGAAATATGCTATTGGATTTCCTTCTTGACTCAACACAACACCAATTCCCATAAATGAAGCATCACAATCAACCTCAAACACTTTGTTAAAATATGATAGTGCTAAAATTAGTCTTTTTGTAACCTTCAAAATTTCAAAACTTTCTATGGTTTCTCTAGTCCATGCAATTTCTTCCCTCTCATGCAATCTATTATTAGTGCCACAATACTACTAAATTTTTTAATAATTTTTTTGTAAAAAGTTGCTAAACCATGGAAACTTCTTACATCTACAATGCTTTTTGGAATAGGCCACTCAACAATTGCCTTTATCTTTTCTTTATCTATTTTCACACCATCTGCTAAAACTAAAAATACCAAAAATACCAAACTATTTTGCATAAACCTACATTCTTCAAATTTTCATACAACTTCTCTTTTCTTAACAAATCCATTACCATTCTAAAATGTTGTAAGTGTTATTCTTTAGTGTTATTGAATATCAAAATATCATCAAAATAAACAACCACAAACTTACCAATATATTCTTGTAGCACTGTATTTATCACCCTCATAAATGTGCTAGGTGTATTAGATAATTTAAATGGCATCACCATGCACTCATATAATTCATCCCTAGTTTTGAATGCAATTTTATACTCATCTCCTTCATGAATTTGAATTTGATAATAACTACTCCTTAGATCAATCTTGGTAAAATATTTTGCTCCTAAAAGCACATCCATCATATTAACTAAACAAGGTATAGGAAACCTATACTTTATTATAATTTTATTAATTTCTCTACTATCCACACACATTATCCATCTTCCATCTTTCTTTAGAGTTATAAAAGTTGGTGTTGCATATGAACTCATACTCTCCCTTATCACTTTCTTCCTTAGCAATTTAGTAACCTATTTATTTAATTTTACATGTTCTGTTGGACTCATCCTATAAGATACTTGATTGGGAAGAGATAATCCTTGAATCAAATCAATGTGATGTTGAATATCTCTCTTCGATGGTAAACCATTTGGTAACTCATCAAGCATAACATCTGCTTATTCTTTCAACACTCTTGTTGCTTTTGTTTGTATTGACACCATTTTTGTTTCTTCATTATTTCCTACTAGTACATAAAAATAACCTACTACCTTCATATCTTAGATAAATTATTTAGTACAGAGCATGCTTTCTTTCTTCTCTTCCTCTTTAAGAGGTAATAAATCTACCTTTATACCACCTTTCCAAAAAGTGTATGTGTTCTTTGATGCATCATGAACTAATTTCCTATCAAATTGCCACGGTCTCTCCAATAACACATGGCATGCATCCATCAGAATAACATCACACCATATTTCATCATTATAACTTTTTCCTATATAAAAATTTATTAAGAACCTTTTATCTACTGTAACTTTATTCCCTTTCTTAAACCATGAAATATGATAAGGTTTTGGATACTTTTCACATTGCATATTTAGTTTCTCAATCATTTCTTTAGAAACCATAGTTTCACAACTACCACCATCTATAATTACTTTGCATACCTTTCTACTTGAAATACATCTTATTCAAAAAATATTTGATCACAACCATGCATCACCACCTTATTTATTATGCACTTTATCCTTCCTTAGAATGATCATGGTTCTTCTCATCATGAGATTCTCTCCAGCATTAGCTAGTGTAACTTTAGTATTCTGCTCTTCTATTTTAGCCTCAAGTAAATTTACTCTTGGGTGATATTCTTACCTCCTTTCTTGATCTTGATAGTTTATACACTCAAATGATCGATTCACTTCTTCTCTAAATCTATAATAGACATAAGATCTACGTTTATTTAGAAACCATTCTCTAGTACCACTGTAATCTCATCCTCTCTAAAATCCTCTTCCTCTTTGTTGGTATTAAAACCCTTACCTATTATCATCTTGCCTTTCTACACCATGTGAAGATTCAAATTTATTGACATTAAATCCACCTATGGTGGTATTAAACCCACCTCATCCCCTTATTAGAGGGGACACACCTCTTCTTGGAACAGTAGATATCCTTCTAAAATTTTATCTATTTTGTTTTTCTTCTGCCTTCAAAGCTAATTAATAAGCCTCCTCTATGTTAAGTATTATATGCATGCTTAATTCATTTTGAATAGAAAATTTCAAACCATTACATACCTTTCAACCATTTCCTCTTTTGTTTCATCATGCTCCACTCATGTGGAAATCTTGTAAAATTCATCTGTATACTCTTGTATACTATGATATTTTTACCTCAAATTTTAAAATCTTCTATATAGGGTTTATGCATAGTCCATAGGAAGAAATTTCTCCCTCAGCTTCTTCTCCATATTTTTCCACAAATTAATCTTTTCTTTACCTTTGCTCTATCTCTCTTTCTATAGGTGATCACACCAAATCATTGCATGACCTTTCAATTTTGTGCATGCAAACTTTACCTTCTTATATTCTCTCACAATCTTCCACTTGAAGAACTTCTCCATGTTATTAATCAAATCTATCAACTCCTATCATTTTAAACTACCTCCATAATCTAGAACATCAACCTTGATTCCATCATTTCTTCCTTATAAATCCCTAACCATCCTCTCTTCCATTATGGTAGCTACTCTTATTGTTCTTATTCTTACTAAACTTCTTCATCATGATCTATCTTCCTCATCACCAACTTGTCTCCTCTATTGATTGGTGATAACCTCTATTAATTGCTGAAATTTTCTTTATGGCTCTTGTATAGTCTAGTTCATCTATGCAATAATTCTTCATCCTCTCACCATTCTTTACTTCTCCAAGATTCAAACTTGCTCTGATACTAGATAATGAACCCTAAAACTATCAAGAACAAGAAAATTACCAAAAAGCCAAGATTTAGAAATAGTACTCAGAATTGATTCATATTGATTGTTTGAAATAATTACAAACCCAAACCATGCTTGAATAAGCCTCAACTTAGAATTTATATTTGACATGCAAAAATTCAAAAAATCTAAAAAAAACTATTTTTAGCAGCTACTATTTATAGTAATTTTTGCATGCAAGTGCGCATGGCTCTAAAAATTTCTCAAAATAACCTAAATACTAAAACTATCTTATGGAATGAAATTCAACTAAATTTGAATTTTGGTTGTAAAAATATACAATTTCTAAAAATAGAAAATTCTTGAAAAAATCATTAAACATTAATTTTAAACCCTTAGATGATCATGTTTGGCCTCCAAAAAATATTGAAATCAAATCTAAGTGGATAGAGTAGCTTAATGTAGAATCAAAATTTTTGATACATTTTTTTTGGCACATGTAATAGATCAAATGGAGTTATGAGTTAAAAGTTATGGCCTCTAAAATGTTGGCCTATTTTTTCTACATCATATTCTACTACCAAAGATATCCAACCTTCACCATTTATTTCTATATGTACTTGTTTATATCATGGTACACATAAAAAATATTCTACTCATTACTAACATCTCATACAATACATTGGTACACTTCATCCATCTATAACACAACCAAAAGATAATAGTCTACCATCTCCCAAGGTAATCCCAAAGTATATTCCTTAATATGGGGAGGTTTATTGTCTTTTGCATAAGTGAAACACACACCATACTAATATATATCGAGTGATTCAATAACATTTTTAGGATTTTCTATGTCTTAGGCCTTCAATGGATCAACCCCATGATTCTGGTCATTCATATATGAAGGCTCCTCATTATCCATAGCCTACACCTTTACATAGATCTATATATATCATTTGAACTTTTACACCTATTCCTCTCATTGAGTATTCCACATAGGAGATACCTCAAGAGCATCACATTGATTCTAGCATACCTACCTTTTCTATAGAGATGATATAGTAGGAAGTATTTTCATGACTTCCTATAAATATTGACAAGACTCTGATTAACATCAAAATTTAGTTACACAAAGATGTGTTAGATGTTATGGATGATATTTTATTTGATTTATGAGTATATACATATATTTTTCTTATTTATTATGTCACATGGGTTATTTTATTTTATCTTTCACATATTTTAATTTAAAATGAATATCTCATGCATTTATCTTATGGTTTAATTTCTTATTACCTAGTTTAATTTTTCTCCAAAATTATTTGTCTTATGATTTTTTTTTCTTTTAAAAGTGAGATAGTTACTATTGTGACATGGTTCTTAAACCCACTTCTCTTAATTATCCTATCTTTACCATATGATTAGGTAATAAGCATACTTCTCATTATATCATTACATACATATATCTCTTTTGATATTCATGTCTTCCTTTTTATTTCCTATTTCACACTAATCAAACATAAGGTTAAGACTTGAGATCACATGATGGATTTTAGGTAAACCTAATTTCTTAGCAACACATGAAAATGTCTCTATCTATGTTTTTTCCTATAACCAAAGCCTACAACTCATTTATGTTTGTCACTTCTATCACTTATGTTTTTATTTTATTTTAAATATGTATGGAGGAAGAATTAAAAAAACCACAAAATTTAAAATTCAAATCATTTAAATAAAAGGTAATAATTAAAAGGCAAAAATTAACATTCAAAATTAAAAATCACACTAAAAGAAGTTATTCATATCTAATCACATATCCTATTTCTAATCAAATCTCAAACTCCATAGTTGGCCTCACAATATAGATGAGTACCATTGGAGTGTGGTAGGTTAGAATTATATATAGTGATACCTTCTTTCTTGTGCAAGTACCCAATCTTCATCCAACTATAACACAACTAAAAGATAATAGTCTACCACCTCCCAAGGTACTCCCAAAGTATATTCCTCAATATGGGGAGGTTTATTGTCTTTTACATAAGTGAAATACATACCATACTAATATATATATCAAGTGCTTCAATTACATTATTAGGATTTTCCATGTCTTATGCCTTCACTAGATCAACCTCATGATTTGGGTCATTCATTAATGAAGGATCCTCCTTCTCCATAGCCTACACCTTTACATAGATATATAGATATCATTTGAAATTTTACATCTATTCCTCTCATTGAGTATTCCACATAGGAGATACCTGAAGAACATCACATTGATTCTAGCATACCTACCTTTTCTATAGAGATGATATAGTAGGAAGTATTTTCATGACTTCCTATAAATATTGACAAGACTCTGATTAACATCAAAATTTAGTAACACAAAGATGTGTTAGATGTTATGGATGATATTTTCACCTATATTTATCAATATGAACACATCATGGTGTTCTATCACATTATTTATCACACTATTATATGATTTGGATTTGATTTGAGTATATACAGATATTTTTCTTATTTATTATGTCCCTTGGGTTATTTTATTTTATCATTCACATCTTTTAATTTAAAATGAATATCTCATG
>JARHVA010004568.1:1017500-1300000 GCA_037957365.1 Torreya grandis
CTGACCTTAGGTCATACAAGGTACCCTCTCTAAAATAGACTAGCATAAGGTAATCACATACAATGACACCTTCCCATCTAACTTGTGACAAAGTACACATGACATCACAAGTCTTATCATTACCTTCTATATATATAGAATGGTAGATATATATATATATATATATATATATATATATATATATATATATATATATATATATATATATATATATATATATATATATATATATATATATATATATCAAATAATCACACCCAAAATCCTTAAAAATACCTCTCAGAATTTGATTGCCCATAGGGATAGGGGTCATATCTCTGAATATGCCTCAAGGGCCTCATAAATAACAAGGGTACCAATAATGGGAAGTCCAAGTAAATCATGAACATCTTATAAATTTATTCCCACCTCTATCATGTCCCCATCCACCTCCCATACAAAAATGTTGGTTAGTCACTCTCATGTTCCTAAGAACATTGCAACTAAATCTACACTAAGGGGGATCTTATGCATCTGCATGATGCCTCCAAAACCTAATGACATCAACCATGTGCAATCATCTATTGTCAATCTATCTAATAGTTTAGGTAACCATGATATGTCTATTAAGTGCCATATTCTTAATTATCTCTTAAAAGTACCAAATAATAAAGGATGTATTAATCATCACTCTAAGATATGCAAGAAAATAAAATTTAAAATTAATAATAACAATGATTAATTTAAAAATTAATTACTTAAATAACCTATTTTGAATTTTTTCTACCACTTTATACTATGTTGACCACATACTTCACTACGTTGGTTAAAATAATGTTTTTATACTAAATCATCTAGGCAAAAAACTATGTTGACCACTATGTCACCATTAAAGCTAAGTCAAGACACTACCACATAGTCAGCCATGTTATAAAACTAAGTCAACTCCCTACTACATAGTTGGTCATGTCATTGTATTATTTCAGCCACTTCACACGAAGTTGGCCATGTCATTGTACTATGTCATCCACTTCATACAAAGTTGGCCATGTCATTGTACTATGTCATCCACTTCATATGAAGTTGGCCATTCTTATAAACTATGTTAGTCACTTTCATACATGATTTCATCAACCAATATCTATGCAATAAGCCACTTGTAATTTTCAAAATGATCATCTTTCTTATATGTATTCAACCACTTATTCTCAAACTACATTGACCATTTTCTATGCAATCAACCATATTTTTCCCCTTCACCTTTTGAACTGAGTCATTCCAGTTGACTCTATTCAAATAATGCAGTGATTTTTTACCTATTTATCATTAATTATTTAAACATTTATGACTACTTCTGGGACCTACCCTTTGACCATCCTATTTTCTAATCTACCCAAAAAATTATTGGGTCAAATTATATTCTATGGATTTGCCTCACCATCTAATTTTTAAAATTTACTTTATTTTCCAATAAAAACTTGAAAAATTCCAAAAATTAAAGCATCACTTCCCTGAACTACACTAGTTGTTGCTACTATACATCCCCTAGCTCACACTCATCATCTCTAGGACATAGTCTCTCTATTCACTCTCTTAGGTCTCTTAGATCTCTAATTTTCTCACAATATGAAATTTAAAAATGAATAGTTCAAAAATCCTATTTATATTTTAATTTTAAAATTCTTTAACTATCAAATATTTTCTAACAAATTTTGATTTTTGATCATAAATATGTTTTTATTGACTCTTTTTTTGAACTGAAAAATATTCTAGAATCTTGATATTGTAAATAATTTATCTACATATGAAACATATTTTTGTAAAAAAATCAAATTTTACTTTATTTTATAAGTCCACCTAATGTTCCCTACATTGAATGCCTCTTCATTTCTTTCACATGGCCTCTCTTATACTACAAGAAGATAAGTAAAGGTATGCATTTTTCAATTCTTTCCTTTCAATTACTCTTATGCTTTGTACTAAAATTTTTATTAGATCAATATTGTGAGTAGCTATGTTCTTTTCCTGAAGCACCATCCCATATTATAATTACATGATGTGATGAGCTTTAAGTGAGAAAGATGTATACACAAAATATTTTTAAAATTTATTAATTACTAATGATTTATTTATTTTAGGAACTCACCAAATCTCAATCTCTCTAAGTTCATGCCTTAAAAGGTGTACTGAGAAAGGATTTGGCATACCTTTGGCGATTCATAAGATTATTACCCTATACCACCACTTAAAACGAATACAAGCTACTCTTATCCATTTCCATAAGTATTGAAACCACACTTATGCATTTTCCTAAGTATCTCACTACCCAGAATACCCCTCAACTAAGAAAAAACCCATTTTTACTGTGTCCTCTACTAGGTCAACCAGCTTGATCCCTTTCTAGGATTTTCCACATGTTACAAAACTATGTCAACTTAGTTTGACATAGTTTTTGACCTAATGGATCTATTTCCAACCCAATGAGATTGATCGAGCCAATTATCTCAACTAAAATATTAGGAGGGTTTAGGTTTAATTGATGTATATATATACACCCCCTTCATTTCTTTTCTAATAGAGGACCAATCAATTATGCATCATTACTACTCATAAATCTGCTTATATAATCAATAAGAGGTTTCTTTACTTAGGTTTTTGCCTTGGAAAAGTAGCATTTATCTTGTGAAAGTATTGGATGCATAAGATAGGTCTTACAGCCTATAGTTTATTTATCCTTATGATCAATAAAATCCCAAAACAACCTCTTTCAAAGCACCATTGGCTAAGGTACAGATTGAGGCATGATGAGTTCTCTTCAATAAAGATAAGTATATTCCTAGCCTTTCATATTTTGATAAGTAGATGTTGTATAGTTAATATATATTAGATTACATCTCTTCTTACGTAGATCATTTCTATGTTATAGATAGATTTATCTTTTCATGTTTATTATCTTCTCCATTTATGCCACAAACTTTGGTGAGCACTAGATTAAATTGCACATTTAGTAGATTAACATGCATATTTGTTTAGTAGATTGGCTTGTTTGATATTATTTACAATCATAAGACCTAACTAAGGTTATAACAAGATGTAATTTTACTAGAGGCATTATAAATCTCTCCTTTTCCATAATGAGATAATAGATCCCTTAGTGTAAGTTCAACAAATCCATTATTGGTCATGACCCCAATTTAAATGTATTCACAGGCATACTTTTTAGTTGATTAACTTCTTCAATATTGAATATTATTGAGTAGAATAAATTATAGAATTGTTTAGTTTCTCTTGCATACACATATCTCTAAAGATATAGAGAGAAATATTGGAGGGCACGTGCCCCCAACCTTGGATAAAATATGAGTTTCCATCGATAGTTGAGATTAGCTAAATGGTGCAACCCAATCATACTTATAACTTGGTAAGTGTGAGTGAACCAAGTTAACTCACACTATAAAACTGATGAGGTTGGATGATGAAATTAAAAACAACCTATCAACTTGGAAAGATTGAGTGATTTATCACCTCAACCATACCAAAAATTGAATCAACTATTATAATAGATTGGATTAATATAGTCTACAAAAGTCTAACCTAGTGGGTGATGCTAGTCCCTAAAAGTGTTTGAATTCTAAAATTAATTTTATTTTATCATATTAGGCACATGTTGCATAAAATATCAACCTTTTATATGTTTCACATTGAAAATGTGTATATCAATGGTACCAATTTATATAATTTTACCACAAATATGTATCTAAATTATATAATCATGTAATTTGGCCAATTTGAAAACTATGTATGTATAACATGTTTACAAAACATGACCCACTATATATGGATAAATATGAAAGATTATATAAGTGCCAATTTTGAGAAAATATTTCTAAGACATGCCCCCACTATAATCTTGATTTGAGAATTAGTCTAAGTGTGGAAAACATGTTTACAAAGCATGCCCCCACTACAATATAAATTTGAGAACTAGTGTAAGTGTCAATGTGGAGGACATGTTTTTGAAACATACCCCCACTATAATTTGGGTTTGTTACATATTGAATTAGTATGGAGAACATATTTCTAAAACATGCCCTCTACTAAATTTATAATTTTGAAAAATGTGTAAGTCATGTTTCCAAGGCATGACCCCACTAATATGCTCCCCCTTTGATGCGAGAGACTTATAAAGTGGTAGTTACCTTAACTCAAAATGAGAAGATAACCATGTAAGCTATAAGTATAGCATGTAGCATATAAAAGGAACATGTTTAGGTACATATATCATTGAATCACAAAGAATGTGATCATAACAAGTCATAATATGGATGATGTAGGTCATGTTAATGTCTAGATAATATAAGTACAATCATAATAGGAAATCAAGCATATACATAAGAGCACTAAAAAGAAAATCAAAAGATAATGGTCCAAGGATACTGCAAACAAGGGGCATGTTCAAATTCCACATAATCAAAGGGACATGACTCCATCAAATTTCTACAAAGTAATAAATAATATACTCAAATTTCAACATACAATAAGTAATGATATTTTCAAATGTCAAACAGGCAAATAAAGGCATATGGGACTTGAAAAATGGATGATATTTAAATGTTAAAATAAGAAAGTAATGAAAGGAATGCAAAATAAAGTGTTCCAAGCCACAAAGATCTTAGGTGTTAATAATAAAATATCAAAAGGAGAATCTTACAACATAGACTTTGTAAATTGATATGTAGAACAAAGATAAATATTATATAATACATCTCCAAAAAACTTCATACAAGTACAATGAAAGTTCCTTGCATATATATATGTAATGAAGATAAATCTCAACTATAAGATCAAGCTAAGAGATAACCTAAGTATAGAAACCCACTGTACCTAAATAGAAAAATATTTAATATCTACACCTAAGTGGGTGGAAAAAAATAAATAATTATTAACTAAGTAAAGAATTTAGGGAACATGAGCTAAGGTGCCAAAAAGTGAAGCTAGGTGCCAAAAATAAAGTGACATTTTCACAGTATGAGTCTTGAAAATAAAGCATATTTAGGTACTCATGGACAATATATCCATGAATAAATGAAGAACGAATATGTACTCATGAATATCCACCCAAGGAACACTTTTTAAACCCCAAGTAGAACATGTAACTCAAGGTAACAAGATGATGAAAAAGGATTCATAAAGATGTTGGTAACCTATTGTTGAGTTAGAATGTCCTCCAAGAAAATAACTCCATCCTAAATGTGTTGAAAAATGAAGTGCATGTGAATCTCAATATGGTTGGTCCACTAGTGCTCGATAGGGTTGTAATAAATGTGAATTGCACTTTGGTTATCACACCAAATAAAAGTAGGTGAATTTTGTGTGAATCTAAACTTTTTAAATAACTAACGAATCCAAAGAACCTTTTGTATCGATGTGAATTTTTCCATGTAATTTGACTCTATATATAAAATTGAAATAACCTAATACTTTTTGTAATCCCAAATAACTATAAAACCAAGGAAAAAGGTAGATAAAAGTGGAACACCTATAATCAATATACCCTAGCCAATATAAATAAATATAGCCAACTAATTGATTAGAAATTCATGTTTAGTGTAATCCAAAGTTGGAAGTGCCTTATAAATATCACAAAATATTTTTGGAAACATACTAGTGACTATAATGAGGAACATGTGTAAATTGAGATACAAGCCTAATTACAAAACAAATATTGGGTCAAGTACATAATACTTCCAACCAACTGCCTATATAATGTAGGATTAAAAAAGTGGAAGTAAGAATGACCCCAGACTAGAAAAGAGAGGAACTTATCTTGTAATCAATGATGACAAAATATTTAAGAAGATAAATGGTGTAATTTTGGTTATAAAAATGAATCCTTGAATCTGATATAAATCTACAAACTAAAGAAAAGTGTAAAATACCTATACCTATCATATCAAACTATATTGAAAGATCCTACTAAATAAATTGAATCTAAGAAGAAGATATGCCTATAAGAAGTATATTCTCAACATAAAAAGCCAATATAATAATATCCTATCCAACATGTTAGATATATATGGTAAGATATGAATGGAAAGGAACAAAGCCAATATATAGAAGAAATTAATCCATATTATCATACCATGCCCTAGGGGTTGTTTGAGACCATAGAGATACCTTCAAAGTCTAAAAATAAGAGAAAAATCATGAATAAACTAAATAGTTTACTCCATGTAGATTTGATCCTATAAATCTTCATGTAAGGAGGCACTCTTTACATCTATCTTGTACACTAGCCAACCCTATGATACATCAAGAGAAAGGATAAGGTGAAAAAAATCCATCTGAGAAATGGGGACAAAAATATAAAAGTAATTAATGCCTTTGACTTGTGAGAAACCCTTTGCAACAATATGAGCCTTATACTTATCAATGGACCCATCAACTGCATATTTAGTTTAATATATCATCTTACATCTAATGAAATTTATTCCCTTAAGAAGAGAGACAAGATCCTAAGTATATTTATTCATCAAGAATAATACTCATCTATCATTGCATCATTCCATTCTTGTATCCCATGAGCCTATGAAAAAATTATAGATCCCCAAAAAATACCTAACATAAAATTTGAGAAATTGCCAAATGTGCATGATGATGTTTAGTGGGTATAAGACCTTGTATGAAAGGTGATGGCTCAGAAACTATAGTATTATTACACTTAGTCATAGTGGGAACATGATCATCATCTAAGTCTACATCCATAAGCTCCTAGGTGGTTTCTTGAATTTGATCCTCAAATAAAGGATCCTCAAGATGAAGTAAAGAATAATCAATGGATGGGAGTCAAGAATAAGAATAAGATATGGATGAAGATTAAAAACATGATAATAGAAATTCTCATCAATCTAAACATGTGTAAAAAAGAACATGAGTATCATGATCCAAAAGTCAATAAGATCCCATATCCTCACAATAACCTAAAAAGATAAAGGTTTTTCTCTTCTTATATAAGGGTTTCCTTTTATTTTTTGGTATAAAATCCCAAGCATGACTTTAAAAAAATTTAAAACTGGATACATCAAGCTTAGATCCAAACCAAGCTTCTTCTATATTAAAATTCTCAAGTACTTTGTTTAGTGTGCAATTATGAATGTAGTTTGCATAATTAACTATTTATACATGGTATAAAGGTGGTAAATCCTAAGAATACATCATAAAGTTATCCATATAATTAAAATTTTGGCTATTACTTTATTATAATCCATTCTATTGTGGATTACAAGGAATAAAATTTTGATGAACAATTCCATGAGTTGCCAAAAATTTAGAAAACTATTTACTGAAGTACTCCCCCCATTATCAATATGAAGCTTCTTTATGAAACTAGAAGATTGATTTTCAACCAAAGCCTTGAATACTTTAAAGTGTGAAAAAATTTATTCTTTTACTTGAGAAAATAGACCCAAGTAAGCTTTGATAAATTATCAATAAATTTAAGTGCATATTTATCTCCATGTAATGGAGTAGGAAAAACCATCAAGTCATTATGCACAAGCTCAAGTGGTGAAGAATCTCTCTTGGACACATTCTGAGGAAATGAATCTAAGTGTTTTTTCCCTAATGCACAAATAGGGTGAACTCCATCAAGAAAATAAACTCTAGGAAAACCATCAACCATACCATGAGTGCTCATCTAATTCAAGCATCTATAATTAAGATGTCTAAATACCTCATGCCAAAGCTTACTTTTAGAATTGGCATGCAAAACCAAGCATTTTCCCATATAATAAGTATCATCAAAACCCTCAAAGTGATATAATTGGGAATTATTATCAACAAAACATTATGAAACAAGTGAATTAGGTTCTAAAAATGTTCAGATTTCATCCCTTTATGGTGTGAAAGTCATTATCTTACCCTAACTAGAATGAAAAATTTGATAAATAAAAAACAAATTTATAGTGATTCCAAGATATATAGTGCATCGTTTATGAAACCACCTACAAGTTATATGCCACATTTTCCATTAATATAAATAAAGGAATAATATCTAACCTCAATTTTGGATGTAAAATTCAAACTAAGATATATAATGACTCCTTGAAAGAATTAATGTGGTGAGAAGAACTAAAATCTATAACCCAACTGTCTATAATATGTGAATGATATCTCCCAACAAAATTAATTACTTTGACATGATCATTATAAGGGAGAGTGGAGATAGATATCTTGTGTTTTCTAACTACATCTTCTAAGACTTGCATTCTCTTCCAACACCTAGTTTATACATGACTAGTCCCCCCATAAAAGGAGCATGAAAGGATAGAATTATTCTTGTATTTAGAAGACTTCTTGGGTTTAGAGTTATTATCTTTGGGTTTAGTGGCACTTTTAAATGGAAAAGGAGTGGTTCTAGGTAAACTTTTTATTTTCCCTTAACCTTAGGATTAGATACTACTAATGCATTTTGAGAGGTGGAAGACTCAAGGTTAAACAATTTGGATTCTTCCCTAATAAGTTTTTCACGAAACATCTCTAAATCAGGCATTTTGAATGTGGTACCCAAGGCATCCATGATAAAATAAAAAGGTAGAAAAAATAGTTTGAATAGACATTTAAACTTGGATAAAATTAGGTAAACACATTCTTAATATTTTTTATCTCTTACACTCCCCTTAAATTGTGTTAACAGGTACTTTAACTTAGTGAAATACTCTATAATGTATGGATAGTCCTCAAGATTGAGAGAAGTGACATCTACTTTAAGCTACATAGATATCATGTGATCCACATTACCAAATAAAACCTTTAATTTTTACCATATTTTGAAAGGATATTCACATCATTCCAAATGAAAATAAATACTATCACTTACATAAGTTCCTATCAAACCCAAACACATCAAATTTGCATTGGTGCTAATTTTTCTCATATTCTCTAGTGAACATTGGTTGTTTTTCATTCATTAAGGCCCATAATACTTTATTTTTAATGATTATTTCCATTATTTATCTCCATGCATGGTAATTATGTGTTTTTAATGTCTCACACTAATATATTGTAGAATAAGAAGCCATTATAAAACATTAAAGAGAAAGAGAATGTAAAAAGGGTGCTCAAATCAACACCAAGATAATCCCCCCAAAAGACTATTTTATTAGGCCCCTCCAAATTTGGAACTTTATAATTGAGTGTGTTTTACAAAATAAATGACAAAAATATATGCGGCATAAAAAAAATACACTTTTGAAAAAAATTACATTTGGTTTCGAGTTCATGATCAAAAGTTATAGTGATTAAAAATTTCATATCGTAAATGGGTCAAATAAAAAATTCACAAAATTTAAATGCTTGAAAAAAACTATTTGATTTTTTTAAAATGAAATTTCAAAATATTTGACTCAAAATTTTATGTAAAATTTAATCCCACTTTGGTTAGTTGTCACCAAGGGCTTAATTTCCATGTGACTAAGGGCTAAGGGTGAGGATGAGTACTCACCATCTTGATTGATTTACTTAATGGGTGAGTGACATCACCCCAAAAAATCCTCCAAATTACACATGAATAATGCCTCCATTCAATATAATAAATATGGCATGTGAATTTTAGGTAGAGTCATAATCTGAGCACATTCACAAGATCTAAGAAAATTGTTTTAATAATAAGTTGTGTGTAGGTACAACTATGTACATATCAATATATATGACAAACTACAAACTAACAACACTTACATTAGAAAATGGGTCATGGTCTGAGGATGGTGCACCCAAATAAGTAGTTCATTTGAATCCAAGTTAAAACTAGAAAGAATAACACATAATTGTCAAAATCCACTAAACATAAAAATATACATGAACCAATAGGCCATGATCTGCACATGACAAAGGAAGAAAAAATGGCAAACCTACACACATAACTTGTTAGAATTAGCTACATGATCCAATGAATCTAATCAAAATCATAAATAAGAGATAAAATACTAATAGTAATAAACAATAACTGTATATCTGAGATAATAGAAATGAATAAATAACTCAAATATGATGAATTACTTTGATAATATAATATTAATATGATAAGGAATATATAAATTGCCATTTATTATATAGAGCAAGACATGCATGATAAAGATCAAGGAACTCACACAACATGTGTAGTTTAATTGATATCTATATACATGAATAGTGGAGTGCAACTCCATACTAACAAGATAGGTGTCCAACTTGTGTAAATGATCAACACATGTTGACTATTAGTTAAACAATCTTATCCTATCTTACCCTGAATAGTAGAGTGGAACTCCACTGTAGCAAGATAAGTATCTAAGTTAACTACTAGCTATGAAAGCTTACCCTATCTGGTGCAAATTATTAGTAAACATAATAAAATAATTAAAATAAATAATTAGTGCACCAAAATAATAAATAATAAATACAAGTAAATGTAATAAAATAAATAAATGCACCAACAACCCCATATAAGTGAAGCTTAGGTAGGGATATGCAAATAAGAGTCCCAACAATGTGTAGCCATATTAGGTACTCTATATGAATAAATGAGCAAAGGAAAAAAATCCTCAAAATGAAGGTCTAGGAGACCACCCCTAAAGAACTGATGTCCCTTGAAGAACTGATGTCTCACACCCCGAAAAGAGATCATAAGTGAAGATACTTGTTCTCAGTGAAAGGTTTGGTGAAAATATCTACAATCTACTCCTCTATAGGACAATATTGAAGATCAATGATATCCACCTAAATTAGCTCTCTGATAAAGTGCATATGGATCTTTATGTGTTTGGTTATCTGATGATGAACTAGATTATTTGATATTTGGATAGTGTTCTAGTATTGTAGTAGATGACTGATGGCTTCTGAAATGGAAAACCAAGCTCAGTGAGAATATTATAAAGCTAAATAGCCTCAGTAGTGGCATTAATAGTGCGATGATACTCAACCTCTATAGATGAAAGAGTAATAACATTTTGTTTCTTTCTTTGCCAACAAATGGGGTTGGATCTGAAGTGAAAGCTATAACAAAAAGTGGACTTATGATCATCATAATTGCCAACCTAATCAGAATCTATGTATCCCACCAAGTCTAAACCTATACCTACTATATAGTGAATCTTATATATGATAGTGCCTTAAATGTAGCGCAAAATGCACTTAACATCTCTCCAATGAAGCTCATGCAGTGTCTGCATAAAGCATGAAACCATGCCAACTACATATAAAATGTCAGGTCATGTATCAGTCAGATAGATGAGGCTACCTATAAGCTATCTATACAATGTGGCATCAAACAAGGGAGTGGAATAACAAACCTCAAGTCTAACTCTAGATAATAAAGGAGTCAATGTAGGCCTACAATCAACCATGTGAAATTGAGATAACAAGTCCATGGCATACTTGGGCTATGAAAGTGTAATCTTAGAAAAAGACTATGCTATCTGAATCCTAAGAAAATAATGCAATAATCCCATGTCTATCATAGAAAACTTGTCATGAAGTGCAGTCTTAACACTATTGATGATGGATTTTGTGCTCCTTGTAATAATGTGATCATCAACATAGAACACTGAGTACAATATTAAATCCTCCTATCATAGATTATAGACATTCAAATCTAAGTGAAATCCTTAAAACCCAATGGAGATAATAAATGTGTCCATCTTAGAATACCAAGCCCTAGGGGGTTGTTTTAGACCATTGAGAGATTTCTTCAAGTAGAATACTAGTGAATAATCTTGAATGAACCCATATGGTTTCTCCATATAAATCTCCTCATGAAGATCCCTATGAATAAATGTACTCTTCACATCCATTTGATGTACATCCCAACCATGATCTGCACCAATAGTTAGTATCAAGTGAATAGAATTTATCTTAGCAATAGGCACAAAGGTTTTTGTGTAGTCAATACCTTCTACTTGAGAAAAAAATTTGGCCACTAAGCATGCTTTATACTTATTAATATTTCCATCTAATACAAAATTAGCTTGATATATCAACCTACATCATACTAATTTTCTTCGCTTAGGAAGAGGAACAAGATCCTAAGTGTTGTTCCTAATCAATGAGTCAATCTTTTTCCATCACTGAATCCCACTCAACTATCCTTGTGGCTTCTTGAAAAGACTATGGATTAGAAGCTATGGTAATGTAGGAATGTGGAATATCATGTTGTGAATGTGTTCTCTTTCTATCTAATGGATCCCTAACAAGAGGGTCTACATCTGCCAAAGTCTATCTAGCCCACAAAGACATCAATGGGTGAGGATTTGGAAGAGGAGGAGGAGGAACATGACCTACTAAACCCTATTGGGGAGGTATTACCTCATCATCCTTATGAGTAGATGAAGCAGGAGTATCATCATCACTTCTATCTAATTCTTCTAAGGAAGAGGAATGAAAAATGTTAGAAGACAAATCTGAAGGACTTTCTTCAAAGTAAACACTTCTCATTATATTAAGCTCATGTGAATCTATATCAATGAGTTGATATCCCTTAACACCATCAAGATATCCTAAAAATATGCAAGTTTGGTTTTTTTTTTATAAAGCACGATGCTTGTCTAAAGGTATGTGAGACCATGTTGGACTATCAAAGACTCTAAAATGATGCACATCTGGCTTCCTATTACACTAATATTCAAGAAGTGTTATCCCCGTTAAAGATTTTTGAGGAATTATATTCTATATATATGTAGCACAATTAATCACTTCCACCTAGTACTTAAGTAATAATGATTTTGTATGAATCATACAACTTGCCATCTCTTTTAAGAATTTGTTCTTCCTCTCTACTACACCATTCTGTTAAGGTGTGTATGCAACTAAATGCTAAAGATAAATTCCTTCAAGAACACAAAATTGTTCAAACTTATTCACATATTCCCTCTCATTATCTATGCAAAGAATCTTGAAATACTTCCTAGATTGTTTCTCTATTAGAGCTTTAAACTCTAGAAATCTATCAAATACTTCACTCTTGAGTTTCAAAAAATAAACCCAAGTATATCTGGAATAGTCATCAATAAATGTTAGAACATAATAGGTTTTACTAAAAGACAAAGTAGGTAATGTACCTACTAAATCACTATGAACAAGTTTGAGGATTTGTGTAGCCCTCCAAGCCTTATATTTATCAAACTTATCCTTTGGATGTTTTCCTAAGGCTTAACCATGACATACACCACCTAAAAACTGAATCTATGGAAGTCTTGTAACCATCTCCTACTAACTAAGCTACTATAAATAGAGGTAGTTCAGATGACCAAACTACTCATGCCATAAATTTCTCACTAAATTAATGTGTGAGAGTAAAGCTATAGAGGAAAACTAAGGCACAAAGTGGGAGAATGAATAAATCCAAGTATTACTATTAACTTTTCCCACTATAACTAAGGCATTATCCTCCAATTTTTTAATTGATACAGAATTAGGTGTGAACTCAACTTTCCTACCAGTATCAAAGTGAGTGATTTGGTAGATAGAAAGAAGGTTAGTTGATAACTTTGGCACATAGAGGACATCCTCAAATACACCACTATCAATATTAACTATACCTCTTCCTATAACATCTACCTTAGAATCATGACCTGTGAAAATATGAGGCAAGGAACTTGGTTCTAATCTAGAAGATTATTCTTGATTAGAACCCATATGATGCAAAGCACCTGAGTCAATGACCCATAACTTGGGAGAATTTTCTAGTGTAACTAGTGTTGTGGCTTTCCCTTAAATTTTAAGGAGTGGAAGAATCCTTTGAAAAGGATTGATTGATGTTATTCTTTTTGAGAAGACCCTTAAGTTCATCAATCTCTTTCTTTCAACAATCTTGTTCACTATGAAACCCCTTTTTAAGATAAGGTCAAGGTGTGTCAGTCCTTTTTTGTGAATCCCCTTTCTTATTAGTGGATTTATAATCTCCTTGTAAGGAATATTGTTTCCTTTTATTCTTATCTTTTTGTGACTTATTCTGATTATTCTGATTCTTTTTACTTGAACTTGTATTTGATGTTGATGTTGAAACTTACTTATGTTGAGGTTGACTTGAAACTAGAGCTTGAGATTTGGATGACTTGATTAGACCCATAGCTATTAACTTTTCTTCTTTATCCATTAGAATATCAGAGAATACCTCAAAGTTGGGCATTTGATAAGATGTGCCCAATGTGAGCCGATGAGTCTGAAAGCTAGAGACAAATGATGAATATTCAAGACCTAATTTGTGTAAGGCACTAAAAATCAATTGAATATCTTTTTTATTAATTTTACATTCAAAAATTTGTGCTCTAATATCTATGACTTTAGTGATGTAGTCTTTTATTGTAGCATAATTTTTAGGATCCAAACTAATGAGTTCATTATCAATTTGGTAACCACAAACATCATCTATTTTTCCAAATAATGATGCTAATTTATCCCAAGTCTCTTTTGAAGTTGTACATTTGTCAAAATGGAAATTTAAATCTAAAGACATGTAAGATTGAATGCATCCAATTACTTTAGTAGTTTCAAAGAAAAAGTGTTGTAACTCTTTTACATCAGTAGGTGGAGCAAGAAGAGTTGATATGTAATGCATATATACTATCATCATTAATGCATTCTAAGCATTATTTTTCCATGTATTATAGTTGTATGATGTTAATAGTGGGAACTTAGGATTACCTATGATGCAATTGGAAATAAACTATCATAAACTAGAAATTAAAGTATAGAACACACCAAAAAACCACCCTAACTTACTTAGTTTTATCCCACCCAACAATTATTTTTGGTACTTTATAATTGAGTGCAATTATAAGGCTAGATTAGAATTTTTCTAGTTTATAAAAATCTCATTTAGGCCCTCTAGTCTAAAAGTATAAAAAATATGCACTTTATTACAAAAATTTCTACACTAATGTGTTGTGCTCAAAAAAGTATTAACTTTAAAAAAATGGGACCTCAATTTGAGGTTGTATGTGAAAGTTATGAGCCTCTAAAGTTGAAAAAATGAGGATGGATGAATTTTGAAAAAAATAAAAAAAAATGGAAAAAATTGAAAGTTTAGCAGTGAAGAGCACAAAATTTTAAGCTATTTCATAAAAAAATTGCTCAAAAATACATCCTGATGTTAAAATAGTGGGCTCTCAAAGTTTCCCTTTCAAATATGCCTACTGATCTATGAGGCTTGCCAAAAAAAAAATTGTTTATGGTTTGCATAGTTCGTAGGGTCCATATGACCGTACTTGGGAGCAAAAACAATTTTTGTCTTTCAAGGTGACTGCATCCAAATTAGACAAATTTTATATGGATCTATAGTTTTTGACATCTTTTGAACACAATCGTGAGGTCTATTTTGCTCAAAAATGTTTTAATTTTTAGGTACCTACTAGATTTGGGCATGGTGCTTTTGGATCAAACCCTTGGCAATTTCACCTCTTATGCCTAATTTCAACAAAATTGTAGACAATTTTGACTATCTTGAGTACTCTGAATTGAATGGTGAGCTCAAACATTCTTCACAAAGCTCCTATTTATGCCTAGATGCAAAATTAAAAAACTGATCCTATATTTGGATATTTTTATCTTGAATATTTAGCAATCTATAGATTCAAGATAACTCTATTACCATGCTAGAATTCACTACAGGATCTAATGAATCTAATAGAAATAATAAATAAGAGAAAAAAATAATAGTAATAAAAAATAATTATATATATAAGATAATAACAAAAATGAATAAATAACTCAAATATGTTGAATTACTCTAATAATTAAATATTAATTTGATAAGGAATATATAAATATCAATTACTTATGTAGAGTAAGGTGTGTATGATATAGATCAAGGAACTCACACAACATGTGTAGCTCCATTGATATCTGTTTACATGAATAGTGGAGTACAACTCCACACTAACAAGATAGATGTCTAACTTGTGTAAATGATCAACACAAGTTGACTATTAGTTAAACAATCTTATCCTATCTTACCCTAAATAGTGGAGTGGAACTCCACTATAACAAGATAAATGTCTAAGTTAACTACTAGCTAAGCAAGCTTACCCTATCTAGTGCAAATTATTAATAAACATAATAAAATAGTTATAAGAAGTAATTAATGCACCAAAATAATAAATAATAAATACAATTAAATGTAATAAATCAAATAAATACACCAACACAATCTTAGATCTTTAAAAAATGATAATGTTTCCTCCAAATAAAATAAATACCCATTAAGTGTTTGGAAAAAAACCCAAAAATATTTTGCTCTTCTACCACCAAATGATACTAAAATGCACAAAAACTAAAAAAAATACCATTAAACCCTCTAAAATGGAAAAATATGATTATCAAAAAATTAGGTCATGTTTACTACTAATCCTAGGGTTTTGACATCTTCCAAATCTGATGATGTTGTCTATTTTTCATCTAGATACAAAAAATAATTAAACTTTCACATGGATGGTTACAAAATAGAAATTGAATACCCATAATATTTTTAATTTTATCATTTACTAATGTTTTCTCTCACAAGAAATTGTTGAGTCTCAATATCTTTGAGTGCATGCCTTAAATGGTGTATTGAGAAAGGGGTTGGTAGACCACTGGTTCTTCTTAGGATGTTGGCCCCTATACCATTAAATAAAACTATTACAAGCTATTTTTATCAAATTATTGAAGCAATAAAAACATGATTATACACTCCTCTCAGTAATTCACCATCCAAAATAACCCCTATCTAATCAACATCCCTTTTTTTCTTAATTTTCCTATTACTTCAACCTAGTCAACTGTGTTAGGACTTAGTGCACATTATGGAACTCCATTGGCCTAGCTGACCTAGTTTGAGATGTAATGGCTCTATTTCTTACCAAACAAGGATGAAATTATCAACTAAATTATTGGGAGGGTTTAGGGTCAATATTTGACTATAAATGCCCCCTTTGCTTTATTTCTAAGAGAGGATAATTCAAGCACATCATGACAACTTGAAAATATACTTATATTATCATTTAGAGGTTTCATTGCTTAGGATTTTGCCTTGGATTAGTAAAACTTATCTTGTGGAGGTATTGGATGCATAGGAGAAATATTATAGCTATATTTGATCTATTGTTTTGATACTTACAACCCAAAATAACCTCTTATAAAAACACCATTAGCCAAAAGAGGTATTGAGGCATGACAGATTCACTTCAACAAGGTAAGTATACTTCTATCCCTTCATATTTTGATAAGTAGATACTACATAAATAATGTATTAAATTTTATCTTTCCTTTGTTATATTAATTCTATATTTTATTGAATAGAATTATGTTTTCTTGTTTATTATCTTCCCCATTTGTGCCACAAGCTTTGGTGACCATTAAATTAGCTTGTATGTTTATCTAATAGATTAGCTTATCATTTGTTTAGTAGATTATCTAATTTATGTTCATCACATTATAAGGCCTAGCTAGGGTTATTACATGATGAAATTTGAATAGAGTCCTTAGAAACATCTCCTTTGCTATTGTGTAGTTAGAGATCCCTTACTTAGGTTTAGTGTATCCATAATTGGTCATGACCTTGGTATAATAAGTACTACTAAGTGGATTTTTAATTGATTACCTTATCTAAGCTTGGACATTGCTGAGTAGGATAAGTTGTAGATCTATCTTATTTCACTTTCATATATTCTTTTGAACTTGATGTGAATTCAACCTTTAATTTTTTTAATTTTTATTTATAGTCAAATGGATTGAGTTTTCCAACCTATTTTAACACTCTATGCATAGGTATTCAAAATTTGTCAAGCATGTCAACCTAGTTCAACTCTCTATGTGTAGGTTTTCAAACTTATTCAAGCCTATTGACCTAGTTACACATTCTATGTATAGGGTTTTCAAATTCAAGCCTATCAAACTAGTTTGACTTCTACATGTAGGGTTTTGAGTCTTAGCTAATTGGATTAAACTAATCAATCTAGTCTTTTCTTCAAATTTATATATCTAACCAAATTGACATGTTTGATTCTATTCATTTATACATTTTATTTTTAGCTAACTTATTCGATATGATCGACATAAACTTATTTTATATTATTTATCATATTTATTCACACTTGATTGATTGGCTTGATTATATTCAATAATATTATTTTTTGCCTTTGTAGGTTCAAACACTCACTTGGATGACATAGTTAAAATAAAATTTCAGCATCTTTAGTAAAGACTACTACATCGACCTAGTCGACTTTATCTTATCTACCAAGTTCCTTCTAGCTAGCTCAGTACTTTCACTTTGTCAAATTTTAAGCAAATTTAGTTTCCCACCTTTTAGTTATAATTTAAATTTAGTTATATTTTTACTAGTTTTTCAATTTCATAAAATTGTACCTACATAGTCAATTAGATTGAACATATCAATCTTGATATGTGTATGTTTTCTACCCATAAAATTAATTTGACCTGATCGATTGTGTTAGTTTTGGATCATTTTTTTAAAATATTGAGTCAATTTGTTCACCTTTATTATGTTTTGTTTTCCTAAATTGATCAACCTATTTGATCTTATTCTATTTATTTCACTTTCTAGCTCAAGTAAAGGAAATTAACCTACATTTTAGAGCAATTAAAATTAGTTTAATTTCTATTTGATTACATGTTTATTTACTTTATAAAAACTACAAATTAGCTTTTAAAATATTGTTTTTTACTTTTATTTTTCACATTATTTGGCATTCCAAAAACTATATATTGGCAGTTTCAAAACTACTTAATTATTTCCATGTAGGGTTATGTGATGCTCTATTTATCATATGGTAGTATGATATTGTTTATCATTTAATGATATTGTTGTATGAAGGGCTTACCATAGTATAGGGATAAACATGGTCTTAGTTTTCACATATCATATGGTATTTCATAAATGTGATTTCCATTTGTATTGAACTTTAAGAATCCATCCATCCAGTTGATTGTGTGGTACATTAGTTAGCAGTTAGTGCCAAGAAGTTAGTTCTAGATTAATATTAAAATTAGGTTTAGTGGGCTATGGGAATAGTACTTCTTCCATAGTTAGTGCTCTGAAATATTAATTTGATGTTATCTAATGGACAAGTAAGTATCTTTGCAATCCTACACTTTCAATCACAACCCTTAGTAAAAATTATTGATCTTCTTTTTAAACAATCACTTAACATCTAAATTAAAATCCTATTGCTTATTGTTTTTTTATTATATGTTATATTGTATACTGTATTATCTAGTGTTGGTAAAATTTATTTATTGTGTGCTTTAAATAGATTGACCAATTTGACCTATTTACCTATATGTTTAGTTTTATTTCTATATATAACTAAATCATCCAAATTCAAACCATTTAAAAATTTTAAACTAGTTAGATGAACGCAACCTAGTTCAGGCACATACTATTTTGTTTTCCTAAATTTTTAACTAGATTAACCAGTTTTACCTAATCCAATTATAGATTGTTCTATTTTCATACTTTCCTAACTAGGTTGACCAACTCAACTTAGTCCGATTCTAGATTTTTCTATTTCACTACCTATATAACTAGATCTACTATCTTGACCTAGTTTGTCATAGATTTTCTTTTGTTATCCTACCTATCTAACTAATTTGACTAGTTCAACCTAGTCTGATTCTAGATTTTTATATCATCCTATTTGTCTAACTAGATCAACTAGCTTGATCTCATTTATTTTTGACTTTTAAATATTCATTGCTCTAATAAGTGTTTAAATTAACTCTTCATCATGCAACATTTATTTTATGAAGCTACATAATAAAATTAAACTAGCATGATGATATTTACTAATCCTCATAAATTTCATAAAACACATTTACCATATCATCTAGTAGATAATCTAGATCTTAATAATATCCATGTTAATACTAGAAATTCCAACTATGGGACACTCCCTATTCCACTGCACTTAATCCTTTATTCTTAAAAATGGTAGAGGATGAATGTGACCTTGAATATATGGATGAAATGATTTTCTTGATCAATGAAAACTCCCAACATTAGGGTAAGGATCCCATAGTCATTTAAAACCTTATGATGGGACCTTATATTAGATAACCCCATTCACCTTCACCTAGCTTTTATATAATATTTAGGGTAATTTATCCTATAGATTATATCACCTCATTTTACTCTTTCATACATCCCTATAATATCATGATATCATCTTTCATGCCATCTTCATCCTCCATGCCAACTATTTCTATAAACATGGTAGGTGTGAATTTTAGTAGATCTACTCAATATACCCACACTAATGCCTAATTCAATATAACTACTAGTGAAACTCAAGATACTAGTACATCTTATGCTACTAGTGCATCTAAAACTATTAATGCCTCAAATAATGCTAATGCATCGCATATAGCTTCTATTAGTCAAAATATAATTAACACTAATCAATTATTATTGTAAACTTTAAATCAAATGGCTATTTTTCAAACTGGTAGTGTCAATGAAATGATGTAAATGTAAATCCAAATAATGCATTTATAAAAACAAAATAAACATACTTAATGGGGAATGAAAAATCCTAATAAAACCCTCTCCCCTTAGAGATTCACATGGTAATTATTGGCCAATTTTCACTCCCAAGTTTTGCATCTTTTCTTTCATTTTGGCTAAGTACAACATTCATAATTTATCTATCAGAAGAAGCTTTTATTTGGTTTTTTTTCCCAAGTGTTATTTCCTTTGAAATTTTTATCTTGGGTCTTTTTCCCAAGTGTTGGGAATTGTTTCAAACATTTTTTTTGAAATAATTTCCTTGAATAAACTTTTGTTCAGTATTTTGGCCAAGTTTTATTTCCTTCAACAAAGTTATGTTTCAAACATTTTATCCAAAAAAAATTTTATGAAGGAATTATTTCGGACATTTTATCTCAAACAATATTTCCTAAGGAATTGTTTTATGGGCAAAGGCACTTGAAAAAAGTCTAAAAGAAAAGGCACTTGCAAAAAGTCTAAAGGAATTGGTCCTTGAAAAAATTTTGAATGGACATTTTAAAAGTCTAAAGGGACATTTTATTAAATTTGAAAGATCAATTCTTATATAAGTTCCCTACACACTTTTTTGAAGGGTCTTTTCTTGAGAAAGTGTCCTTTTCAAGGTTTTTGAAGAGGCATTTTCAAGATTTTTGAAGGGACATTTCAAAAAGTTGAAGGGCATGTTTAGGCTTTTTGAAGAGGAATTTAAAAAAAGGCCAAAGGGTTATTCTCAACAAAATTGAGCCAAATTAAAATATAAAGGGCACTTTTTATAAAAATGGCTGAAAGAATTATCTATGAGAAAATAGGTTTGAGGAAAATACCTAAAAGAATGGTTCGAGTAGAGTGATAGTTTCATGGATGTTAAATTTAGGGTGATGGCATTTAAATAGCGATGGGATACCCATTAGAATTTAAATAGTGGGTCCTAAGTAGATCGATGGTCCTCACTCAAATTCTTAAAGATACAAAGGGCTCATGTTCTTCATCTATTAAAGATTGGGCATATCAAAATAAATCAGCTTAGAAGGCTCACATCACCTTGATCAGATCAAGATTCAAGTCATTTTTTTATGGTAAATCAAAATAAGAAAGGCTAAAGAGCTCTATAGGGATTGAACATTTGACTAAGGTTGAGTTGAGATGAGCTTTCAAGGGATATTCATAGACATACACATAGATCTAGCATTTTGACAAATTCCATGAAGGCATACAGGTAGGCTTTAGGTGGTTTCATCTCCAAGGCCAAAATAATGAAAAGGACTCTCCCCTACACCATTACACACATTAGCAAGCTACTAAGAATATGTTAGCATCAAGATAAATCTACAATAGGTGGACTCATTTTCAATAACCACATTGATGACATTATTCATTTCAAAATATGTTGATTTTACTGGTGTAACTATTAGGGAAGCATCTTTGGGAGAGAAAGCTAACTATGTAACCACTTGAGGTGACATGGATCAATTGAATGGCCTGAATGAGAATCATTTGTAGAGATAGTTGCAACCATGGTTGGAGGCTTCTAATGGATTGATTCCTCTTTTTAGTGCTAAAAAACCTCCCCTCTCACTTCATTTCTACTATAAATATAGTCCTTAGGCTAGTAGAAAGAAGCTCTACACAATGTAAGGCAAATCCCTACTAGATTGATGTCATATTTTACCTTTAAGCATTAGTACAAGTCTTTTTCTTTCAAGTCCTAAATAATTATCTGAGCATGTAAGTGACATATAGTGACAATAAGTGATGATTTTCCATCCTTTTATCCTTTATCCTTCATACATGAGTAAAAGTTATTATTATAATAGGTCATATAGAGTGCATTCAATTGTGTTAAACTATTGTAAGCATATAAGTATTCTTGGAATGTGTAACTTGCCTTTTAGTTCATTTGCCTTGTGTTATTTTATACATCTCACCTCTATATTAAAATACTTGTGTTAGAATGCTTAGAGCTTGAATATGGTCTATGTTTTATTTTATTGTGCACTATAATATGATATTCACATGGAAGATAATCTTAGTGCATCACCACTCTTAGAGTAGGTTTCTTTTTATGTAATTTATAACTCTTTTCCCTTCAAACAAACTAGTTTAGATAGAAGTTGTTTTACAAAGATACATTTGGGGAGCTAGCCCTTTAAATCTAGAGGTTCATTTCCGCAATAGGTATACCCACATGCTTAGAAATGTTCCAACATTTCCCAAATCTAGAAGATATTTGAACACTCTCTTCTAGGGTGTAATTTTTGGTGACAATGGTTCTATCACACTTGATGGGACCGTTGGTCCTAATTATTTACATGTTAAGGTGAAGACTGGTCTTGACAAGCCTAAGGTTGTAGAAATATTCTTAATATAGAATTTGGGAACTCCAAAAGGTGAGAATCTCTAGTTTTAGATTTATTTTCCCACATTATAGTTCATGGTCCTCACTAGGTTATCTAGAATATTTGATCAAGCCCCTCTAGCTAAAGCTCTTCTTGAAGAACAACACCCTAAACCATTCCTAATGCTTAGAGATCTTGGGCAAGGAGGTTTTGAAGAAGAATAAGTTGATGAGATTAAAGAGATAGGATATCAAGAGGAAAGAGGAGAAATGGATAGGTAACAACCTTTCTCAACCTTCAACACCCATAATCCAATCAACCTTCCTGCATACAACCCTATTCCTCCCAATGCTACCAAGAATCTCCCTAGTTTCAATGGAGAGGGTCCTATTACACCATATAATCATATTAGGGACATTTCAAATTTTTGTAACTTCCATAATGTCACTCGAGCCAACATAGCCATTAGATTACTTTCTATGTCTCTAAAAGGTAAGGCACTTGACTGGTATAGGACTTTGGAAGGTGGTTACATTACAAGTTAGGATGGCTTTGGGGAATTATTGGTAACTATATTTGAGAATAAGAGTGACCATACTTCACTAATCCATCAACTAAATGTGATAAAGAGAGGTCCTAATGAATCCATGGGATATTTTAATGAAATATTTTAAAGGACATGGCATAGGTTTCCACCTATCATGAGACCTCCTCTGAGCTTTATGTTTCCCACTTATCTCAAGGCTATTGGTATTGATGTGGTGGTGATATTTTAGTTAATGGGAGGATTTACTCTGCCAAATTCATATGAGATAGTTATTGAAGTTGAGAATATCTTGATACAAGATAAAAAGCTACCTCTAAGAGTTATATGCATTTGTTATCTCATAGTTTGGTTGAATCTCCAAGCATATCACAAGTTCTTAATGCCAATGCCAAGCTGAGAACCATTCCCAAGAAGATGGATAATGTTGTGGACAAAGATGAAGAGATCTATTCATTATGAGCCCAACTCAAGCAAGATAAATTATAGGCAAGTGCTCTACCTAACCCTCAATATTATCCTCAATAAGACTATAGATCTCAATTTTAATACAACTACCAAGGAAAAGGACAAGGTGAATAAGGTTTCAATAGGCAGCCCAATGCCTATAATCCTAATTCCACTCCTTCCATGAAGGTTGTTGTTCCAGTACATGCTAATCTAGTCCAAGGAAAATATCATTTAGACTAATGGGGAAAACATCCAGGTTAGTTTATGTATGTATGATGGAGAAGATATCCAATATTTGGTGGTAAAAAAAGAAGCTACTCCTTACCTGATATTAGAATAAGTGAATCTCATGCAAAAGGATATTCATGGAGAAAGTAGCAGCCAAAGTGTAGGTATGATGAACTTTCAAGTGAAGGATGATTATGTGTTGAATCAAAGCACATCAATTGCATCTAACACAAGAGCCAAATAGAGAGATCTAGGATATTTTTTGAGAGCACATGTGACTCTAATGAATGCCTCTCCAAGGCCACAAAGTGTGAATCCTAGTGCAATACCTACTACCAGTCATGCTCCTCAACAAAGTTAGAACATGAGTAGGGTTGTCAAATCTATAATGTAGCAAGTTAAATCTCCCTCATTACTTCAAAGAATACAATAAAATGTGAATAATTCCCCTCTAAACATTATTAATTATTTGAATAATAACAACACAAGCATATCTCTTTGGGAAGTCTTGCATATGTCTAGTCAAAAAGAGCTCTTATAATAATAGCTTGCAAGAATTCATGTAGCCCCTCAAACCTTAAAACACAATAGTGTATCCCTTACCAATAATACAAATTATGTCTTATATCCATCCACCAAATCTGAAAATCCTCCACCCTTCTACCTCACACTCATTATGGGAGATAGGTTGGTTCATAATTGCATTGTAGATAGTGGAGCTAGTACCACTATCATGCCTAAGGTGGTGGTTAATAAGTTAGGATTGAAGTATGAACCACATAGTAAAGGTGTGTTATATCTTGATGGGACTCCAACCAATAGATTGGGATTGGTAAATTTTTGAAAGTCTTTCTACATGATTTCTCAAGTTTACCCATTATAAAAGACATTGTGGTGGTAGACCTTCCAGCTCATTTTGTTATTTGCTTGTCAAGGGACTTCACGGCTAAGATAAGAGGGTACATTTATGTTAATTGGTATTTTATATATTTTAAAACAAGATATGGAACCAAGGTGACTATAAATATGACATATCTCTTATCAATGTTTCATATTGAGCCATACATTAAGATAATTTCAAATTAGAATTATCTAATTAGTAGAAAAGAAGAAGGTGTCATGGATGGTGAAGCATCCTCACACCTTGAAGGTATTTATAATCTTTTATTTGATAAGTAAATCACTAAAATTTATGGACTTTATCTATATATATTCATATAATAGACCTATTTGGGAGTTTATTGTATGCATGAAAAAGATGCTTCCATTCCTTCACTCACTAATGAAAATCATGAATTTGAAGGGATATGGGAAATGTTTTTTGATGCCTCAAGAATAAAATTAGGTGTAGGAGATGGTGTTATGTTATTTTATCCATCAAATAATAACTACTACTCCTCATATATATTCCATTTTAGGTATACCTATAATGTGGACAAATATGAAGGCCTGGTTTAAGGCCTCCAATGGGCAAAGAAGAGAGGGAATAAGAATTTGAAGGTTTATAGGGATTGTGAATTGGTCATTTATCAAGTGAGAAATCAAGATATAGCCAAGAATACTTTGATTAAATATTAAAATCATAGGGTATGGGACCTAATTGAAGACTTTGATGCCTTCAACATATAACTTGTACCAAGGGATTCAAATAAACATGCTAATAGATTGGTTACCATAGGAGCACAGTTTGACATAGTTGTTGATATAGGGAAGGGGAAAGATCAATATCATATTAGGGTAATTGTGAGGCCTTTTTATTATATATAATGAAGTGTAATGTAAAGTGTTTGAAATTGATGAACACAATTCACACTTCTTATAAAATGAGCTAGAATTCTCGTCAAGGAACCAAAAGAGACTGCATGATCAATATGCAGAACAGGCTATTTAGCTAAAGAAAAACAAGATACCTAAAGAGATGATTAATTTGGAGAGTGTTTTCAATGAATATGATAAAAATAATAAATAAAGAGTGAGCATGTCCATGAAAGAAGAGAAATATGAGAGAGTCATGATTTATAAGGATAAACTTTTGAAAATTGGTAAGACATGTTCTCTATCTGAGAGGCAGGCCTTTATTAAATTATGCAAAGAGTTTCATGAAATTTTTTGTTAGGAATATAAATATTTGAAAGGATTTGATCCAAGTATATCTCATCACACCACCAGTCAAGAAAAAATAAAGGTCTATAAACCCCAAGATAAAGGAACTCATGAAGAAAGAGCTGACTAAGTTGATTGAGTCTAGGATCATATTTCCTATCAAACACTCAACTTGGGTGGCTAATCTTGTACCTATCCAAAATAATAAAGGAGATATCAGAGTTTTTTTGTATGTTTTAGACATTAATAGGGTGTCTCTCAAGGATGATTATCCACTACCTTCCATGGAACAAATTCTACAAGTTATTTTAGGTTCTCAATGCTTTTCACTCTTTGATGGCTATTCAAGCTATAATCAGATATTGGTGAATGAAGAAGATCAGTTCAAGACCACCTTCACTATAAAATGGGGGACCTTTTCCTATAGGAAAATTCTATTTGGTTTATCCAATGTTGCGCTATATTTCAAAGGGCAATGGGCATCACTTTTAAATATTTGATCAAAGAGATTTTGCTTGTGTACCTTGATGATATAAATAGTTTTTTGAAAGATGCTACTGATCATATGGAAAATCTAAAACAAGTGTTTGAGAAGTGCATGCATTATGTAATATACCTTAATCTAAAAAAAATCATATTTATTGTCCATGAAGGCAAGTTATTGGGTCATATTATTTCAAAATAAGGCTTGTCTATTAACGCCGAAAGGATTGAGGCTATTCTAGGCTTGTCTTTGCCTCAACACAAGAAAGGAATTTAAAGATTCTTGGGGAAAATAAATTTTTTAAGAAGTTTTATTCCAAGATTTGCAACTTTGGTAAAGCCTATCATAGCCATGCTCAAGAAGAACTAAGCTTTTGCTTGGAAAAAGGAAGGTAAGAATAGCTTTGAGGCAATCAAACAAGCAATTAAAAAATATCCTACTCTCTTGAACCCAAACTTTGTGAAAGATTTCATACTCTATACCTTTGTTAATCTTGATATAATCTTAGCTATGTTTATGCAAAAAAATGATGAAGAGGTAGAGGAACCAATCACATTATTTAGCCAAGGATTGGAAGATTATGAGGTCAAGTATACATTTGTTGAGAAACAAGCTATATCTATGATAAGAGGATTGAAAAAATTTAGACACATGGTTTCAAATAACAAGATACATGCCATGGTTTCTCATCCTAACACTAAGGAGTTTTTCTTAAGCAAAGACCTCAATGAAAAGAGAGCTGGGTGGATTACAAAGGTAATGGAGTATGATGTGGATATTAAGGTGACAAACTTGGTAAGAGGAAAAGGGTTATGTGAGCATTTAGCTTCAGATTTTCTAGAGCCAAAATAGAAATTCTTGATCAACCAAGTTTGCCCCCAATAAACTGATCATATAAGTTCAAAGTTGGACACAAGACATAATTAGTTTTATTCAAAATTGTGGGTGCCCCAATGGCCTTGAAAAAGTCTCAAAGGAGGTATTTTAGATTGCAAACCATTTCTTACTATCTTGTAGTTGGTGTTCTCTTTAGGAAAGACATGAATAGTGTTTTATTGAGGTGTGTTAACAATGATCAATTTGGTATGCTGCTGGAAAAGTCTTACAATGGTGTAGATGGAGGTCATTTCTCTCCTAAAATGATGACTAAAAAGATAATGAGGTCTGGTTACTATTGGCCTAGTATTTTTAAATACTATTACCATTGGATGACTAAAAAGATAATATCTATTGGCCAAGATGTGTCCTCAATGTGCCTTATTTATAGGCAAACAAAAACTTGCATCTCTTTCATTGAATCCTATCCTGGTAGACTAGCCTTTCATGCAATGGAGCCTTGATTTCATTAGTGTGATCAACCCTCCATTAAGTGGTAGACATAAATGGCTATTGACTGCTACTGACTATTTCAAAAGGTGGGTAGAGGATATTTCATTGAAGGAGACAAGTGAAAATGCTATCTTGGATTTCTATGAGAACATTATAATAAGGTTTAGAGTTCCCTATGTTATAATTTTTGATAATGCACTTTCTTTCATAAGTGCTAAAAATTTTAATTTGGAAAATAGGAATGGAGTTTACTTGAGTACCTCATCCAACTATTACCCTCAAGGTAATAGATTGGCTGAGTCTACTAACAAGAATCTCATCAAAATTATCAAGAAGACATTGGAGAGTAATCAAAGAGAATGGCACACTAAGTTGAAGATATCATTATGAGCTGATAGGATTACTCTTAAGAGATTAATTGGTAGCTCTCCCTTTGTGATTATTTATGGGAGAGGCACTAGGTTTTCCATATCTCAAGAACTCCCTACTCTAGAGCTTGCACATCAGTTGAAACTACTTAAAAATACTCCAATGGAAGTCAGATTGATAGAACTAATGTAGATGTAAGAAGCAAGAGACAATACACACAAGGTTGTGAAACACCACCAAGTACTCATGAAGAAGTATTTGACAAAAGAGTAAGTACAAGAGAGTTTATGGAAGGTGACTTGTAACTAAAATGATATGAGGATAGAGTAAAAATGTGTAGACATACAAAGTTTTATGCTTTGTGGAGTGGACCTTACATCATTAGTAAGTGAAAGCAAAGCAAGTCCTTTCAGCTAACAAAGATCAATGGAGAAGAATTGCCTATCCCTGTGAATGGGATACATCTAAATTTCTGCTATTAGTCTTTGCAACTCTATTTTTTAAACAATAGCATATGTGTGTGTGTGTTTAATCTAGTTTTTTTTTGGCTTAGTTGTGTTCCCTAAGTGTTCTAGTTGAACACATGTGTGTTTCCTTTGGTTTTCTATTGTGGTCCTTAAGTGCTTTGTAGCACAAGTGTTTTTCATTCCTTTTGTTTGGTGTGTGTCTTTACCTTTGTGCGTGTGAATCAACCAACTTGTGTTTTTGAGCCAAAGTTTGTTCAAGTCATTTTGGGTGCCTATATGCATGACTTTGTGCCCAATGGAAGGATTTAGGCAACTAGTCTTAGGCATAGAAGGCATGCCACCCCTAGAAATTGCTAAGAATGTTGGTCAATTTTCACTCCCAAGTTTTGCATCTTTTTTTTCATTTTGGTTAAGTGCAGCATTCAAAATTTATCTATTGGAGGAAGCTTTTGTTTGGTCCTTTTTTATAACTGTTATTTCCTTTGAAAGTTTTATTTTGGGTTTTTTGCACAAGTGTTAGGAATTATTTTAGATATTTTATCTAAAATAATTTCCTTGAAGAAGCTTTTGTTCAGTCTTTTCGCCAAGTGCTATTTCCTTTGACAAAGTTATGTTTCCAACATTTTATCTAAATTTTTTTTCAAAGGAATTGTTTCAAACATTTTTTATAAAACAATCTTTTCGAAGGAATTGTTCTATAGGAAAAGGCACTTGCAAAAAGTCCAAAGGAATTGGTCCTTACAAAATTTTCGAAGGGACATTTCAAAAAGTCTAAAAGATCATTTCTCATGGAAGTGCCCTACACACTTTCTAAAAGGGTCTTTTCTTGGGAAAGTGTCCTTTTTAGGCTTCTAAAGAGGAATTTTCAAGATTTATGAAGGGGCATTTCAAAAATCCAAAGGGCATCTTCAGGTTTTCTGAAGAGGAATTTACAAAAATGCTAAAGGGTTATTCTTGGTAAAAGTGGGCCAAAAGCAAAATTTAAAGGGCACTTTTTGATAAAATGGTTGAAAGAGTAATCCACAAGAAAATAGGTTTGAGGAAAATACCTCAAAAGAATGGTTCTAATATAGTGATAATTACACAAACATCAACTTCAAGGTGATGGGCTAGCCATTGGCATTTATATAGTGATGGGATATCTGTTAGCATTTAAATAGTGTGTCTCAGAAAAATTAATGGTCCTCGCTCAAAGGCTCAAAAATATAAGGGACTAACATTCTTCATCCATTGAAAATTAGATAGAGTAAAATAAATTATATTAGAGGGCTCACATCACCTTGATTAGATCAAGATATAAGTCATATTTGATGGCCAATCAAAAGAAGAAAGGCTAAAGGGCTCTACAAGGATTGAACATTCAACTAAGGTCAAGGTGGGATGAGTTTTCAAGGGATGTTTGTGGACATACATGTGGATCCAACATTCTACAAAATGCCATGAAGGCATACATGTAAGATTTATGTAGTCTCATTTCAATTCCAACATAATGAAAAGGACTCTCCCCTATAATGTTACACACCTCAACGAGCTAGTCAAAAGTTGTTAGCATCAAGACAAATCTACACCATGTGGACTCATTTATAATACCCACATTGATGCCATTATTTATCACAAAATATCTTTATTATATTGGTGCAACCATTGGGAATCATCTTTGAGAGAGCAAGATAATTGTGTAACCACTTGAGGTGACATGGACCAATCAAATGGCCTAAATGAGCATCATATATAGAGATAGTTGTATTCATGGTTGGAGGCTTCTAATAGATTGATTCCTTTTTTTAGTGCCAAAAATCCTCCCCTCTCACTTCATTTATACTATAAATACAACCCTTAGGCTATTAAAAAGAAGTTCTACATAATGTATGGTGAATCCCTATTGGATTGATGTCATATTTTTCCTTTAAGCATTAGTACAAGTATTTTTATTTCAAGTTATGAATAATGTTTGAGTGTGCAAGTGACATATAGTGACAACAAGTGATGTTTTTCCATCCTTCTATCCTTTATCCTTCACACCTAAACAAAAGTTATTAGTCTAATAGGTCATATAGAGTGTGTTTAAGTGTGTTAAATTGTTGTAAGTGTATAACTATTCTTGGAATGTGCAACTTGCCTTTCAGTTCATTTGCCTTGTGTTATTTTATATATCTCACCTTTATACTAAAATAATTGTGTTAGAATCCTTAGATCTTGAAGATGGTCTATGTGTTATATATATATATATATATATATATATATATATATATATATATATATATATATATATTGTGCACTAGAATATGATATTCATGTGGAAGATAATCTTGGTGCATCACCACTCTTGGAGTAGGTTTCTCTTTATGCAATTTCTAACTCTTTTCCCTTCAAGAAAAATAGTTTAGACATAAGTTGTTTTATAGAGATACATTTAGGGAGATATCCCTTTAAATATAGAGGATCATTTCCTCTATAGGTATACCCACATGCCTGTAAATGTTCCAATGTTTCCCAAATATAGAAGAGATTTGAACACTCTCTTCTAGGGTACAAGATTTGGTGACAACAGTAACCTTATACAACAACCCCCACTTATGGAAAAATATATTAAACACTTAAGAAATTAACCCCTATTCCCTCAAATTAAAAACATTGACATATGTGGCATAGTTCACACTATCACTTATAATGGATCCACAGATCCAATTTGCATTTGAAGACTTTTGGAAATTTATACAAAGATTGGGTTAAAATTAACACCTTGTATACAACCAAACTATTAGCAAAACCTTTTTGGGTTATGCTTTATATTGGTATAAATAAATTAAAACTCATTCTATATCTAGATTGGAAGATGTAGTCAATGCATTGGTTTAATAATTCTAAAATAATGATCTTCATAAAAATAACTTAGATCATTTTATCAATTGTAAGAAATTAGAATCCAAAATGGTACAAGTTTTCATCAAACAATGGAAATCATTATCTAAAAAATTTGAGAATAACATGTTTGATTATAATATATTTAATCTATTCACTAATACTCTTCAATCCAAATTATAATATCACATAAGGACTCTTTCTCCAAAATCCTTGGAAGAAGCCCTCGACCAAGATAAATTTCAAGATTTCCTTATAAGACAATTTGAGCCTTTGCAACCTCTAATGGGGACCCAAATTATTATGAAAGATAAAAATAACTATGTAACTAATGATGGCATTATGGATACCTATGATTTCATACACACCATTTAAGCCAAAGCAACAACTAATCCCATGGACCCTAATCCTTCACTATTAAATTCCAATAATTCTCATCCTAGTTCCATATTTTCTCAAGATCATAATGTATATGTTCATAAACCACTTTCCTTAGCATCAATTCAAAAGAATCTTCCTTGACCTTCACCACTAGATCTTGATCCTACATGCCTACCAAACATTGGTATGATCCCCATAAATTTTGTCAGTTTCATGCAAGTTGGGGCCATTCTAATGAAACTTGTCACCAACTAATAAATTTTTCTATGGATTGTCTCCTTGGACCTAGCTTTGATCACAAATAAATCATATGTACATGTTGAATTTTTTATGAAATAACATCTAAGGCTCATGAAACTATAACAAAACATGAGGCCTTAAACTAAGCAAATTTCATTTAGTTATCTACAAGGATCCTTTTCCTAATAATAAATATAACACTAACCAACATCCCACTACTAAAAATGTTGAAATTTATGTGGATCCTAAAATAAAATATGAGAATGCTATCAACATGAATAATATGAATAGATTAGTTTCTATATCGATCATTATCTAGCTTCTAACCATAATACTTTACCAAAGTTATGCATTATTAATGACTCTCACCCATCACATATAATGAAATCAGGCCATGTGGAACCAATTTTTAAAAACTCACTAAAGTCATAAATTTCAACTCAATAATACAATTATATAAAATGATGCAGATCATATGCAAAAACAATGCACTTATCATTGTTTTCAACAAATCATTTAGAATAATTGCATGATTTAGTAGTCACTCAGTAGTTTCAATCTTGAAATTTGTAATAAATGGTATCAAACCTTTATCTAATATTTTTATATGCCTTTATAACTCCTTAATCCAATTAAAAATTCCCCAAAACATCTACTCACATTTTAAATAACTCTACAACCTTGGGAAATAGGGCTCCTAGCCTCTTTTTTATAAAATCTCTTAGTACAGAAGTTTACAGTCACATATTGAGAAACAAACTTCATCTCCAAATACCCTCTATTTATATTTTTCCTCTAATGAGTTTTAAAGGCATAAATTTATTTTCAAACCCTCTTTTTATCTTTTTTTTGGCCATTGTTAGGCCTAATTAGGCCTATTTTGCATAAAAGCATACACAGGTGGATATAATCATACTTTATAGTATAGAATTGATAAAAATCCTTCAAAATATCATGACACATGTTTAAAAATTTCCAATTACAATTTTTTATGGAATTGTGTTGGTTAGAACATCTCAAAATTACATTTGAAGCTTAAAACCCTAGATTTGGGCTTGTTGACTCTATCAAGACCTAAGAGCTCTCTTTTTGCCTTTACACATTCTCAATTTAGTTTCAAAACTATGTAATAGTTTTTTTAGGTTGGTGGGAATAATATTTATCTTTTACAACCATTAATTTTCTCTTCTAATACATATATTCCACTTGTTAACACATATTATGGCAATCTCTATATGCATAGTCATAATGCACAGTCATCTAAGAACCAAGGGTTTGTAGTTGATGACTTCACCAAAGGTGACACACTTTTGTGAGGAATATTTTATGTTTTTTTAATATTTAATGTCCTTGTAAAAATTATATATTGTCTCTAAAAATTCTTTGTTCCACCTTTTGAACAAGTTTTTGACTATTTTGTGGGCATAGTTAGGGTCTGTAGGGTCTAGAAAATAAGTTTTTTGGATCTAAATTCAATTAGGGGTTTATAAAATATACCTAAGATTGTATAAGGTTAAAAATACCTTATATCACCTATTAAAACCAATGTTTAAATGGAAACAGCTATGTAATACCTTTGTACATCCTATGTTCTAACTGACTGTATATGCCATACTCTACAGGTTTGTATTGCTTAAGTTGAGGGTTTAGACATCAAAATGAGTTTTTCAATAATTAATAAAGGTTTAAAAATGTTTATAATCACTTATTACACATTTAAAAACCAATAAATACTTTTTTGGACCTTTGTTTCACTATTTTAAAATACTTTGTATGCTTACTATTCAGGAATACATTATTGCCAATAGACCATGTCATCTACCCTACTTAGTGTAATGAAAAGAAAAACCACATGGATTACATATCACATTTAATGAACGTAAAAAATAATCACAAATTTGTTCCAATAATTATATACAACATATTATTAAATATCTTTTCCATGAGTAGACTGATCACAATCAACACATTTGACAATATATAAGAAAGGATAACATTATATATTCCTTCATCAAAATCTAGATATATTCATTCATTTCCTCTTGGTTTTTGAGTCCTTATCTCTTTAATACAATGCAAAAATAACTCTAAAACCAAAACATACATGATTTATATCTACCTAAATACCCTAACTACCTCCAAGCATCCACTTGTAAGAGTTTTGCCCTTTGACACAAACCTCAAGATAGATTATTCTGTACAAGTGTGACCTCATACAAAAGAACATAAACCAAGGTGTCATAAATTAACATTTTATATTTGTTTAAAAACTTATTTACCCCTTTAAAAATTCACACAACACCTTTTCAAAGCTAAAACATTCAAAACTTTAAATTGTCAAAATGGTGGGAAACTCCCATTTAGAATTTCTAAGTTCCCTAGGCACTTCAAATCACTTAGATAGTATTTCAAGGAACATGTCTAGTGATATAATACTAAAACAACACCATAAATATGTTTTTAGACCCTATTTAATTGATTTAGATAAAATCTTGTAATAATTTTTTTTCTATGTGTAATGCCCCTTCATTATAATCAAGGGGAAAAGAAAAAGTAAACCTTTATAGCTTATTATTTATGTCTATGCTGTCATTAGATTTCTTTTGTGCAGTGTCTTCAATGAGTTGTGGCTTATCAAACTTGTCATGTTGTTGGTTCTAATTCCTTTCATTCTATTTCTTATCCAAAATACATTCTAATTCAATTGATTTGATTTGAGGCAACTGATTTGCCCAAACCTATACCTATTATAGCCACTTCCTTTGATAATACTCAATGGACACTTTGTTTTTCTATGTCCCTCTCTATGGCAATGCCAACATTGTCCTTGAAAATGTTATCTTGGTCCATTTATCTTATAAAATTCATCTTTTCTTATTTTTCCACATATAAATGATCTAACCTCCCCTGCATGGTATTATTCTCTTTACTCTTTCCTTAAGATCATCCTCAATAGCTTCCATCCTCATGACCAATGGTGAAATCAACTGTGTCACTTTGTCTACCATATTCTTGACCAAATCTTCTTGATCTTTGCTAACTCTCTCCATTGAACACTGTTCTTAGTTCCTTATCCTAAAATTCACCTCAAAACACATGATTTTAATCCTTTTCACAATCCACTAATTTTTTTTGTCTCTAATACTAAAATGATGTAGAGCATATGCACAAACAATTCACTTATCCTTATTTTCAACAAGTCCTTTAAAATGGTTGCATGATTTAGCAGTCACTCAATAGTTTTAATATTTATATTTTTAATAAATAGTCTAAAAACTTTATATAAGATTCTTATAACCCTTTATAACTCATAAATATAATTAAAAACTCCCTAAAACATCTACTCACCTTTTAAACAACTCTACAACCTTGGGAGATAGGGCTACTAGCCTTTTTTTAAAAATCTCTCTATATGTAAGTTTGTAGTCACATAATGGCAAAAAAACTTCATCTCCAAATACCCTCTATTATTATTCACCCTCTCATGAGTTTTTAAGTCCTAAATATATTTTTAAACCCTCTTTTTACCTCTTTTTTGGCCATTGTTGGGCCCAATTAGGCCTATTTTGCATAATGGCATATACAGATGGCTATAATCATACTTTACAGTATGAAATTGATAAAAATACTTAAAAATATAATGAAACACATTTAAAATTTTCCAATGACAAGTATTTATGGAATTTTTTTGGTTATAATTTCTCAAAATTGCATTTAAATCTTAAAACCCTAGATTAGGGCTTGTTGACCCTGTCAAGACCTAAGAGCTTTCTTTTTGCCTTTGCACTTTCTCAATTCAATTTAAAAAATCTATAACAATTATTTTAGGTTTGTTTTAATCCTATTTATATTTTACAACCATTATTTTTCTCTTCCAATACTTCATTCCACTTCTTAACACATATTATGGTATTCTTTGTATGCACAGTAATCTAAGAACTAGGGTTTGTAGTTGATGACTTCACCAAAGGTGAATTTTGTTTTGATAAATATTTTAGATCCATGTAATATGTAATTTAATTTTCCAACCTATATATTTTCTCCAAAAATTCTCTATTCTACCTTTCGAATAAGTTCTTCACTATTTTATGGGCACAATTAAGGTCTATAGGGTCAAGGAAACAAGTTATTTGGATATAAATTCAATTAGGGGTTTATAAACTCTGAATGGGATTGGAAAAGGTTAAAAATACTTATATCACCTCTTAAAACCAATGATTACATTTAAATACACCTCTGCAATACCTTTGTACAACATCCCATGTTCTAATTGATTGTATATGCCATACTCTATAGGTTTGTATTGCTTAAGTTGAGGGTCTAGACCTCAAAAGGACTTTTTGAAAAATTATTAAAGGTTTAAAAAATATTATAATCAATTATTACACATTTATAAACCAATTGATACTTTTTTGGACCTTTTTTCACTCTTTTAAAATACTCTATATGCTTACTATTATGGGATACTTTGTTTTCAATAGACCATGTTGTCTATCCTACATAGTGTAATTAAAAAACAAAAAAAATGGATTATATATCACATTAAATTAAATTTAAAAATAATCATAAATTTTTTCCAATCATTAGATGCAACATATTATTGAATCTTTTTCCCATGAGCAAAGTGATCACAGTCATCACATTTAACAAAATACAAGAAAGGATAGGGTTATAGATTCCTTCATCAAAATTTGGATATATTCATTAATTTACTCTTAGGATTTGAGTCCTTCTCTCTCTAATATAATGAATAACTAAATCCAAAACTAAAACATACATGATTTATATCTACCTAACTACCCTAACTACCTCTAAGCAACCACTTGCAAGAGTGTTGCCCTTTGACACAAACATCAAGATAGATTATTCCATACTAGTGTGATCCCATATAAAAAAACATAAACTAAGGTGTCCTAAATTAAAATTTTATATTGATTTCACAACTTATTTAACCCTAGAAAACTTCCTACAAACACCTTTTCTAAGACAAAACATTTAAAATTTCAAATTGTCAAAATGGTAGGAAACTTTGATTTTGAATTTCTAAGTTCCCTAGGAACTTTAAATCACTTGGATAGCATTCCAAGGAACATGTCTAGTCATATAATTCCACAAACACACTATAAATATGTTTTTGGCCCTTATTTACTTGATTTAGATAAAATATTTCAATAATGTTGTTTCAATGTGTGATGCCCCTGCATCACAAAACCACACATACTATCAATATAAGTTTTATTAATCCAACTAAAACACCTCAATTAAAAATTCCAAAACCTTATACTTATTATCAAACACAAGAAACAACTAATGATTCAACCATGTAATCTAAAACAACACAAACATACATAATTAGTCAATCCAAAGTAACCAAACCAAAAACAAACACACCTTATCAACATCAATTTTGATAAACTTTCACTACATCCATAAAAAATTTACTACAATATTGTGCACCCTTATTTGATAAAATTTTAATGGGGTCTGATGAATTAGATACTATATCTAAAATTTCACACCTCTAATCTCAAATCCATTTTTTACAACTCATGATTAATTTTCTTCATCATTGTAATCATCTAATGCAACTCTTATTTGAAATGAACATCCCTTATCCCCTTATTATGGGGAATAATCTACTTTGATGGGGTCTGATGATAGTATTATTTTGTACACTATAATATATCTATCCACATTGATGAAATAATATACACCTCTCTTTCACTCAAATTCCCTATATCTTCCGTGATACCTGATGAGATATTGCTTCATGTAGATGATCCTTCATTATTCATTAGCATCTAAATAGGATATATCCAAGTTAGATTTGAATTTAATTAAATAAGGTTAAAATGCTTGCATGGATTCCCTTTAGTTTATTGACACACTTGGATATCCTATATGTAATCTCAAATCTACTCAAAGTACATGTCAAGGATATGATAAAAGATAAATGCCTAATTTATATTGTGTTTGGATCCATATCATGGTTTTCATATCACAATGCATGTCAAAGTCATGATATTTAATTTTCTAATTTCTAATAACATTTTACTTAGTCGACCTTAGACATAATGCATGATAATATTAGCCTCATCATCATGACAATGTGTTAAGTCTCCTTATAATGGTGCTATATAAAATATTCAAGGAGATACCAATCCTTGGAATTTTGAATAGTTTTAAGAAAGAGATGTTTTTAAAATACCTACCCTCTAACCTTTACCTAACATCCCATTTCATGAATCACAATGCTTTACTTATCTTGATAATTCTACTAAGGGTTACAATGGTTATCCATAATTAATAGGAAACATATCACTTAATATTTTAGATGTAGATGATAATCAACCATATGAGATCAGTTTGAAAATCAAAATCTTTGGTCTTTCTCCTAACATAATCACTCAACTACCTCTTTCACTCTGGACCTTAGTCTCATTAAAAACCATTATACTAAATGTTGATCACTCTAACAAAAACTAAACACTCCATTCATCATGACTCTTCAATTGATAAAATCATTTATGCATGTACTATTGACCTTAAAACTCCATATTATGATAATTGATATTCATTAGTTGATCCATATTTAACTATATTTACCCAAGCTAAAAATATATATATACTTAGACATCATTCTTATTTACAACATTCTCTTAGTTTTATTCATGAAGTTACTTATCCTTATATAATTCTTGATATTAATTATTCTAATTCTCATAGGTCTAAGATAGAGCACACACACACTACTCCTTTAGTTACTGATAAGCCTCTTAAGAGTATGCTTCTCAACCATGCTATGATAGGACCTTACATATTTTTTGGATATCATGACCCTTCTAGCTTACTTCTTCTAGATATGTTGGATATATTACACTGACCCACTACATGTTCATCTCGTGATGCAGCCTAGCCTAATATTCATCCTATTATGAGTTATCATCCTATTGGTGATGGCATAATACCTTTACCTAAGCTTGGTATTCTACCATCATGATGGTAAAATGAAATATATTTTGATATCCATAGAATTGTAAATCATTGGGCTAAGGATTATCATGCACATAAATATCAATAAGCCTCAATGTCTACTTCTACTATAGATAGTTGACCTTCACCATTTCCTATTAGATGTAATCGTTTCTTTCATGGTACATGTAATCATTCTTCTACTCATTACTAAAAACTTTAGTAGTACATGACACACTTAATCTAGATAAGGCATGTTTTTAAACAAGATCCTACCACCTCCTAAGATACTTCTATAAGACATCCTTAAATATAGGGAGGTATACTATCTTTGGCATCAATATAATACACATCATATAGATATATGTCAAATGCTTCAACAACATTTTCATGACTTTCCATAGCTATGCCTTCACTGGCTCAACCTCATTCTCCAGGACATTCAAGGACAAAGGCTCCACCTTCTATATAGCCTACATCTCCTCACAGATCTAAGGATATTCATCATATGTTTACATAAATTCCTCAAATTTAATATCCCATGTAGGATATGCCTCATGAACATCATTCTATTTATAACATACCTACTTTTTTTATAGATATGATAGGCCAAGAATATTTTCACAACTTTATATGAAGATTGATGAAAATATGATTAACATCATAATTCATCTACACAAAGATGTATCAGATGTTATGGATGATATTTCCTATGAGATTTATTAATATTTTTTAACACATTATAGTGTTTTCTCATATTATTTATTAAATTACTACATGATTTGGAGTTTATTTATGAGCACATATGGATCTTATGTTTCACTTATCATTTAAAAATGTCTTATGGATTAATTTGCTTTTCATGGATTATTTCCTTTTTTCATAAAATAATTTATTCTTCATTATTTTATTTCTTTATTATGGCTTAATTCCATGTCTCATGAATTAATTTCATTATCATTTATTTATCCCCTATTTTCTTTAGGATGATTTCTCTTTTAGGATTTTTATGTAATTTTTTTAAAATGTAGTTATTATTGTGACATGGTTCTAAATACATACCCCTTTAATATCCTATCTTTACCATATGATCAGTTAATAAGCATATTTTTTATTATATCAATACATAAATAGTTCTCTTCAGTCTCCATTTTCCTCTTATTTTCCCTTCATACAAATAACACATATGGTTAGTATTGAGATCACATATTGGTTTATAGGTAATCCTAATTATTTAATAACATGAAAAAATATCTAGGTATTTTGTCTACTGTAAAGCAAAGACTAAATTTTATCTGTGTTTTTCACTTTTATCATTCATGCTGGGTTATTCCAAATCTTTATGGAGGAGGAATCTAAATATCCATAAAAATTTAAAATCCAAATAATTTTAAAAAAATGCAATGATAAATGGAAAAAATAAACATTCAAAATTAAAAATAACATCAAAATATGTGATTCATATCTTAGCACATCTCCTATTCTTATTTGAAGCTCAAACTCCATAGTTGGCCTCATGATAGAGTGGATGCCCATTGGCGTGCAGTAGGCTAGTAGACTAGGATAAGAGATATCAAAATTTTATATAGTGCTACCTAATTTCTCATGAAAGTACCCAATATTTACAGTAGACTGGTGGTTTTTTAAGGGGTTCTAAGGAATGGGTAACATGTTGTAGGAAGGCAAGTCCATTTTAATTTTCTTTTATATATAACATTCATGAAATGATCTTAGTACTTCACTTATTTGCCTACAAAATTTTGTGTTTATTATGAAAAACTACCTTTTTGATTTTAGATCCAAAAATTCTTAGATCTTGCTTATTTACTTGGTATACCTCATGCCTACTAAGGTTTATTTCAGACACCTATGTCATGTTTTCTATATTCCCTATTTCATTATAGCATTCCCAGTATTCCTTGATGAATACTATTTGTTAGATAATCATACCCCTTTCATTTTCATTTTTGTGAGTTTGCAATGTAAGACCTTGGATAGGACTAGGCCTTCCTCACAAACATCTTTGTATCATCCATAAAACCATTTACCATTATTAGCATTTACCTCATTGGTTTAGTCTTTGTGAGTATACTCAAAGCTTCATATGATAAATATATTTATTGATTTTAAAATTCTTTTTAATTATATCTCATTTTATTACATTTCACACACTTCTCAACTATAGATTTAGTGTGTTTTACATATCATTATTTTATCACATTTACATTTTACACATTGCTCAACTTGAATTTAATGTTTTTTTCCATTTTATTTTATTAGTTGCTAGTTATTTATGTTTTACATACTTCCCAAGTTAATTTAGTTTGTCTTATGTTTTAATTTTTCACTTATGTCATACATGTTTCCCAAGTTGATTTAGTGTGTTTTATATCTTCTCATTAACTTTTGTCTTACATGCTTTTCAAACCTGATTTAGTGTGTTTTATGAATTATTTTATTAGTTAATGTTTTACATACTTCCCAACATGGTTTAGTGTATTTTACATTTCATTCACCTTTTTATAAATTAACTCTTTGCATCTTTACTTTACTTTTTTTTATCATTATTTTTAACCATGCATTTATTCATAATTGCTTAAAAAAATCTACAATACACCATACATTTTCCCATAAGCATATATCAAAAATTAAACATGTGATAAATAGAAAATACATGCATCCATCACATCCATGAGTTATAATAAATAAATATAGATATGTATCAATGGATCAAATGTTTCATATAATATAACAACGTGCAATGAGCATATGTGTAAACTATCAAACTTAAAACAAATAATAGCTATATAAAAAGCACATACCAATAATAATCTACCCATCAACACATCCACCAACTATATCCATTAGAGTAGGCCTCTGAGGTGATACAAAACCACATTGAATAATATGAGTAGGTCATGGCCCACTCTAAATTTATCTCTTTATATATCAGTTTTGTGAAGGCTAAGCAATAGGATCTCCATAATTAGCTACTTCTACCTATGGATTTGCCTCATCCTATACCTCCACCTACATCTGTACCCACCAATGTCTTTTTCATCATGGTGCCCATGGTGTTAACTACAACACCCATTATGGAATATCAATCACCACCTTTACATCCTGTACCATAACAAATAACTCCTCAAAAACTATAGCCTCTCTTTGCTATCATCATTATCATCTCATCCAAGGTACAGCTTGATGTGGTTAAATAATAGGTACATATGTAGGCACTCATTCACCTCCACTTTCCCTCTACTCCCTCACATGTCATGCCCACTATGTAGGCCCTACTATAGGTGTAATTGGATTTGGAAACCCTAGATAACCAAGTAGGTGAGCAAGAGGATGTGGATCTATCCACCATGTGTAATGTATAGTAATCTAAACACATGATATTCCATGAGAAATAGATGGTCATGAAGGCAAATTACATATAATGCCTACATATGGATTCCATATAATATCTACTTGCATCATTTTATGGAATGTTGGGATATGATGTATAACTTTTAATACATGGTCTAATTTCCATCAAAATACATAAGGTAAATTATCATCTATATCATGTGGTAATATAACTAGATGATACATATTAAATCTCTTATAAATATAACTACTAACTAAAATCACATGGCCCATAGTCATTTTCCCATGTGAAAGGATGTATACCTATCATGTACTAATTATGCCCAAATAAATGACCCTTGGTCATACATAGTACTATACTCTAGTGTAGATTAACATAAGGTGGCCATGTATAATGATACCTTCCCATCTAACTTATGATAGATCACATGAGCTATCATAAGACCAATAATAGTCTTCTAGATATCTAGAATGGTCAATACATAAAAATTAAATAAATGTAATCATAAACCATCAAAATACCTCTCTAAACTGATCACCCATAGGGATAAGGATTGTATCTTAGTATATATTCTAGGGGTATCACAAATCACATGAGTGCCTACACTAAGAAGTCTAAGATTCATATGGACATCCTCTAGGGTGATACCTAAATCAATAGTATCCCCATCTACCACCCATCTGAAAGTGTTGGTTAGTTTTTCCTATGCTCCTAATAACATGACAACCAAGTCAACACTTAATACAATATGACACATATGCATGATCTTTCTAAATCTCAATGAATTTAGGCATGTGAAATCATAGACTATCAGTCTCTATAATAAATTTAGTAATTGCATTACATCCACTAAACTCCATAGTCTCTATCAACTCTATAAAATATCAAACAAGAAATCACATATTAGTCCTCCATATTACATAATAATTAAGTTACATCATGAAATTTTAACAATACATGAAAATTAACTACTTCATCAACCTATCTTGACATTTTATTTACATTCTACACTACATCAACCACATAACTAACTATGTCAGCCAAAAAATAATTTTATAATAGATCAAATAGGTATTTAACTATGTCTACCACTATTATAATTTAAGGTAAATCAACCACTTCGTATGAAGTCATCCACCCGACATAACTATGTCAACCACTAGATACTACATTAGCTAGTTAATTCTACTACATCAACCACTTCATATGATGTTTTACACTATTTTAAACTATATCAAACACCTAAAAACAATACTACATGGACTAAGATGTATGTAGTCACCCTTAAATAATTTACAACTAGATCATACCAACTATACACTGTCAGCCACTTATTGAAAAACTACATTGGCACATTACTACGTAATTAGGCCATTAATTAACCTACTCATTTCTAATCACATCAACCTATTCTATCTCATTTATTTATTTTGGTGATTTTTCATTAATGCATTAGGCATTAATTACCTTTTTCATCCCTTACACATTGACCATCTTAATTCCTAATCTACTCTAATTTTTTTTGGGAAAATTTTGATACATAGATTTACCCTGGTACGTTATTTTTCAAATATACTTGATTTTACAATTAAAATTGATAAAAATTCAAAATTTAGTATATTTCGTACTGGATCATGCTATTAGGCACCAATATGTGTCCTCCACCTCATGTTCCTCATCTCCTTGCTATAGTCTTGTTCATCGCTTCTTTTGGTCAACCAGAGCTCTAGTTTTATAACAATGGGAATTTTACAAATGAATAGTTAAAAATCCTATTTATATTTCAAATTTACAAATTCTTTATTTTTTATTTATTTACTAAAAAAATAGTGTTTTAATAATAAATAAGTTTCTACATTAACTTTTTTTAAATCATTAAAATTTATGGAATCCTAACAATCTAGATAGTTATTTTATAATTAAATTATATTCTTTTGTAAAAAATTCAAATTTTATCTTATTTTTAAGGTCTACTTAATATTTTATACATTGTAATCCTTCTATTTATTATCATATAACTTCTATTTTAAAATATAAGTGAAGCTATGCATTTTACAATTATTTATTTCCTACTATTTAAATATAATTTATTAAGATCAATGTTGTGTGTTTCTCTGATCTATCTAAAAGCACCATCCCATGTTACAACTATTTTAACCATGATGATATTCTAATGGGCCATATGTCTACACACAATATTTTAAAATTTATCATTTAATGGCACTTTATCTCTTGCAAGAACTTATTGAGTCTCAATCTCTTTGAGTGAATGCCTTAAAGGGTGCATTAGGAAAGGATTTGGTAGAACTTTAGTTATTCATAGGAATGTTGGCCCCTATAGCATTACTTAAAACCACTAAAAGATACTTTTATCTAATTTCATAAGTAATAAAAACCCACTTATACACTCCCCTAAGAAATTCACCATATAAAATAACTCCTACCTAAATAACACCCATTTTCTTCATTTTCCTACTATGTCAGCCTAATCAACCTTGTTGGGACTTCACACATGTTACAAAACTTCATTAGCCCACTTGACCTATTTCAATGCCTAACAACTCAATTTCCTACCAAAATGGTCAACCTAATCCACCTTATCAGTTAAATTCATGAGATAGTTTATGCTCAATCCTTGGCCATAAATACCCCCTTCACTTTATTTCTAAGAAAGGATGATTCAATTGTGCATCACTACAACTTAAAAATATACTTATATGATCATTTGTAGGTTTCATTTCTTAGGTTTTTGCTTTGGATTAGTATCACTTATCTTGTGGAGGTCTTGGATGCATAGGAGAAATATTTTATCCTAGATTTGATCTATCCTTATGATCCTTACAATCCACACTAACCTCTTGCAAAGAACCATTGGCCAAGGGAGATATTAAGGCACAATAGGTTCACTTCAACAAGGTAAGTATGCTCCTATCCCTTTATATTTTGATAAGTAGATATTTTATAATAATGGATGGAATTATATCTCTCTTTACTTAGATTAATTTTATATTTTATTAAATATAATTGTCTTTACTTATTTATTATCTTCACCATTTAGGCCACAAGCTTTGGTGAGCAATAAATTAGCTTGTATGTTTATTTACTGGATTATCTTGTATATTTTTCTAGTAGATTAGCTAATTTCCATTTATCACATTATAATAACTAGCTAGGGTTATTATATGATGAAATTTTATAGGAGGCATCAATTAGAAACCTCTCCATTGCTATTGTGTAGTAGGATATCCCTTAGTTAGGTTTATAAGATCCATAGTTGGTCATGACCCTGATATAATAAGGTATTGCTAAGTGGATGGTTTATTACCTTATCTAATCTTGGATATTAGTAAGTAGGATAAGTTTTATATCTATCATATTTCACTTGTATACATAAATATCTCATGTGTTAATAATAAAACATCACAAGGATATTCTAATAGCATAGACTTTGCAAATATATATGTAAAATAAAGAACAATGTCATATAATATATCTCTAAAAATCTTCATACAACTACAATTAAATTTCCTTGCCTATATAGGCAAGGAAGATCAATTGTAGCCATAATATCAAGCTAAGAGATAACCTAGTTATAGAAACATACTACACCTAAATAGAAAAAAAAACATTTAATATCTACACCTAAGTGGGTGGGAAAAAATAATGTTTAACTAAGTAAAAAACTTAGGGAGCATGAGATAAGGTAATAAGCCTACTCTAACAAATAATATCAAGGCATGACACTCAATGAAGTGCATATATGAAAGCATAATTAACCATTATAAACATATTGTACTAGTCCCTAAATATATTTTTTATCAAAAAAATGTCAAGTACATAACATATCAAGTACATTGTGAAAGATTTAAGCAAGGATAACGGCATGTGTAGTATATGATCTCAAACATGATAATGTAAAATGACCATAAAATGATATAGCCTAGATGTATCATGATCAAAGAAGTAGATGACCCAAACATCCTCACGATGTGAGTAGAGGGAAATCCTAACATCCAAAAGTGTATAAATCATTTATATATGTATGCTTTAATCCCACTCAAAATGTGCATGACACGTGTGTGTATATATGAAATGTTGATATTCCGTCTACCAACATGGATCTACCAACATATATGCCAATGATATAATAGGATATGTAAATGTTTAACATATATTTTGGATTTTTATAGTTTTTTATTTTTTGGTATTTTTGGCATATGTGATAGGAAAAGACTATCCTAGGGTCACATCCAAGGGATGCTCATGGATATCTCCCCAATGTGAACCTAGTGTAATAAACTAGTGACATGGTTGAGGAGCATGCATAGATGAAATATTTTTCATTATAGTATCTATGATGTATATATAATAGGACTTTGTGGTTTTGAATCATAAATATAAGGAGTATGGGTTTTTAGAAGCCATCTTGAGTGATTTTTGGTTTGTTTGGAATAAAATTAATATTAACATGTTTAGGTGCTTTGCATATCTGAATATGGCATGTAGTAGATTAGGATTCTATGGAACCCATTATCGACCTCTAATGTAATGGTCTCTAAAGTACCAGCCACCGGGTAAAGGGGATTACTTGTTTCTTATAATTTTATGAAAGATTAACCTTAGGATGTTTTATAATTAATTGCCTATGTAAAAATTTGTCTTGATCAAAATGATGTTCATATGGAATTATAGAAACTATAATTACCTAATGGGCATGAATGTATTTAACACACCTATGTATTATATAAGGTACTAATCAAAGTGTATGTATATAAGGTCATCCCAATAACATATAAAATACACCAGTCAAAGGTATAATTGAGAAGGTAGTAACCACATAGGTAGGACCCACATGTAAAGGTAAAACAATCTCACCAAGAACCTATTGTGAGGTCTCATAAAACTATCTAACTAACCTTGTCAAAGATGTAAATCATGATTTATATAGCTGAAATATGTGAGTAATGTCATGTTATATTCATTTTCACTTGCACCATTATCAATAATAACACTATGTATATGTTGCTGATCAAGGTATGTTAAAATGAATAAGAAATTAAGATCTAAGTCATCATCCCTAATCTCAATTTCATCAAAATTTATAGAGAGTCTCTAAACCATATGAGGTGTATGCCACATATAAGTACCAATAATCCCATCCAATATGACCTATATGCATTAGGGTGTGTATTATATGCGATTTTCAGTTTTGTATCCTTATTTGAATGATATTTTAAAGGATTATTAAATATTTTCTATTTTTGGTGGTTATTATATAGTGAACCTAATTTCTTTGGAAGATCATCAAATGTAATATCTTGGTCATCGATGAGTACCTAAATATTATGCTTCAAGGTGAAACATATTCTCATAGAATGCCTAGGGCCTTGGCGATAGTCACAATAAGAATTCACATCATACCCTTTGGGTATAGGTCTACTCATATCAAACTCTATATAATGAGTAAACAAGTTACAAGAGTAATGAAATGGTAGACTGATGAAAGTGTGTAAATTATCTCTAGGGTGCATTAGATAAGACCAGCTAATTAGGTTATTGAGAAACCACATTAACCATTGTGTTTTTTTCTTTTTTAGGCTCAAGAAGTTTGACCTTATAACTTGGTTCGATAGCAAACATGGTATTTAATGTAGATATAGTTGGTGTATTTAATACATATTTAAGTTTTTATAATGAGATAAGATTCATTTCATGATCATGAACAATATGGAATAAGTCATCAAAATATTTAAACTTTTTGAATACAATGGACTCCTGTAAAGGAGTAATAAAAATTTTATTGAAAATATCTTGAAGCTCTTTATCTGCCATAGGATTTGTAATTTTAGCCCACATCATCTTGTATCTTAATACATACTCATTAAGAGATTCATTGGTTCCTTGTTTTATTTTTTCAATTTAGGCATAGAAAACATTTTTGGTAATGTTAATATAGAAGTGTACCAAAAATTGATTTGTAATGGGTTTGAAGGCATTTATTAATTGAGTTGGTAAATCATGGAACCATCATTACAAATAGTATTTTAATCTCCTTGGAAATAATTTCATTAAAATTTTATCATTGGAGGCATAATCATGGCATGCCACATTAAACTATTGAGTATGTTGTTCACTATCACCCTTTCCATCATAAAATGTTTGCTTAAGTGCAATAAAACTAGTTGGCAAGGGGCGAAGATATATATCTAATGCAAAAGGATTATGCAACACCAATTGTAAATCAATATCATAAGGAGATTTCATATAGCTTTGTTCTATATTTGTGACCTTAGTTTATAGAAGCTTTATAGTTTTGGAAATATATTGATCCTCTTAGTCTTCTATGTTAGACATTTGAGAAGTCACAAAATGATGTGTACCCATATGTTGGGTAGATATAACATTAAAACTAGTATTTGAGTTAAATAATTTAGGTTTCCCATGTAATATGTGGCAATAGTAGTTGTAGGGAATAAAGGTTTAAATACATATCCTATGCCCCATTAGATGTAGGCAGATTTATTGGTATGGAATTCATTGTATTACCTTCTAAGGAGTCACCATCACTAGGTGAGGAAGCCTTAGCCTTATCATGCTTACTAATTTCATCTCTTATAACATATACAATTTTATCTATTAATCCCTTGTTATTATTTATATGAGTGATCAATGCTTTTTCATATTCCATTTGAAATTGGGTTTTTTTATTACTATTTTCCATTGCTTAGAAATGAAAAATTATAGAATTTGAATAATAAAATATAACCCTAATTGGCTGAAACCCTAGGAATAAAAAAAAGCATTCACATGAATTGGGTTCACGAAATGTTTAACCATAAAATATAGATATGTGAGGAATCTAGGGTTAAAGGGGTAGGATATAGTCATGGTAAACTATCTCTAAAGTAGGATAATTATTTTCAAAATGTAGATAAACATATAATGAATTTACTATGCTAAAAATGGAAAGTAAAACTATTATAGATATTATAATAATAATAAAACAAGATACTTAGATAGTTTTGATGCTAATATAGATATGAATCTAGCACAAGAAGAAAGTGGAATGGATTTGGATTATGGAATAGTCACCTAATTCTATAAATTTTGCCTCTATAGACATAGAAACTTGTATTGACATAGGATAGTTACATTGATGCTACTATTTGACTTATACATATGTGTCTATTATAAAATACCCACTAAAACTAGATGCAACCACCTAGATGATTTTGGGTTGTGTGTTGCCTTCGCTATGGTGTATTCAAATATGGTTCATGGATTGTTACTTCTTGTCAAATAACAAAATGGGTTAGTGGGCACATGGTGTTAAGCTACTCCAAAGACCCTTTGTCAATGAGTGATGTCTAAATAGGCATGATTTGAAGAGGGCCTCAAACTTATGTAGTTCTCCCCTACATTTTAGATTGTATTTAAATAATGTAATGTGTGATAAGTATAATGCTAACCTATCTTATAACTTAGAAAATGTGGCTCATGAAATACTCATTCAGTACTTCATACCTATAAATGTGATGTCTTTATGATTGATATGGAAATAAAAGAAAAAGGGAAGCTTTTCTCACTTAAATGCTTGATACAATGCTTTGGATAAGTTACCTTATGAGTATCTAGGTGTTTCTAGGTTAGGAATGAATGAGGGTTGATCTTATATTTATACCAATCCCTTTGTAGAATATCTCACATTAAAGAACTTAGGTTGAACATAGAAATATATTTTGTTTACAAATTGGTTGAATTTATGGCATTGGACACTTGCATTGGGATTGAACACTTGTATCTATATAGGTTTCTGACTAGGACAAAATTATTTGGGTAGTTAGAAAATAGGTTGAGGTCCAAAACTTGCAAATATGGAAGATAAGTAGGTTTATAATATTTTGGGCAAGGTAAAAGTTTTGAATCATTAGAATAACATAGTTTAGACTGAGAGATAAGAAATTAGGGATGGAGAGATAGTGTATGCAATCTTTTTGGTAGTGAGAAAGGTCTAGAAGATCAAGGCACATCCATGATATGTATTTGATAAGTGTACAAGACTAAGGCACTTTGTAATTCATAAATAACATCTAAAATTTATGATATGTAGTGGACTAAAAAATACATAGTTAGAAATAAAAATGGATGGAAATATCAAAATAGTCCAAAAATTAAAAAAACAATATATTTGGAAAGAGGAGAGTGTTCTCGTCATCATATCAATGATTTTATGAATGATCTCATTGAAATTAGTAATGTTTTTGGTGTTGAATTTTATTATTTTTTGACAAGGATACCAAATTTGGTTGTGTGTCTATAGGTCAAAGCCTTTGGATCTAGAATCCAAGCCATTTCTAAGCCAAAAGGCATGGTTTTTGAATTTAAACATACCATAGTGTGTAAATGCAATATTATGTATTCAAAATAATATGTATGCATTATAGTGCATATGAATTAAATTAACATAATATAAAAAACAATATAAGTCTATGTGTACATGTGTATATCTATCTATCTATCCACATTATAATTTTTATATTTTTATTTTAAAGTGGAGTGTGTCATTATATACACTATCACAAAAGGACATAATGGATATAGTGATGCAATTATTGTGTGTTTTCACTTACGATCATAATTTTTACTATATAGAATATGATTTAGGGTTCAACTAGGCCTATTTACATTACAAAATGAATGAAATAGTCAATTGTTTTAATGGTGGAGGTAATTAGGGCAAATTTGAACCCCTTGAGCATAACTACATGTATAGGATGTGATTTAAGGTTAAATTAGCTTAGATTTTTTGACATATTAAGTGAATGAGTGAATTGGTACAATAAATGATGTAATATGAGAGAAATTGAGCCTCATGGACCTAATTTTTACTATAAAAGATGTAATTTGGCACTGTCGACCCTGATGTCACAATAAAATAAACTAAATAATCCATTGGTTGAATCCAAAGGAAATTATGGTTAACTATAACCCCTTAAACCTAACTATGACTATAAAACATGATTTGAGACTTGATCAACTCCAATTTCATTAGAGAATGAAGTAAATAATCATCTAATTCAGTGATAGATGCAAGTTTGACATGTATAGGATGTGGTTTTGGGATCAATAAACTCTAATGTCATCATATAATGTTAGAATTACCCTTCATTTAGAATAATTTATTTTATCCTAAGTTCCTATTTTATGTGTGAGGAATTTTTGTAAATGTGAATTATTAATTCACATAAATTTAGATTCCATGAAGTGTCACTCACCTCTTTATGCTCCTTTAGTATTTGGGAGTTACTTGTATGAGTAAATCCTTCCCCCACATGGCACACACCTCCCTTATCTTTAAAATGGACTAGGACATAAGTCGCACACACTTAGGAGGCTTGTAAAATAATAATGAGATTTCTTGTAACTCCTATTTTATTTTTCTATCTCTATAAAAGAGTCCTTCCTCTCCTCTTTTCCTCATTAAAATCTCATAGCTCTCTCTATTCTTATCTTGTGCTTTTGATTAAATATTGTACTTATGAAGATTTTTAGTTTCAAGCCTTGTAATAATATCACATGTTTTTTTCTGACACATTTAGTTTTCCACTTTAAAATTCTTATCTCATTTATGGTTTGCACTTGGGAGGTAACTTAGTTTTGTGAATTCTTTATTTTTCACAATTTCATGCTATGTCATGGATGATTATTCTTGAGATAAATACTTTATGGTATTAGATCTAAAATCATCTTATTGACACTTTTTTGAGTGTACAAATTTTTGTTAGGGATATTTTATTTTTATTTTTTGTAAGGGATTCACCCTTGCTATCCATTTAATCCACTTTTCTCTCTTTTTTCTTTCATTATTTCTCTCTAACTTCTGGTTGCAAGCTACTTAGGAGTATTTTACATATTTTTTCTTCATTAGCAAAGGCCTCCAAGAAAGCTTTTAGCAAGAAAATTTAAAATATTTATATCAGTTTTTTTAAAATAAAATCAATTTTGTTCTAGTTTTACTCATAGAAAATTAAATTGTTTTCCTCTATTATAAATAATAATTTATTTTTTGGTTCTAAATATTCACTACTCTTTTATTCTAAGTTTTTTTATTTGTCCTCTTTGGACAATGTGTTACACTTTTTCTGCCCATTTTTTAGGTTAGCTATTTTTTGTTCTTTATAGGCATCACCTTCCTTTACACTATGTCATACATGTTTTTCATTCCTTCTTAGCTTGTCCTAATCTAAATGCCTTCCTTTTTTAGTTATGACTTGTGCCCTTAGTTTGTCCTATTCAATATTCTCTTTTGTCTAAGTTTCTTGGGTTGTTGGTGTCCTCTTCTTTCCTCCTTGTATCAACCCAATCTTTCGTGCTATTGTTCTCATCTTCTTCTATCTAGCCATTAACCTATGCACCTATTGCCTCCATCTTAATCTTGAGTTTTTTTGTAGGATATAGGTGATATGGGTGCTAAGTATGAGTTATATTCCTTAGATAATTATATTGTAGGTGCATTTTATTCTATGCAACATTCTAATTACAGATACCTATTATTACCAGGACTGCTCTCATTAGTACATTGGGCATCCTAGTAGCTAGGTATGTTTTTTTATTACTATCATTTTCCTTATTTAGCTTCATTACATTTATTTTGGAACATTTTTCAATCAAAACTAAAAGGAATCTTCTTCTCGATGTTTATCCAAAGCTTGCAGGCCGTACAATTTATATTCTTAAATAATTGCTTACTTACTTTCAACAGGTGATTCTATGGTGATTCTATGATTTTAATTTGTTTCTTATTTATCAAAATCAAAACAACATCATTCTTATCTCTCATTTTTTTTACATACATATTTATAAATTTGTTTATGAGATTACTCTTTAAAAAAGAGTTTCCTTCAAGAATTTTTTTTAAATATCAAAATATTTAAACAAAAGAAAACAACAACATTTATGAAATCTTTTTTTGGATATCCATGTATCCTTTTATGGGCATGGTATAAGATTTCATAAAGTCACTTTTTCCAAATATTCAAGTTTTTTTATAATCAAAAAAGAAAAAAAAGTGGGTTTTTTACATTCTTATAAATTTTAAATCAATCATGTTTATCCACATTTTAATTTAATGCTTTATGATTTTCAAACAAAATATTTTTTGTGGATATAAGTTTATTTTTGGATATTACATTTAAAAAAACATAATTTAATATAGTTGATATTTTATTTTCCATATTAAATTGGAAGTTTTTTCCATAATTTTTTGAAATTATTTATCCTTTTCTAGCTCGTATTTCATTTCTGGTATCTTTTTGAATTTTGGCTAAGTATTTTATTTGATTTCTTACCCCTCCTTCACACCTCCCTGTTTACATGATTTTTTTTTCCAATTCACTTTTCAAGAATTGGGTGAGTTTTCAAAGTATAATGACTCAATTTTTGCCTAAATTTAAACTCACGTATACCAATTACCACTTATATAAATTGCATATGTAATACATTTTCACTTCTAAACATCTATTGCATATAGTAGATGACACAGACCCTGAATCAGATACAAAGACTATCTCCACTAAAATTAAAGATAAATTTCAAGCAAAAAATGATGAGGCCTTAGAATTGATTGGTATGTTAATGAACCTTGATTACATGTTAAAAATTGATGGTTATTTTCTTGCATCCACTATTTGGTTTAAGCTTAAATATGTATATGACATTGCGAATAAATCTCATAAAATTCAAATTCAAGATCAATTGTCTAATTTAAAGGATAATGAATTCAAAACTATGGATGATTTATTTATTACATTTCAATCTTTGCATTCTCAACTAGTTGGTTTAGGCATTAAACTTTCATATTTGAATTTGATTCATATTATCATGAAAAAGTGTTTGCCTCAACCTTTTAATTATTTTATTACTAATGTTTATTTGCAACAAACATTTCCCACTTTATCTACCTTATTTACATTTGAATTATTTTATTCTTTTTTACATTAAGAAGAGAAAAAGTTGATTTTCTTCGGTAGTCTTAATACTAATGAAAATGCTTTTGTTTCTTAAACACCAACATAAGAATGGAAAATGACATATTAAGTCCAATAATACACATGATAAGAAAGATACAAAAAAAATCTAACTCCAAACCTAATAAAAATTTAGAGTGTAATTATTATGACAAAAACGCTCATGATGAATATCAATGCTTTAAAGATAAACGTGATATTAAAAGTGAAAATATTAAGGTTAAAGACAATTATAAAACTAGTAACAATAAGACTCAAGCTAAATAAAAGTCTAATACTAGAGCTACTTTTACTTGTGCTTTGTGTGCTTCTCTTATTAAATGGATTATTGATTCTAGTGTTACTTGACATATGACATATAATGCTAAGTTGCTAATTTTTTATAACCAAATATTTCTAATAATCATTTAAGTCTTACAAATGATGCTTCTTGTAATGTTGAATCCATAATAAATATTAAAACACCTAATGGGGAATTGCATAATGCCTTACTTGTTCCTGATTTGAAATTTAATTTGCTTTATGTTCCTCAATTATGCAAACATGACTATAAAGTATAATTTTATAATGACATGTGTTATGTTAAATATACTAAGTAAGATTTTCAAGTAGTTATTAATTCTTTTTTAGATAATGATAATTTGTTCAAATTTATTGGATTATCTTCTCCCCCCTCTTATCATGATTTGATTATTTCTAATGATGCTAGCTTATGGCATGAAAGATTAGGATGTATAATTTATCAAAGTATTGCACTTATGAACAAACTTAATATGGTTCAAGGTTTTCCTAAAATTCCTCCCACTACTTCTAATTGTAATGGTTGTATGGCTTGTAAAATTCATAGATAATCTTTTCCTAAGAATCACTCTTGGCATGCTACTGAAAAGATTTATTTAGTTCATAGTGATCTCTTAGGCCCTATTTAAACTCATTATATTAGTGGTGTTAAGTATGCTTTAATGTTTGTTGATTAATACACCAGGTGAGCTTGGAATTATTTATTGAAAACCAAAGGTCAAGCTTTAGACACTTCTATTGAGTTTAATGCCTCTGTTAAAAAATAAGCTCATTGTTCTTTATGCATATTATGCACTGATAATGGTATTTAATATGTTAAAAATGATTTTATTTCATATTTTAACCAACATGGTATTAACCATGAAAAAACTATTTCATATACACTTGAGTAAAATGGTGTTTCTAAACGTAAACATAGGACTATCACTGAAATGTCTAGGTGTATTTTGCATGCTAAAAATATGCATTATAAATTTTAGTGTGAATCTATGTATTGTTATATATATCTCATTAATAGGAATCCCACTAAATCTATTTTAAATATACCTAAAGAATCTTAGAGTGGTAGAAAACCTAATTTAGAGTATTTACATGTTTTAATGTGTAATGCATTTGTTCATATTCCAATTGAAAAAAATTATTAAGTCAGATTCTAAATCAGACACTTTTATCTTTGTTTGTTATGATGAATCATATAAATCTTATAAGGTATATGATCCTCAAACTAACAAAATCAAGATTAAAAGGGATGTTAATATTGCTAAAAATGGTGTACTTGATTGTTCTTCTAATTTAGATTATCTTGATATAATTTTTGTCTTTTCCTTTTGAAACTAGTGAAGATCATGATGATGTGTTTCATAATGATGTTGTTACTCAAGTTCGTTATACTTCATCTAGTCTTACTCTACCTAAAGCTATGCCTAAGTGGTCAAAAAGTAATATAAAAGATTCTATAATTGATGTAGATCTTAATGATACTCATTGAACTAGGCAACAATTTTGTAATTATGTTTTTATGTCTAAACTTATGCACAATAATGATCCTCAAATTCTAAAACAAGTTCAAGGTCACTCTCATTATAAAAAATAAATACATGATGAATATAGATATTTGATTTCTAATAACACTTGGGACTTAGTCCCACACCCTAAAGGGAATAATTTGGTAAGTTATAAATGGTTGTTCAAAATAGAGTTCAATTCTGATAATCAAATTAAAAATATAAAGCTATATTAGTTTCTAGAGGTTTTTTTACAAATTGATGGGATTGACTATAATGAAATTTTTTCTCTGTTTGCTACGATGCCCATAATTAAGTTGTTTTAGCTTTTACTACTCACATGTATTGGATTATTTATCAAATGGATGTTAAGAGTGATTTTTGATGTAGGGGTATATTTAAACTTGTCACTAATGTATGAAAACTTGAACAACATCTTTCCTCTACCAAAACTCATACCTAGATCTATCATGTAAGGAAACCTTCTCAAGGTCATTCAAGATCTCTATTTGTATTTATTTGTGATTTCATTCCTATATACTCTATCCTTTATTTATTCTAATCCACTCAATAATATACATCTCATCACTTATCTTTCACTCTACCAACCAATTCTCAACTTCTAATAACTTTGTCACTCTCTTGTGAGTCCTTTTTGATCTCACTCTCTCTAGTCTCAAGCCTATGTGCAACTTGGATTAACACATATGTTAAATATTCCTTAATCCCTTGAATTTTTCTTTCATCCATATTATTCTTAAAACATTATAGTTAGTTTTTTTTATCCATGTCACTGAGTCTCCTTATTCACCTTGCACCTTATTCACAACTTTTACCACCTTGACAAGGTCTCTTGTATCCCTTTTTTCCTAATTTATTTATTTTATAGAAAATTAAAGTGGAATATTAGAAAAATAAATACATTTACAAGTACCCTCTATCATATTATTACCCTTCAAAAAGTTGTATTCCCTAACTCATGGCCTAAACCACTTTTCCTAGCCTATCGTATATTCTTTTAAGGCTTATTAGGCCTCCTCTGCCCTAATCCTCTCTCAGTCCTCTTAAATAATATATAAGGGCATGTGAACATAAATAAAATCACATAATATCTTTAATCACATTATTCTTAATTTATTTACCAAATATCATTCATTTTTTATAGTTAGAACTGCTAGAAATCCAATTTGAATTTAAAAACCCTAACACAAGGTTTACAATTGACTGTGTAACCATAGAACAAACATTTAATGGTGTCATAAGGAATTAAGGGTTTCAAGGATATGTGATGGTATATTGGATTATATAACAACCCTACAAACTTTTTTCAAGTATTGAATCTCCTCCTTTACACATCTACAACCCCTTTCCAATAGGCTTTGCATATTGACTTTGTGTTCGTTCAGAATAACATATGGTTTTGGATCATCACTATAAACCATATGTAAATTATAAAAATGGAAATGAAGAGAAAAATTATTAAATTTTACAAATAATGTAAAACTAACCACTTTATCTTTCATTCAAAATTTCAAATATTTATTTTCTTATACACAAAAAACATTACTTCTCATACAACTTAGTGAATAGGGAAATGGGTTTGCAACGTTGTCTCTTTACCAAAACATATATGGACAATGACTTAAAGACATTCAAAAATTATTATATTCACATAAATAGCATCATTACATTTCAAATGTCTATGAATAGAGCCTTCCCATGAAATACATACGTTTTCTCAATCTCCAAATACATATTGTAGCATATATGAAATACACATACTTTGCAAATCAACATTTTCTCATGACTTGTAGTCAATAAAAAATACTTTTTCAACCTATACAAACATATATTCAATCTTATACACTCACAAGAAACTATGAAAACATATCAAACTTACACCTTTCTCCATTTCTTGTTACACAACCATCTCATTTCTCTTATTGAGGAAAATACAAGGTCTACAATGTTTCATTTCAAGAACAAAATATTTTCAATTTAATTCTTGTGGTTCAAAACATTACATAATTTAATCCAACCCCTACAAAATCTCCACAACATTCATTTACAAACTCTTTTATATCTCATAACTTCCCTAACTAACTCCTAACTCCCTCATGTACATTGTGAGGATAATAATTAATTTAACACCTAACATGATTGTTACAATGACTAATTATGTGGTCCATGTATACATGGGAACAAATTTTATGAATCTCTATTAAGACATCAAAAACATTAGACATCACTAAAATTCTCCCTAATCTAGTAACATGATTCAAAATTTCAAATTAGAGTTTTGGTAGAAAAATGCCTCATGAGCTAGAATTCAAATTCTAAAGACATATAATACTCCTAACTATGATAAACATATTATAAATGAATTATAATAACTAAAATAACTCAAAATTGGAGACCATTTAAGATTCCCCTACATCATACTACTAAGGGGAAAAGAAAAATTTCCCTAAGAGTTATAAACTTCTTGCTTTGATGTGCTGACTTGCGATATTTATTGCTTGGCCTCTTAAATACAAAGGCCTACGTGAGGATTGTAGACCTCCTTGTATTTTTATTGTTTCAATCATTATATCATTCATATGTGCATTCTCTCTTGATATACGCTTATATCTTCTCTTTCCTCTTATTATCTTCCTTCATGTTATACCTAAAACTAACAACAATTCATTAGTAAAATCATGTTCTTTATCATGCCCTTGAGGCATTATCCAACTCTTCTCTTTGCTTGATTGTTGTTATTACTCATAAGTACCTTCATGTGTTTTTTATGCTTCATCCTTATTCTTTGCATCAGCCACCATTGCATCTTTCTCTTATCCTCATATGGGTTTTCCTTCATTTACCACATGTTCTTTAACTTCAACATCTGCAACTTCATCATGTGGATTGTCTTATTATACTTGAATTATTTATGCCTTCATGAGTGATCTTATCTTAGACACCACTTTTGCATTCCATAAGTCTATTTTCTCTTTTGTAACCTCCTTTACCATCTCTCTATACATTTTATGAGGATAAAAGTCATATTATCTCTTCAAATATTCATAAAAATTATAATATTCCTCATACCTTTCCTTATGTTATTACCCCAATGATCCTTTGCCTTAATTTGAATCCTCTTGAGTGAGGATCTCTTCATAAATCATTTTTTCTTGTTTCTTATATGTCTAACCTACTTGTTCTTCTTCCATAATCATTACTCTATCTTGAGCCTCTTCTTCCTCTTGGTGCCTCTTGAACACCACTTGATCATATGCTTCCTCTTCTTGTTTCTTGAGCCCATGTATTGGCACAACTATCTCATTCTCTTCCTCAATTCCCAAACCTTCATACACACATATCAAAGCATCATTAGTTTTAAATCCTTGAGGCTTTATTTTCTCCTTTTCCTTCTTCTTGGGCTGATTGATCAACACCTTTAGCTATCCTTTCACTTTTCACACTTCTCTTTATCTTTTTATCTTCTTAATGATGTCTTTGAGAGGCCATCTCACTCTTGTTCTAATCTCAACTAAAAACTTTGTTATAAGTGCTTCCAAATATTGATTAAATTTTTCCAACACCACCCTCAACTCTTCAATATCTCTCATATAATCTTCCTATTTTTTCACTTCCTTATGACCATCTTCTTGTCTCAAGTGCTTCATTTTTTCTCTCACTCTCTACTCTTCATATTCTCACTCTCACTATATTTATATCTTTACCTATCTCTTCTTCTTCTTGGAAAGCCTTTCCACTTGTCCTGTTTGACCTCACTTGGGTCTCTCTCACTTGACTTTCTCTTTCTCTCTCTTAGAATCTCTTTTTTTGTCCTCACCTGGGACTAATCTCTCTTTCTTAAGCTCTTATTTGGAGCTTCTTTATCCTTAAGATTTCACTAGCTCTCTTTTTATCTCTTCAAGCCTCTTGGCTTAAGGTCATCACAAAAAATTCACACTTACTTTTATGCCTCTCTCTCATGTAATTTCAAAGTTCTTTAGCAGACTTCTAAATAATCTTCATCATTCTTGCAATGAACTAATCAAATTAATAAATTAAAAACAAAAATTAAATTTGTACCTTTTATTAATGAATAAATTCTTCATCTTCTTCCCAATGACCTTATTTATTTGATACCAAATAATTTAAAGGTATATTCAAACTTGTCACTAATGTATGAAAAAAATGAACATCTTACCTTTGTCAAAACTCATACCTGACTCTATCAAGAAATGAAACCTTCTTGAGGTCATTCAAGATATATATTATTATTATTTTACTATTTTATTCCTTAATGATATATCCTTTATTTATGTTAATCCACTCAATCATCTACATCTCCTTAATTATCTTTCATTGTGTCAACCAATCCTCAACTTCTACCAACTCTGTCACTCTTTTCTTGTGAGTCCTTTTTGATCCCACTCTCTCTAGTCTCAAGCCTATGTGAAACTTAAATTATCACAAATTTTCAAGATTACTTAATACCTTAAAGATTTATTTCATCCATAGTATTCTTAAAACATTCTAGTTAGTTTCTTTTTCCATCTCACTAAGTCTCACTATGCACCTTGCACCTTATTGACAAATTCTACCACCTTGACAGGGTCTCTTGTAGCCCTCTTTTCCTCCTTTTCTTCTTGTATAGAAATTATAATGTAATATTGGTAAATTTAATACCTTTATAGTTACCCTCCATCATAATGATATCTTTCACAAAGTCTATACCCTAACTCATGGCCTAGACCACTTTTCTTAGCCTATCTTATATTCTATTAAGGCCTATTAGGCCTCCTCTACCATAATCCTCATCCATCTCTCTTAAACAATTCATAGGGGTATGTGCACACAAATGAAACACCATAATATATTTAATTACATTATTATTAATGTATTCACCAAATATCATGAATTTTTTATGGTTAGAACTTCTATAAATCCAATTTGAATGTAAAAACCCTAGCATAGGGTTTATAGTTGACTGTGTAACCCAAGAACAAACATTTAATGGTTTTATGAAGCATTAATGGTTTCAAGGATCTATGATGTTTTATTGGCTTATGAAACAAACCTACTCACTTGTTTCAAGTATTGAATCTCCTCCTTTACACATCTACAACCCCTTTTCAATAGGATTTGTATATTGACTATGTGTTCATTCAAAATAACACAAGGTTTTGGATCATCACTATAAATCATATGTAACTTATACAAATGGAAGTGGATATCAAACTTATTAAACATTAAAAATAATGGAAATCTAACCAATTTATATTTCACTTAGGATTTCAAATAGTTATTCTCTTATACATAGAAAAATTTCTTCTCACACAAATGAGTGAATAGGGAACTAGGTCGGTAATGTTGTCTCATTACCAAAACATTTATGGACAATGCCTTAAATACCTTTAAACCTTATTGATTTTATATTTTCTTAGGACTTATATATTGTAGCATATAGGAAATACACATACTTTTTTAATTCAATCTTTTCTTAGGACTTGCAGTCAACAAAAAATACTTTCTCAACTTATACAAACATATATTCAATATTATACACTCACAAGAAACTATGAAAACATAACAAACTTACAAATTTATCCATTACTTGTTACACACCATCTCATTTATCTTAAGTAGGAAAACTCAAGGTCTACAATTTTTATTTTCAATAATAAATTCTTTTTAATTCACTTATTGGGGTTCAACAAATTACATCATTAAATCCAACCCTTACCAACTCTCTAAAACACTCATTTAAAAACTAATTTATATCTCATAACTTCCCTTACTAAATAACTATTAACTCCCTCATGTGCATTGGGAGGATGTTAATTAATCTAAAAAATAACATGATTATTATAATGAATAATTTTGTGGTCCATGTATGCATGGGAACCACTTTTATGACTCTCTCGTAAGATATCACAAAACTTCTCCCTAAGCTATTAACATGATTCAAAATTTCAAATCAGAGTTTTAGAGGTAAATTACCTTATGAAATAGAATTCAAATTCTAAAGACCTATAAGACTCCTAAATATGACAAACATATTCTAAATGACTTGTACTAACTAAAAAAACTCAAAATTAGAGACCATTGAAGATGCCCCTATATCAACTACATAAATGATGACTTTCATGAATAAATGAACATGTCTCAACCCCATAGTTTTATTAAGAAAGGAAATGAACATATTATTTGAGATTTAAACAAAGTTATTTACGGTTTAAAACAATCTCCTATAGAATGATACTCTAAATTATATCATTGTTTTATAGCTCAAGGCTTTACTCATAGTTCCAATGATCTTAATATTTTTGTCAAAAATACTCCTAATGGCATATTATCATAGTTTTGTATATTGAAATTAATCATAAATTGTAGTAATAGTTAAATTTTTTTTTGCACTAAAATTTATTTGAATAATTCCTTTGAAATGACTGATTCAGGTCTCTTACATTACATTTTAGGAATTCAAGTTTGGAAAGAAAAGGATAACATCTCTATTTCTCAATCTAAACATGCATACAACTTGTTATCTAGGTTTAATATGTTATATTTTATACCTATTGTTACTCCTTGTGAACTTGGTGTTAAATTACTTAATAACATGGAAACTAAAATTGTTATTCCAACTCTATATAGACAATTAGTCGGTAGTTTAAATTATCTTACTCATACTCATCTTGATATTGATTTTTATGTTGGATTGGTTTCTCACTTTGTCTAAACCTCAAGCTACTCAATTGAAAGATGATAAAATAACTATTCATTATATTAAAATTTCTATAAATTTTGGCATCAAGTATACCTCGAATAGTAATTTTTATTTGGTAGGTTATTTAGATTCTGATTAGGCCGATGATCCTAATGATCATAGATCCATAAGTGGTTACTATTTTTTATTTGGGTTTTAGACTATTTCATGGAATAGTAAAAATCAAACTAATGTATCTTTATATTCCACAAAATCTTATTGTAAGGCTTGTAATAATGTTGAAAAGTAATCTATTTGTCTTATAAAACTTCTTGTATATTTGGGCCAACCACAACATTCAACTACTCTAATTTTTGGTGATAATCAAAGTGCCATTACTTTAGAAATAAGTATTATTTTCTATGCAAGGTCCAAGTACATTGAGATTCAACATCACTTTTAGTGAAAACTTGTTGAAGACAATCAAGTTATTTTCTCTTTTTATCCTACTAAAGAATAAATGGCTGATATCTTCACTAAGCCACTATTTAAAGACAAGTTTGTATTCTTTTGTAACAAGTTAGGATTGAAGGAAGCTTTCATCAAGAGGGAGAGTTAGTGATGTTTCCTCCTTTCTTTTTTATTTGTAGACCCCTAAATAAAGTTTAAGGGGGAGTGTTAGAATTAGCCTTCATTTAGGATATTTTATTTTGTCCTAAGTTTCCTTTTCATGTGTGAGGAATTTTTATTTATGTGAAATATTAATTCACATAAATCTAGATTCCATGAGGTGTCACTCACCTCTTTGTGCTCCTTTAGGATTTGTGAGTTACTTGCATGAGTAACTCCTTCCCCCACATAGCACACACCTCTCTTATATTTCCAAGGGACTAGGACACAAGTGACACACACTTAAGAGGATTGTAAGGTAACAATGGGATTCCTTGTAACTCCTATTTTATTCCTCTAACTCTATAAAATATCCCTTCCTCTCCTCTTTTTCTCACTAGAATCTCATAGTTCTCTCTATTATTCCCTTATGCTCTTTATTCAATATTGTACTTTTGGAGTTTTTTAGTTGTAAGCCTTCTAATAATACCACATTGGTTTTTATTTGATACATTTAGTTTTTTAGTTTAAAATTCTTATCTAATTTATGGTTTTCACTTGAGAGGTAACTTAGTTTTGTGAATTCTTTGTTTCTCACACTTTCATGCTATGTGATTAATGATTATTATTGGGATAAATCCTTCATATAATAAATGAAATAGTTAATTAATTAAAATGTGGAGGAAATTATGGTTAATATGAGCCATTTTAACCTAATTATGACTATATAATGTGATTTTATGGTAAATTGACTTTGATTTCATCATAGATTGAGCCAATTATTCAAATGGTGCTATCAGTGACATGATTTTCAAAGCATTGAGCCACATGAACCTATTTTTAATTATATATTATTTTATTTAGATTTAAATTAAAACTAATGTCATAATTAAATAAAGGAGGAATTTGAAGCCAATTTGATTCTTTTTAACCTAAAAACAAGATTAGGTCATGATTTAGGGATAAATTAGCTCTAATTCCATAAAGAATTGATCTAATTAGTCAATTGGTGTAATTAGAGATGTGATTTGGGCCAAATTGAAACATGTGAATCGAATTTATGTCTCAATTGATTGTATAGGATGTAAAATATGGTTTAATCAACCCTAATTTTATCACAAATGTAAACATGAAGGTAATTAGGGCCAACTGGAACTTGTTGAACCTAATAATAAGTATAATATGTGATTTGGGGATAATAAGCTCATGTTTCCTACAATATTGACCTAATTAATTGATTGTTATAAACCTAAACCCTAAAATATAATTTTATCACAAATGAAAACATGAATATAATTGTGGCCGATTTGAGTCTATTGAACCTAACTATGAGTCTAGATTATGATTTGGGGCTATAAATTAGCTTATATTTCTTGACATATTCAACCAATTAGTTGATTGTTATAATAAATGATTAACTTAAATGAAATTAAACCCCTTAAATCCAATTTTGACTATACAATATGTAATTTAGGGCTCAATTAACCCTAATAAAATATCAAAATAAACCAAAATACTCAACCAATTCAATCATGAAGAAAATTGGGGCCAATTTGAGACCCTTAAACCTAGCTACAGGAGTAGGACATGATTTGGGTCTAAATTAGCTCTAATTATATAATTAATTGATTTAGTTATTCAATTGGTGTAATTAGGAACATTATTTGGGCCAACTTAAGCCTTATAAACCTAATTTATGGCTTAATAAATTGTATAAGATGAAATATATGGCTTAACTAACCCTAATTTTATCACAAATACAAACAAAAAGGTAAATGAGGTTAATCTAAACTCTTTGAACATAAATGTGAGTCTAAGATTTGATTTGGGGATAAATTAGATCATATTTACTAACATGTTGACTTAATTAGTCAATTTGTATAATCATTGATTCATGTTGGATGAGATTAAACCCCATGAACTTAATTTTGGATATATAGGATGTAATTTGGGGTTCAATAAAACCCACTACCATAACACCTTAATTTAAATAATCCATAAATTAATTCATTAAGGAAATTAGGGCTAATTGAGTCCCCTTAAACCTAACTACAAGAGTAGGACATTATTTAGGGATAAATTAGATTTGATTTTGTCACATAAATTGATCCAATTAGTCAATTAGTGCAATTAAGGATGTGATTTGAGCCAAATCAAGACCTATAAACCTATTTTTGATTATATAAGATGTGATTTTATGGTAAATATACCCCACTATCATAACACCCTAAATAAATATTTAACTAATTCAGTCATGAAGGAAAATTGGGCTAATTTGAGCCCTTTCAACCTAATTACAACTATAGAATGTGATCTAGGGATCAATTATCTCCAATTTTATCACATATGTAATCAAAAAGGAATTTGGGGGTAATCTAACCCCTTAAACTTAAATATAAATATAGGATGTTAATTAGGGCTAATTGAACCTAATTTTAGTTGTCTAAGATGTGATATAGACATCAATCAAAAGGTAATTACTTCACATAATATTCTAATGACTTAGTTATATGATATATAACTATGTTAATATAACGTGTACATGTTATGTTAATAATAGACAAAAACCATTCTTTTAACAAATATTTTAAATATCAATCAAGAATTGTGTCCCCATGTACATTATTTATATCATTCTACATCCTCTAATTCAAGGACAAAAGCTATTAAATATTTTTTTTACCCCACCTTCAAAAACTATCAAATTATTTTTTGGACACATGTCAAGTTTGTCTAGTCATAGGTGAAAAATCATGTTCAATGAATAGGAACCTATTAAATCAAAAACATAAGAGAAATTACAAATGCTAAGAGAAAAAAAAAGGTATGATGTAATAATTTCACTGGAGATAAGGTATAAAAATTATCCCTAATGATCCAAATGTTGCAGATAATGATTAAATTGATACTAATGAATTAAATAGTGATGATGAATGTTTATAAAAGTCCAAATTATGTTGTAATTCCACACTCAAAGTATGAAATTTTTTATTTTATTGATTATGAATATAGGCATGATGATTTACCCCTAACAAATGAATAAAATTACATAGAAAGATATATTGATGAGAGTAACAATGAATAACTTCCCATGGAAACACTAAAAAATGAATATAATACTAAATAAACTATTAGTGAACATAATGATATGGAAATAACCTCTCAATAAATACCACCTCTGAGGATTGTGTGTATAAAAGGCAAGTCCATAATTGAAGTTGATGAAAACATTTTGAAACCAATGAATAAAAAAATGTCTAAACACCATTCAAGAAGATTATATAAAATTTAATTGGATAATTTATTTGGAAAATTAGACTTTTATAGCTAGAAATATCAATTGTTTGTTTCATTGATGAAATTGATTAATATGAAACCTACAATGTACACCTTAAGACTACGAACATCTAATATAGATGGTGAAGACAAGGAAATTTTTGAAAATATAAATGATACATATAATATTATAGGTGAGAAAATGTGCAACAAAGATTGTAATGTTCCCTAATGTATATTAAAACTTGTGTTGTAAGTGGTAAAATAGGGGAAAAATGCTTGATTTTATAAACTAGTTGAACACTAAACATAAATGGAAAAAAATAATGAAAGTAATTACAATATGTAAAATACTTAATGATGTCAATACCAATGAGTTATGGTCATTATTTGGTATACTTCTATGAAAGGACAAGGATATAGCCTATGATCTCAAAGATTTACATTAACAATTTTGGAAAGAGAATGCAAGAGTTTCACCCAATACAAGAGATGCAGTAAAAAGATTATTTGGTTGTCATAATTTTGAATTGTATTTAACACATTTATTATATATGACCCAAAAAAAAAATACTCTTAAACTTTTACAAAAACATACACAAATATATATTAGTCAAAGATATTTGATATGGCCAAACCCTTTTATGTAAAAATAAATCACACATGCACCACTTTTTGTAGGCAACATGTTGAATTTCTAATGGACTATGAAGTTTTTCAACATATGCATTGTAATTTATATATTGAAAACATATTTTAGGAGTGTGGCATGGAATTTATACCAAAATCAGAAATGGAATTCATTTCAACTATTTTTTATGAAAGAATAGAAGGAATTTTTTATAACAAAACATGTTTGGATTGAAATTACAACATTTATGGTGGATTATCCAAATTAATAAAAATGTATCCTTGAGGAGAATAAAAGTGTAATTGGAAAATAATTAGTTGGTTTAATCAAATGCAAATCTATGGCAAATCAAGTAAAATATGGTATATTATATAAAAGGTGTGAGCTTGTTACAAAACAAATACCTATTTCATAATTTATGTTCAAATTTAAGAAGGAAATGTTTTATGAGTATGCAAGGAACACACACATGGAAATATGGTTGGATGAACATTTCAATTTAAGAAAAGACACATTCTCACTTAGTTCTATTATTTCAGTAGTTAACTTTGATATGAATTATATATTAAGACCATAAATGGAAGTTTAGTCACAATATTACAACTCAATATAGGTTTCCATACTTGTGAATATAACATTCATGCATGTACCTAATAATATAGAGTAAGATAAAAAAAATTAAGGGAGTACCATTTTTATATGTCAGTGATGATCAATCACATTGTATAGAGTATGTGAGAGGTTGTTTTTAGATATTCTATGGAAATTTAACTGAGATGAAATTTAATTTAAGTCAACATTATATTTGGTCAAAAATTACACATCATAATTCAAGAATACATGAATGTTTCACTGGTTGAGTCAGATGCACATTACCATAGGCATATAACATATTTAGAGTTTCACTGAGGTTGGCCATGGAAAAGGGGAGCATGATGGTATTAGATCATGTGTAAAAAGAGGTGTTTCAAGAGAGGAGTTGAATTTTGAAGATGGTGTTATTTTGACTAATGCAAAAACCATTTTTGAATGGTTTAACGATAAAATGGGCCATGGTTCTCTATAAAAATCTAGTGTTCATAAATATTTGTGGTTGATTGAGGAAGAAAATTTGGCTAACTATGGGGATTGTATGAATGCAATGAGATAAATTGAGATCCACTCATTTCATATCTCAAATGTAAGTTCTTAAACTATTCATACAAGACACTTGGAATGTTATTTTTACTTGAATGGACTTTGTTTGAAATGATTGTGAGTCACAAGAGTGGGTGGATGAATGTAGCCACACACCTATAATTCCAATCAACACATATTATGTTCCACCAAAATTACAAATTATATATAGGACATCATCCCATGACTTTTACCATGTTTGTAATCTAGTGCTACCAAACATAATATGAATCATTATGTATTATGTATTCTCATTATTTATCTTGATAATATCATTAAAATTAGTTTTTTGTGATATAGGGCATGCTTTTATAGTTATTATTGATGAGTACAATGAATAGGAAAAAAATTACTACTTTTCCAGTGTGTAAAAGAAAAAATAAATTAACTTCCTTAGTCATATATGGGGAAAACATTGACTATCCCACTAGATTTGTGGTAGACACTATAACTTGGCTTTAATGATATCCTATCAAAAATTCAGATGTTTAGTTGTTTGAAGACCTCAAAACACATAGAAAGATACTTCACTATAAAAATTTAGTTCTTACAATAAATATTTAATTATTTAAATATTATGAGAGGTAACTAAATAATAATTTATGTAAAATTCATGATTTAGACCATAAATCTATTATTACTACTATCAATATTAGATCAAATCCTAGTGGTTTGTTAGATTGAAATTCCAAAGTATCTTGAGTTCTCAAATGTAGATGTATTTAATTTTACCAAAATTTCTTGATTTTATAGTTATTATATATAAATATAAATTTTAATTACTTAATAACAATTTTTTTATAGGTTTGTGGTGCCAAATAAGCTTTCACATTCACATGGTTGGTACAGTTAGTAAATAATTTCATACTTTTGAAACTAAGAGAAGCTTAATAAAATTACTTTGTTATTACAAATACATCATTATTGAGTCTAGAATGGGTAGTGATTCACTCAATTTGGCATGATCAATGGAAAATAACTTTGTCCTAGACATTATCTACCACCCTAAATAGGTTTTCAATGTCATTTTACTTCTATAAAGTGTTGAGCATGGTCATTGATGTTAGGTTGTCAATGATGTCAAAGAGAGCATGTTGTACTAATGCATTAATGATACAATGATTAGATTGATAGTTTGGAGAGATATGGAACATATGCAGGTCTATACAGATAAAGAAGAACTTATGAGGAATATATAGATGTATTGGTGAAGCTTTGGTGTGTCACTTGATCAATTAGAATAAGAAACATGCATCTTCTAGCTTAAGAGAAGTTGGACCGTCACTACACATTATGCAAATATGGATGAACCAGCAAGTTTGTGCATTTATTTTTGGTGATTTTAAATTCAACTGAGGTCAAAGGAGTTTATGGAGATGTTGTCTATAGTGCTAAGGTCCCATAAAAATTTGGACTCTTGAAGTGTTTTCTATCACAAGTTATAAACCTTAAAAGTTTCTCTTTTAGACTATGATGGGCCAGAGACCATCAAGTTTAACCATGTTAAAGTTTGAGGTCATTTTGTCTAAAAAGATCTAACAATGAGAATTAATCAAATCAAGATCAAATGACAAGCATTTCATCAGACTAGATAATGATCCAATGGTGCATATTTAATCAATATGTCAATGCTTGATCATAAGACATGTGAGGTTGCCAAGTGGAAAAATCTCAATGGAATCAATAGGTAAATGTGCACAAAAGGCATGTGGGGATGCCAATTAGCATGATCATGGAAGTGAGGATCTAGATCAATGGTGAACATTAAAAGATAAATATTAGAGCAATCCATAGAGATCAATAAATCATGTTTGTTCATAATTGCCTAGATGCATGAGATGAGGTCAACATGCTCGATGTTTAATAATTTCTCAGTGACCATTAGAATTCAAATATTTAAATTAATGAGGGAAACTAGTGCTTAATTTTTGTGCTATAACTTTTGATATATTTAGAGTTTATTGATGTAGTAAAAACAAAGTTGTAGAGGATTCCAAAGCACATTCAGAGAGCTTGGTTAGAAGTTATGAATGTATGTACAATCAAAGATTTTGAGCTTCAAATTTGGTTGTGTTTGACTATGTTCTACAAGTGACCCAAGAAGGATAATTGAGTTTTTCTTGATAGTGTATTGATTTTTCAAGATAAACTAACTATTTAAAAATGTTATAGAATCCACGAGGACCATCTATGTGGATTTTGAAGGGTTGACCAATCCATCTTCAATGTGAACAATCCCCTAGAAGTTGGATATGTTTATTGAATGCACAAGAAGATTGAGTAACCACTTTGCAAAAGTGTATTGAAGGTATTCTAAGTAGAATTGAAGATACAAATGGACATGGAGATGTTTCATAGGTCATATGTGATCTGATTATGTATTTGGTTGAGTAGATGTTTGAGAAAAGTGTTTTTTATGCTTCAAGTTCTATATGATAGAGTTTTTTATATATGAAGGCTTAAAGAGCAATGAGACCTAAATGGTAGGTTCAAGTGCTGAGTTGGTGTTCTTAGTAGTATGGACCCATGAGGGTGTTAGAAAGGGGATATTGGAGATTTTTTTGATATTTTTGAAGCATTGATAAAGTGTTAAAGGGTTAATAGGTCTCCATGAGACCTATAAGGGCTACTAAGTCCTAATTGAAAGGTGTAGTTACTTAAGTGTGACCCATAGATGCTATGGCCAACTTGTGAGGATGGTATTGAGATATGTTTTAGTGTGTTAGATGTATTAAGGGTTAAGTCAATTATTATGGTTGACCAATAAGTAAATATTCATGAAAACTCTATAAATAGTGGTAACCAAGGCAATAGCTTCTAGACTTGAATGTGTGAATTAAGAGAGTAGAATATAGAGGCAAAGGAAAGAGATTAGAGGGAGTGTGCTCAATAGATGGACTAAAGTATAGATCTAATTGAGGATGAGCTAAGCATATTAGAGATATCCAAAAGGGTGATTTTGATACATTTATTGTATGAGAAAGTTTGTGTGAGTGTGAAGTGAGTTGTTATATATTGTTTCTCCAATTAGATTGATCTACAATCAGATTTTAGGAGTTATTTATTTTATAGGTGTTGTGTGGGTGCTCAACATATAGAACAAGTGGGTGTTTTTTCATACTTAGGGGTGGGTGATCCCTATAAAGTGGGTGATTCACTAAAAGGTCTCATGTTTGTGACCATTTTATTATGTTTGTAGGATTGAGAATGGGTTTTATTCCCCAAGAGGGCCCATGTAGATCTGATGTTATGTGTGTGATCTTGTATCATATTTATTATTCATTGTTATGAACATATTATATGCTTTATGAATTTTTGTGGTCATTGATTAAGAGTTTGAAAGGATTGCAATTAATGTTTGAAATATTTTGCATCACTAATTCACCCCCCACTTATTAGTGATTTTACCTCTAATAATTGGTATCAGAGAAGGGCCTTCATTACAAGTTTAACCACTTGAAGGTGATCCAATGTAAATTATGGAAATTCAATAGATGCATGGGTTCTCTACAAAACAATCACCACTATTCAATGGGTCAAATTATACTTTCTAAAGTATAAGGATGAGGACATACATCATGTCTCTAGGGTTTAATATTTGACAATCTATTATGGATGGCTAGACTACAACAATTAATCCTATAACTAGTGCTGTTGATAAGAAGTTGAGTGAGAATAATTCAAAATTTATTAATGTTATCATTTATGGTTTATCCGAGGTTGAGTTCACCAAAGTGATCCATTATAAGTCTATTAAGGAAATTTGGGTCAAGTTAGAGACTATCTATGAATGAGAATCTAAAGTAAAATTGGGCAAGTTGTAGACCTATTTAATGTAATATTAAGGTATCAAAATGAAGGAATAATATACTATGGCATCCTATCTCCTAAGGTTTGATGAGGTAGTAAACATGATCAAAGGTCTTAGAGAGGTGATTGATGAAGCTACTATAGTACATAAGGTATTGAGGACTCTTACACTTAAATTTGATTCAAAAGTCTCTACTATAGAATAAAGTCATGATCTCACTCAATTGAATATGGATGAACTATATGGCATCCTTACTACCTATGAGATGACAGTTTATGAGGATAGACCTGCTAAAAAGAAGCAACCTTTAAGGTGGTCAAGGAGACAAAAGATAAGAAGAACAAGTTAAGTCTTGAAGAATTTGATCTAAATGAATATCAACTTGAAGTCATGATTCCAAGAAAATTGAATGTAGGATTAGGTAAGTATGAATGAAAATTTCCTTTCAAATTTTTTCATGTGGTAAAGTTGGTCATTTTGTAGCTAGATGTCTAGGTGTAGACAAGTTTCAACACAAACAAGATCATAAATAATCTTGTGAGGATGAACACAATAAATCTGAGGGTCCTAACAAGTATAAAATTTTATTCAGTAAGAAAAATGGAAAGAAGGAATCATAAAAAGGTAGTAAGAGCCTTTACCATGAAGAAGATAGTAACTCATCTGCAGAAGAAGTAAACACATTTGAAAGCGATGATTATTTTCATTATGGGTACTTGGAAATATTGTTCATGGATCTTAATGATGATGAAGGTGAATGTTCTTTAAGAAGAGATTTCTTTGGTGGAGATAGGTCAGAGGAAGAAGATGAGAAAGTCACTCTTGAAGATAAATATCTACATACTATGGAATAAATGAAGTTACTATAAATAAAAGATAAAAAAAACAAGATTCCTTGATTGAATCCTATGAGGAGAAAATTGAAGTTTTTGAAGGAAGATTGAGTAATGAATTCAAGGAGCATGATGAAATCACACAACAAATTGAAACTCAAGTTTGTACTCTTAATTAAGAAGTAAAGAATAATGATCAAGAGTGTGTCATGTATCAATCAGAGACAGAGTATTTGTAAATGAAAATAAATCTAGCTATGAGAAAAGATAAAACTAATGATTTTGTTTATAAGGATGAATTGATGAATGCTCTTGAATATCTAAAGATTGAGAATAAAAAGAACAAAGAGATGATGCCATAAATAAAGGAATATGAAGAACAATTTAGTGTGTTTTAAGCAAGATTAAATGATGACTCTAGGGAATATGAAGATATTATCAAGCATCTCAACAGTCAATTAGAAACTATGTTTACAAGCCTGAAAACCAAAGAAGATGAGAGTTCAAGGTATATGATTGAAAATGAGTTATTGAAAGCTGATTTAAAAAAGATATGGTAAGGTGAAGTCATTTATGAAGTTTGAAAAGAGATAAAATGATCTTGAAAATATTCTAAAGTATTCAAAAGCATGCAAGTTATAGAACTGATCTTCGATATAGTGAAGAATGAAAGCATGTAACTCAAGACAAGATAAAGGATAATGTGAAAAAGGAAAATCAAAATTTGAATGTAAATCATCAATCAAGGAATGAAGGAATTGGTAGAATGAAATAAATTAGATTATATAACCAAATTCTATGAGGTATTCAAATGTCAATGGTCATTGTTACTCTTATAATGAATTTGGTCATAGTTCAAAATATTGTAGAAGATACTTAAATAATGAATTTACATAGAATTATGATAAAAAAATGGGAAGCATGAAGAAAATAATCACAATGGGTTCATAAATAAATAATGACATATTTTGATACAAGTGTCAAGGATTTGATCATATTAAAAAGTTTTGTAATATTTTCGTCAGGAGACCAAATGATCAAGTACGTGAATGAATTCATAAAATTATAAGGAATCATCATATGTATCAATCACAAAGTATGTACAATATAATAAATCTCATTTTTTTCAAATGTCATGAGAGAGGTCACATAGAACGGTTCTACAAATATGATCAATATTATTGTTGACCAAATTTTGGCCCTTCGGGTCAAAATTGGATACCCCTATTGGAAAGCTTAACTAATATGTAGATTTTATTCAAAAGAAGTGTTCTTTGACAAAGCATATAATAAATGTACAAGTATAATTATTTTGGAGAGTTTGGTTTTAGTCTTTTGCTATGCCTTCGTATAGTAATCCTTTTGGGTCTTTTATTTTTGACTAAGTGTTATTTATTTTAGACTTTTCATTCAGCCAAGTGCCAAATTATTTTAGACAATTTGTTTGAGACAAATTCCCAAAGATGAAGAATAATTCATTTGAGAAAATTTTCTAAAACAATTTCCCCAAAAGATATCTTATCAAGCTGAAGAGGTTATTTATAACTTTTCAGAAGGACACTTCAACTTTTCTAAAGGGCACCTCCATCTTTTTGAAAAGGTCATTTTCAACAATTCTGAAGGGGTCACTTCAACTTTTGTGAAGGGACATTTTCAAAAGGTCAAAAGGTACTTTAAAATTTTTTGAAGGGAACTTCAAATTTTTTTAAGGGACATTTCCAAGTGTTGGAGGGTCATTTAAAATTTTCCAAAGGACCATTTCTTTTGATTGAAGGGAAAACAGACAAAAGTCTGAAGGAATTATTTTAGAAATATTATCCAAGGAATTCTTTCAAAAAAATTGTCCACATAGAAAAGAGGTCAAAAACCAATTCTTTTAGACATTTTTTTGATACAAAGGAAAAAAAAGGCTCAAAATATTGTTTGATAATATTATCTGTAGGAATTGGCAAGAAAAATCCTGAATGAATTCTTTTAGGAAAAGTGTCGAGATAAAAAACTCCAAGAGAAATAAATGTCTAAAAGAAATACCTAAGTGATAACCCTAAAAATTTCAATTTAAAACTATGGAAAATAGCCATTTATGTCAAAAGACTTGGTAGGAACATGAGATCAAATGTAGAGGTAAAAAATCATTGAATCTTGAGCATCTAGTGCAGACAAAGCAAGCAAAATGGATAGGTTGATGGTGTAATTCATTATTGGAAGCTAACCAAATCAAAGAGCTTCCATGAAATCAAAAAACATAGGTGTCCAAATGATGGATGGAATTTAGGAAAATCATTTTCTAACTATCACCATAAGTCTCATTTCCTTCAGTAGTGCTATGTGTCAGCTCCTCTATTTTTAGTTTTAAATGTTCATATATGATTTTCAATAGAAACTATTTCCTATGTCAATTATAAAGGTCTTATGCCATATTCACCATTATTATTATTGGTTTCAAATAAGTAGACCTCCTAACATGGCATAAATCACCCCACCTCTCTTACACATGTAATTATAACTAATTTTCACATATATGGACATGTCCAAGTGACTCTTGAACTTCCTTTGCTTGATCTCTCTCTCAAAAGCTATATATATATGCATTCTTTTAGATTATTTTAGTATACTCTATTGGTTATTAGGAAAAATATATCTAGATTTGTACTCAAATAACTCTTTAAGAAACATACAAGTGTTTTTACCACTCATATGTTGTAATATTGAGTAATGACTTGAATCTTGTTTGTCTAGTGTAGTGAAAGATTGTCTTTTATAGCTTGTACTCTTGATGGTCTACCATTTGTAGAAAGGAGATTGTTTTAGGTCTTTTACAGTATTAATTTCTAAGTGTGGAGATATATTAGAAGTGGTCCATGATTATATCCCTCTTTGGAATCATTCATTCCCTTCCTAAGAATCATATACCTTCTCAAATCTAGCATATGAAACATTTATATAACAACGAATCCTGAGTTATGACTTTTGTGTGAGAAACACTTTGTTTACCTTTAAGTAGTAATTTTAGTCAATTTGAAGAACATTATACATTAGTGCACCACTGTTTCATTGTTTTAGTCATTTTTATTAATCCCTTTTCATATCCAATTGTGAAGTTAGAGAGAAAGATTTAAAGGTGCATCAAGGGGAGCTAGCCCCTTATCTAGAGATTAATTTCTCAATATTGTTACCTAAACTAAGAGAAATGTATCTATGGTGCCACTTAGATGAGGATATTTGTGCATCTCCTTAAGGGTGCAAATCCAAGTGTCAATAGTTTTTGGCATGCCCAGTGGGACTTCCAAGTCCTACAATATTGTTCAAGATTGGTGCTAGTCTTGGCATAGTTGAAGATGAAAGAAGCATATAAATTCAATACCTAGTGACTCCATTGAATAATTCAAGTATTTTGTTGATGATCAGTCTTATTTTTCATGCCAAAGGTAACAACTAGATCTGAAGCTAAAGAGACACCCTTTGATTTTGTGCAACTACCTCCATATTCCACCAAAAGGTTTAGGTTTGTCAACACTCATCCTTAAAAAAGAGATTTTGTGTTTAAATCTTATAAGTTTGTGTTAAATTAAATTCCTAATAGCCATAGTGATCATTTGAAGATGGCTATAAGAAAGCATTTTGTGCCTTTCATCAGGGCATCTCCCTTGCATCTTGCCCAATATGATCAAACTTTAGGAGTAACCCTCAAAAGTCTCCCATATTTTAGTGGGGATGGTATTATTAATACTATTAATAACATTAGGAATATATCAAACTTCTGTAATATCCAAAACATCACCCAAAAAAATGTAGCTATTAGGTTGTTGGCCTTGTTTTTTAAAGGAAAAGTTTTTTATTGGTATGGGACTCTCCCTGTAAATTCCATTACCTCATGGGATGAATTGGGAGATTTATTGACTAATAGGTTTGAAGAGAAGAGTGACTAAATATATTTATCTAATAAATTGACCACAATAAAGAGGGCACCACATGAATTCATGTAAAACTTTAATACTAGGTTCCAAAAAACTTGGGATATAATCCCAATTCTTGTGAGGCCAACCTCAAACTATGTATTTTTATACTACTTAAAAGTGTTGAATAATGGCATTGCCATGATGATTTAATCTATGGTTGGAAAAAAAATTCTTGATACATATGAAAAATCCATAAATTTTGAGAATTGTCTTGGCCAAGTGGGAGAGATATCTCCTAGACCTCTAATATCACTATTCCCTGATTTGTATTCTCCTAGTCAAAGTGCATTGCCTAATTTAGCCTCTTTGCCTAATCAAGAAAGGCCTACCATTTCTCCTTCAAATGAAATCCATGAATTTAAAATATTTCTTTAAAATTTTACAAATGAGTTATTTTGCCTCAAAATACAACAAGATCAAGGTTATATGCCATATCAAACATACAATTAGTTTAGGAAAATAAGCAAACCTCATTTCCAAAACAATGCACAAGGACAAGGCCAAATCACCCATGTAAAGCCTTATAAAAGATATAATAATAATTATATATCATCCTAAAAATCCATTTTACCCACTAAAAATAACTTGGTCCAAAAAAAACCCAACTATCCATCTTTTGAACATGGTCAAGAGCATGTTGCTTATGCAAATGAGATGCACAATAAAGGCATGGTAATGCAAGATAGTTAATCTTTCCAAGTTTCAAATTTGTAAGGATATATGAAAAGAGGGGTGGAAAATTTACAACCTCACAATGATGATACCTTCATAAATCATTTGGAGGGTGATTTTTGTGCCATTAATTACTTATTAAATACAAGCAATCAGAATGCTAGTGTTGCCTCTAATACTCGGTCCAAAAGGATGGTTGTTGATGAAGCTCAAGGAGATAATAAAGGACATGTTGTGACTCATAAATAATATATTATGGTAATTGGGTCTAATACATCTCCTTAAATACAATAAAATTAGATGATTCCAAATTTTAAGCCAACTGCTACAACTCTACCTCCATAAGCTACATCACAAGGTGTCAATGTTCATAAAGAGAACCCCAAGGTGAGTAATCCTTCCATCAATGTGGAAGACCAGATGAATAATATTCATATTAAAATCTCATTTTGGGATTATATAACATTAATAATGCATACATATATACTCCAAAAGGAATTTCATGGATTAGGTAAACAAGCTGGCCCATCTAGAAATGACAATGTGGTTTTGGTCAATAAAACTCAATCTATAGATGGTCAAGTGAATAAAGATGAGAAGACTCATATTTTTACCTATATATAATCATTGGTGATTTATTAGTTCATAATTTCATTATATATAGTTGAGAAATCATATCAATTATGCCCAAATGTATAGTATATGAGTTAGGCCTTAAGTATGAGCTAATGGCTAAAGGAGTTTTATAATTGGATGGATCACCAGCCAATAATTTGGGGGTAGTTAAAGGTTTTAATTTGATCCTTCATGATTATCCTAATTTTTAAATTCCTCATGATGTGGTGGTGTCATATTTATCTCCCTATTTTTCTCATTATTTTTCAAGGGACTTTATATCTAAGATAGGTGGATATTTGGCAGCCAATTGGTCCTACATGGTGTTTAGGACAAATTATGGCACTAAAGTGAAGATTGAGTCAAAAAATATTCATAAATATCACTTGGAACCTTACTCACCTAAGGTGGAAAATGTTAATTATGCTATCATTGATGAAGAGGAACTTCATAGTGACCAATCTCCATCATCTTCCCTTGAGGGAGTTTCTAATTTATTCCTAGATGAATGGTGATATGAGCACTATGAACATGATCATTATAAGTTTATTGAACAATATGGTATTGGGGTTTATTATATGAATTATAAGGACTCTTTCATGCCTAATTTGATGAATTCAAGTGATGTTGTGAATGTCTTGTGGTAGCTCTTCTTTGATGGGTCTAGAAGCAAGATTGGGGCAGGTGGTGGAGTAATGTTGGTTTCACCTTCAAAGGAAAGGTATTTTTCAACATTCCAATTTTAGTTCTCTTTCACTTTTTATTTATAAAAATATTAATCCCTTATTCATGGCCTTGAATGGGCTAGGAAAATAGGTGTCAAAGAATTGTAAGTGTTTAGTGATAGTGAGCTTGTTGTGAATCAGGTTAAAGGGCAAGATTTGACAAAAAACTCTTTGCTTAAGTCCTATAAGCATAGACTATGGGATCTTGTGTAATATTTTAAACACTTCAACATCAATTCTCTCTCAAGAGAAAATAAAAAAACATGCTGATAGGTTGGCAAAAATTGGAGCTCAGTTTGATGTTCTAAAGGGATAAAAGAAGACACAAACCAACCTCATCTAAAAGTGATTGTAAGGCCCTCCATACTGGATAATGTCAATAATTGGCAGGCATTTGATAGTGACTATAAAATAACACTTTTTATACAAGAAGAAGCTAATTTTTCTTCTAATAATTAGTCTAAAATACAATAATAATATAGAGGGCAGATTGTACAATTGAATTCTAACAAGCTTCCTAAAGGCCTAGTCACTCTTAAGAGAATATTCAATGATGATGACCAATTGAAGAAAGAGAAGGTAAGCATATCTAAAAAGAAGGAAAACTATGAAAAGTTTCATATTTTTAGAGATAAATTTCTTGCACTTGGGAAGGTATGCAGTATCGAAGAGAAACATGCTTTCATTAAGTTATATAAATAATTTTTTGATGTCTTTGCATGGGAGTATAGTGATTCAAAAGGTTTTGATCTAAATCTAGCTTAGAATAATATAGAGTTAGATGAGAATGATAAGACTATTAATAAAATTCAAATGCCAATAAATCCCAAGATTGAACCTCTCTTGAGGAAAGAACTCACCAAACTAATTGAGTCCAAAATCATCTTTGCCATTAAGCATTCAGCTTGGTTGGTAAACCTAGTTCCTATTAGAAAAAAATGGAGAGACAAGGTTGTGTGTTGATTTTAGGGACTTGAATAGAGTGTATTTTAAATTTCATTACCCACTCCCTTCCATGGAACAAATCTTGCAAGTTTTGGCTAGTAGTGAAAGGTTTTCTCTCCTTGATGGCTATTTTGGGTATAATCAGATTCTTGTAAAGGAAAGTGACTAGTATAAGACAACCTTACTAATAAATGGGGTACATATACTTATAGGAAATTAAAATTAATTTTGGGTTGTCTAATGCTGGAGATACTTTTCAATGTGCAATAGATATGGCTTTTCAAGGACTAATCAATGACATTGTATTGGTATATCTTGATGATGTGACCATTTTCTCCAAGGAATCAAAAGATCATTTGAAGTACCTAAGGTATATTTTTGAGAGGTTTAGAGATTTTTGGATCTCTCTAAACCTATGGAAGTGTGTGTTTTCTATCCATGAAGGCAAACTACTAGGACATATTGTTTTCAAGAAAGGCTTGTCCACTGATTCAGAAAGGGTGATTGCCATCTTGGCATTATCTTTGCCTAAACATAAGAATTACAAAGTTTATTTGGTAAGATAAATTTCATTATGAGGTTTATTCCTAACTTCATTAATTTTTTCAAACCTTTAACATCTATGCTAAGTAATGATGAGATATTCACTTGGACAAGAAAGAGGAAAGAAAGTTTTGAAGAGATCAAGAAAGCCATTACCCAAGCTCCTACTCTTGTAAGTCCAAACTTCTCCAAGGAATTAAATTTGTATACTTTTGGGAATGAAGAGGTGATTTTTTCCATGATTTCCTAAGAATATGATGAGAATTTGGAACAACCTATTGCCATTTTCAGCCAAGGTTTAGAAGGCTATGAAACAAGATACACATATGTTAAGAAACAAGTGCTTTCAATAATAAGGAGTTTAAAGAAATTTAGGCATATGTTTTCTAATAAAAATATTCACATTTTTGTGCCTCATCCTAGTGTGAAAGACTTTATATTGAAAAGAGACTTAAATGAAAAGAGGGTAGGATGGATCACAAGGGTGATAGAATATGATGTGCAGATCAAAACTACCAAGTTAGTAAAAGGAAAAGGATCATGTGAGCATCTTGATTTAAATGTGAAAGAGAAAAAAGAAGTTGTTTTGGTACTTCATGATGAATATGTGATAGTTACACCTTCATCTATGATAATTTAGACAAAAGATATGATCCATTTCCTTCAAACTGGTGAGTGTCCACAAGGTCTTGATAAGGCTAAGAGAAGGTACTTTACGCTACAATCCATTCCTTATATACTCATTAATGGAAGGATATTTTAGGTGTACTCTTGATGTGTATTTATTATAATCAAATTTATAAGGTAATATTTAATTTCTATGATGGACCAAATAGTGGTCACTTTGCTCCTAGAACCATAGTTGCCAAGATAATGAGGGTTGGATACTTTTGGCCTAGTTTGTTCAAGGACACTCATGAGTGGGTAAGGAAATTCCAATAGTGTGTTTTTTTAAGGAAAACAAATTCTAGTTTCCTTTCCTCTTCATCCAATTTAGGTTGAGAAAACCTTCATGCAATGGGGTTTTGATTTCATAGGCCTAATCAATCCACCTTCTAGTGCTGGTCATAAGTGGGTGTTGACAACAACTGATTATTTTACAAAATGGGTGGAGGTTATAGCTCTTAAGGAAGAAAATTAAAAATACGTCCTTGAATTTTATGAAGGTATAGTAATAAATTTTGGATCTCATTCAACCATAATCTTAGATAATTCCTTGGCTTTCCTAGGAATAAAAACAAGTGAATGGGCTTTAAAGCATGGTATCTATCTTAATACCTCCTCCAACTACTACCCCCCAAGGGAATGGACTAGTTGAGTCCAAAAACAAGAATATAATAAGGATTATAAAGAGAATAATGGAGGAAAATGAAAGGAATTGGCACACCAAGTTGAAGACAACCCTTTGGGATGATAGGATCACCCCAAAAAGAAGAATTAAGAATTCACCATATACACTTGTCTATGGAAGGGAAGCCAGACTTCCTATCTCACTTGAGTTACTAGATTTATATCTTACCTATTAGCTATAAATGATGGAGAATGATGCCATGGAGGTTAGCTTATGTGAGTTGATGGAGCTTGAGGAGGCAAGAAATCAAGCTATGTACACCATGACAACTCACCAAGAGCAAACAAAGAAGTATTTTGACAAGAAATCCATGCCAAGGCGCTTCAAAAAAGGAGACATTTTCCTAAAATGGGATGAATATAGGGCCAAACCTAGAAGACACACAAAGTTTGATGATTTTTGGAATGGCCCATATGTGATCACATAGTGCAAATAACACAATGATTTCCAACTCTTAAAGTTGGATGGAGAGGAGCTACATATCCCAATCAATGGGATATATCTAAAGCATTGTTACTAAGGTTTTCCTTTTCCTTTATACATATTTTCCTACTTTCCTTGCATTACTTAAGTGCTTATGCACATGTGTGAGTTGTCTTGTGTCTTGCTTTGCTTTGTGTCTTGTTTATTTTATTTGTGTTGTGTCTTATGGTGTGGGTTTTCCTTCTAAGTCTAGTGTGTTTTGCAAGGTTTTGAGTCATGGCCAATTTTTCATTATTTTAATGTCCTTAGATGACTCCATACCTAATGGATTAATTCAACTATTAATCAGGTTAGTATAGCAGGCATACTACCCCTATGAGTCACTAATTTGTTGACCAAATTTTGTCCCTTTGGGTCAATATTGGGTACCCCTATTAGAAAGCTTAACTAGTATATAGATTTTATTTAGAAAAAGTGTTCTTTGATAAATCCCACAATAAATGTACAAGTCTAATTCTTTCAGAGAGGTTGGTTTTGGTTTTTTTCTAAGCCTTTGCATACTAATCCTTTTGGGTCTTTTGTTTTTGACTAAGTGTTATTTCTTTCAGACTTTTCATTCGGCCAAATGCTGAATTCTTTCAGACAATTTGTTCAAGACAAATTCTTCAAGACAAAGAATAATTCCTTTAGGAAAATTGTCTGAAACAATTTCCTTGAAAGATATCTTTTTAAGCTGAAGGGGTCATTTGTAAATTTTCTAAAGGGCACTTCAACTTTTCTAAAAGGCACCTCCATCTTTCTAAAAAGGTCATTTTCAACTTTTTTGAAGGGGTTACTTCAACTTTTCTAAAGGGACATTTTCAAAAGGCCAAAAGGTACTTTAAAATTTTTTGAAGGGTAGTTCAAATTTTCTAAAGGTACATTTACAAGTGTTGGAGGGTCATTTATAGATTGTTGAAGGACCATTTATTTCGATCAAAGGACCATTTATTTTGATCGAAGGGTAAAAAGACAAAAGTCCAAAGGAATTATTTTAGAAAGATTGTCTAAGGAATTCTTTCAAAAAACTTGTCCACATAAAAAAGAGGTCAAAGCCTAATTCTTTCAAACATTTTGTCTTATACAAAGGGAAAAAAGGCCCAAAAGATTATTCAAGAACATTGTCAACACAAAAAAAGTCTAAGAGAAACAAATGTCTAAAAGAAATAATCGAGGAGTGATGGCCCCAAAAATATCAATTTAAAACTATAGAAAATAGCCATTGATGTCAAAAGACTTAACAAGAACATGAGAGAAAACATAGAGGTAACAAATGGTTGAATCCTGAGCATCTAGTTTAGATAAATCAAGTAAAATGGATAGGTTAATGGTGCAATTCATTGATGGTAGCTAACCAAATCAAAGAGCTTCCATAAAATCAATAAACACAGGTGTCCAAAGGATGGTTAGTAGTTAAGAAAAACATTTTATAACTATCACCATAAGTCCCATTTCCCTCAGTAGTGTTATGTGTTGGCTCCTCTATTTTTAGTTTTGAATGCTCATAGATGATTTTTGATACAAACTATTTCTTGTGTTAATTTTGAAGGTCTTATGCCACTTATCACCATTCTTATGACTAGTTTTGAATAAGTAGAGCTCATGACATGGTATAACTCTCCCCACCTCTCTTCCACATGAAATTTTAACTAATTTTCACATATAGAAACATGTCCAAGTGACTCTTGAACTTCCTCTTCTTGACCTCTCTCTCAAAAGCTATATATATGCATTCTTTTGGATTATTTTAGTAGCCTTTTCTAGTTATTGGGAAAATTATGGCTATATTTGTACTCAAATAACTCTTGAAGAAATATACAAGTGTTGTTGCTACTCATATGATTCAATATTTAGTAATGACCTAAATCTTTTTGGCCTAGTCTAGTGAAAGATTGTCTTTTCTAGCTTATACTCTTTATGGTCTACCATTTATAGAAAGGATATTGTTGAAGGTCTTTTCTAGTATTATTTTCTAAGTTTAGAGACATATTAGAAGTGGTATATGATTGTATCACTCTTTGGAATCATTCATTCACTTCCTAAGAATCATATACCTTATCAAATATAGCATATGAAACATTGATGTGATAACAAATCCTGAGTTATGAGTTTTATTTCAGAAACACTTTGTTTTCCTTTAAGTAGTAATTTTAGTGAATGGAAGGACATTATACATTGATGCATCACTATTTAGTTTTTTCATTCATTTTTCTTAATCCCTTTTCATATCCAATTATTAATTTAGAGAGAGAGATTTAAAGGTACATCAAGGGGAGCTAGACCATTATCTAAAGATTCATTTCTCAATATTGTCACCCACAACAAGAGAAATGTCTCCATGGTTCCACTTGGATGAGGATATTTAGGCATCTCCTCAAGGGTGCAAATCCAAGTGTCAACAATTATACTTTAAAGATTAATCCTAACATGAAGAGAAAGAATCATAGTGAATGGAGGCATAAGGAGGTAAATGACAAACATACTCAAAATGGATTATTTGCCATGGTATAATAAGTAACAAGTTCAAGTATCAAGGAACAAGCCTTACCTACCTAAATGGACAAGGAAATCAAGCATGATCCTAAGATAACAAAAAATATCAAGGTTGAGAACTCATTCAAACATAATCTAAAGATGAGGAAGGACTATAAGTCAAGTGAGAGCATAGAGATATGGAAATATCCTGAGTTTTGGGATCTTTAGTCCCTCTATGACAATTGGGTGTCATTGCCTATGATTCATAGGAGACATATTTCATGTGTGGAAGCAAGTGTGTGTGCTCTAGATAGTGATCAAAGTGCCAATCAGTATAGAGTCTGAAGGCAAAGTGTAGGAAAGAGTTTATGAAAGATAAGTCTGTAGATGAAGAACTATGATAAGGATAAATTAGCTCAGATATTGGTTCAAGAGGTTGATCAATAAAGACAAGCATACATATTTTTAGGACAACATTATCATGTGAATGATGTGTTTGGCTAAGGGAAAGATAACTTCATTAGCTTGAGAAGCTTGAAGAAGATGTGCATGATGTACGGGGGATCATATGTGAAGATGCTTTAGTCATGATAGAAATGTGTAGATATCTATTATAGTTTTTCATTCAAGAATATTGATATGATGGATTGATCAAACCAAGTCATGTGTTTTGATAAGGTATTGAATCTTCATGCATAAACAAAGAGAGATTGTGAGTTGTGTAGGTATATAGGTCCAATGATCAAGAAAAACCTAAGTTCAGATTGGTGTATGTCAAAAAATAGATGACATGAGAAGGAGCTTGTTGTTAAAGGGAGATTTATAATATTTGTGAGTAATTTATTAGGTCCAAAGATCAGATAAGTTTGAGTTTAGATTTGTACATATCAAAGAGGAAGCAATTGTTTCATATGTTTGAAATTATGTAAGTATCCTAAGCATCTTAATAATAATTTAATGAATACATATTGTTGAAGAATGATTATTGTCATGTTGAAGAAGATATCCTTTATCATTAATATCAAAGGGAGAGAAAGATTATAATAAAGGAGCTCAATTCAAATTAGTATGAAACCATTCTAAGGATGTTTTGACATCAACAATAAAAGATGAGATTATTAAGCATGCTCATTGATGTTTGATTGTCATTGATGTCAAATAGATCATGTTGTAATAATACATTAATGACAAAGTGATAATATTGATGGTTTGGAGAGATATGGCACATATGTAGGTCTTTAAGGACAAAGAAAAAGTTGTGAGGCATCTATAGATGTATTGGTGAAGGTCTAATGTGTCACTTGATCATTTGGACTAAGAAACATGAATCTTATAACTTTAGATAATCCAAACCATCACTACACATCATATAGATATGGATGAACTAGTATGTTTGTGCATTTATTTATGGTACTTAGAAAGTCAACCAAGGTCAAAGGAGTTCATGGAGATGTTGTTTATAGTGACAAGAAGGTCCCCTAAAAATTTAAACTCTTGAAGTGTTTTCTATCTCAATTTATAAACCTTCAAAGTCATTTTTGTAGATTTTGATGGGTTGGATACCATCAAGTTTAACCATGTTAAAGTCTGAGGTCATTTTGTCTAGACAGATCTAATAGTGAGCATTAATTGGATCAAAATATAATGGCAAGCATTTCATTAGACCAGATAATGGTCTAATTGTACATATGATATTTTCATAAGTGATCTAATGGTACATTTTTAGTCAATATGTTAAATATTTCTTAGAAGATGCATGAGTCTACCAAGTGTCAAAATCTCATTGGAGCCAATAGGTCAATGTGTGCAGAAGGCATGCAGGGATGCCAAGTAGCACAATCGTGAAAGTGAGGATCTAGATAAATGGTAAGCATTACAAGATAAAGAGCAGACCAATATATATATATATATATATATATATATATATATATATATATATATATATATATATATATATATATATATATATATATATATATATATATATATATATATATATATATATAATGATGGAGAATGTTTGTTCACATTTACCTAGGTGCATGATATGAGGTCAACATGCTTGATGTTTAATAATTGCTCAGTGACCATTGGAATTAAAATATTCAAATTAATAAGGGAAAACTAGTGCTTAGTTTTTGTGCTATAAATTTTGATATATGCAAAATTTATTGATGCAGTAAAAATAAAATCTATAGAGGACTCCAGGGCACATCTATAAAACCTAGTTATAAGGTTTGAATGTGTGTATAGTCAAATATTTTGAGCTTCAAAGTTGACTATGTTTTACAAGTGACCCAAGAAGGATATTTGAGTTGTTCTTGATAGTGTATTGATGTTTCAAGATAAAATAACTATTGGATAATGTTATAGAATATATGAAGACCATCTTTGTGGATTTTAGAGGGTTGACCAATCCATATTTAGTGTGAACAATTTATTATAAGTTGACTATGTTAATTCAATGCATAGGCATATTGAGTAACCATTTTGTAAAAGTGTGTTGAAGGTATTTTGAGTAGAATTGAAGAAGCAACTGGACATGGATATGTTTCATAAGTCATATGTAATATGATTATGCATTTGGTTGAGTTGATTTCTTGACAAAAGTTTTTTTATACTTCAAGTTTTATATGATAGAGTTTTTTGTTTATGAAGGACTAAAGATCAAGGAGACCTAAATGGTAGGTTCAAGTGTTGAGTTGGTGTTCTTGGTAGCATGGACCTATGTGGGTGTTAGTAAGGGGATATTAGAGATTATTTTGATATATTATAAGAATTTATAAAGTGTTAAAGGGTTAATAGGTCTCAATGAGACCTATAAGGGCTACTAAGGCCTAATCAAAAGGTGTAGTGCTTAAGTGTGACCCATGGATGCTATGGCTGACCTGTGAGGATGCTATTGAGCCATGTGTTAGCATGTTAAATGTCTTAAGGGTTAAGGAAAGTCTTATAACCAAATAATAATAAAATATTCATGAATAATATATAAATATTTGAAACCAAAGTAATGGTTTCTAGACTTAAATGTGTGAATTGAGAGAGTAGAATAAAGAGGCAAAGGAAAGAGATCAAAGGGAGTGTGCTCAGTGGATGGACTAAAGTATAAACCTAATTTAGGATGAGATAAGAACATTAGAGAGATAACAAAGGGTGATTTAGATGCATTGATTGTATGATCAAGTTTTATTGAGTGTGAAGAGAGTTGTTATACATTGTTTCTCTAATTAGAATGATCTGTAATCAAATTTTAGGAGTTGTTAATTTCATAGGTGTTTTATGAGTGCTCAACATCTATAACAAGTGGGTGCTTGTTCATAATTAGGGGTGGGTGATCCTTGTGAAGTGGGTGATTAACTAAAATGTCTCATATTTGTGATCATTTTATAGGGTAAGTATTCCATGTGTTTGTAGGATTGATAGTGTGTTTTATTCCCCAAGAGGGTTTCCCACATAGATCTGATGTTATGTGTGTGATCTTGCATCATAATTATTATTAATTATTATGAACATATTTTATGATTTAATAACACTTACATTAATTTATTAATATTTCTAACAGATTTAAATTGAATTTATAAATATATTTCATCACTAATTCACCCCACTCTTAGTGATTGTACCTCCAACACAAAGCACCAAAGATGGAGATCTCCATCCACCACTTAAACATTAACATTTTTTAATCAATGTTTACAAGATCCTAAATATTTGTGAAAACACACATAAAAATGCATTTTTAGGTTATTTTCATGGTATCATGTGTCATTTTCCTATACATGTGTGTTTTAAGTGATAGATTTGCATGTAGAGCTGTTAGAGGTAGAAGTACTAGTTAGAGGACAAGAACTAGTCTCTTCATTACAAAGAAGTTTCATTTTAGGAATAATTACTATAGTGTGTGCCGTATATTAATCTCTAAGTTTATATTAAAATTCTCTATGTGAAATTTTAAGGTTTTGACATGCATCAAGGGTTATTTCAATTTGTGAAAATGACTTATAGTTTTTATTTTACATGTGTCTCAAGTTACCCTAAAAAATTACAATTTTATTTTATTGGAAAGGGCATTCTTGAGGATAGAATGAGTAATACATATCTTTAATAAGCATTAAAAAAGGACAATAACTTGGTATTAGACATTATCCACCACCTTGGACATTTTTGTAGTGCCATTTTATAGCCATAAAGCATTGAAGGTGGAGATCTCAAATTGTCACTTCAACTTTGACAATATTTTTTGCCAATGTTTCTAAGCTCCTAAAGTGTTCTGTAAAAATTAATCCAAGTGTATTTGGAGGGTTTTTAATTTAAATAACATATATTTTTCTTATATGTGTGTGTTTTAAGTGATGCATTTTCATGTGGAGTTCCTAGAGGCAAAAATCTCAGTTGGAGGATAAGAACTTGTCTCTTCACTAAAAAATAGTTGCATTTCAAGATTGATTACTTTAGCATGTGATACAAATTCATATCCAAGTTTCCATTGAAATGATCTAAAATGAAATTAGAGGGATTAAAAATTCACATGATATTTCTTTTAATTTTTTCAAATGACTTACAATTTCCATTTTACACACATATGAAGTTACCCTAAAAACTAATTTTTTTCTTATTGGGTGTCACGACTCCATTTGGAACTTACCTTATTTTTGTTGTTTTGGACCTTGTTTTACTATGATATCAAATTATGACCAATTTTAGTTTGAATAGAATATTTATGGACTTAAAACTATGATATATGTGGAGATGACTTTGGTAAATGGTTTTATTTGAATGGATTAATTTCAGTTAGTCATTTAATTAATTATGTAGTTATGTTTATTTGAATATTTATTGGATGGGTACTACTAATTTAATGTTTAGTGATTTCAATATTTTTAATTGAGATAAGATTGATCTATATTCTAGATAATAAGGTTTTGAAATGCTTGTTACTACCTTACGACATAAGTAATGAGTTTCTAAATGACACCATAATTATTGTAGTTGACTATTTTATCACCTTAGTCTTCCTTGGTTTTTATGATTGATAATTTCATTTATGTTTATTTATTTATTTATTATTTATTGAGGTTATTGTGAAGGATGAAATCAGTCTTGTGTTATTATACTTGTAAAAAGTAGCGCATGTCTCTACTTAGGCATTATCAGTATAACTCACATTCATGTTTCAATAAGTCAGATGATTAGTTAGGTTTTGGATATTTCCTTATCAATTTATTAGATTGGTTTAAACTTATATTATAACATTTTTTTTTATTTTGTGGATGTGATTCTTTGTTGTCTTTAAGTTATTAGAGTCAGCATGGTTACCTAGAATTCGTGATGTGAAACTTTGATTGGATTCTATTATCAGTTAATGTTTCTTGGGTTGGTTAAGTTATTATATCTCATTTTATTACCTTTATTTGACATGGAGTAATGTGTCCCTTTGTGACCTAGGAAAATGTATTATTTTTAAAGTTATTTTGTCTTTATCTTTCTTATTATTATTTTATTTTGTTTGATGACTTTGGGTTTGGAAAGATTGACACGATTGACAATGTTGAATTATGGTTTCATTTATTATGTTGAGGATGTCTTAGGAGCTTGTGGAACATTCTAGTTTCATTTTGCTTGCTAGAAATATGGAAATAGTAAACACTACTCATGACCAAGTAAAGGGGGAGTTTATCTACCTTGTCATGTCAAGTTTAGAGGTTTTTTATTTCATTAAGTAGTTTTGAGAATTCATATAGACCATTTTATTTTCCAATTGAAACTTGAGGAACATGGGTAATATGGAGTTATTATTTCATTCCACCATTGCCCAAGTTTTTTGGGTGGATGTTACTTTCATCTTACATAAGAAGGAGAAACAAAATTGAGTGTTATATTGTGAAAAGAGGCACAAACATGATGTTAGTTTTTGGCTTCTTGTTGTGGACTTTTGAAGGTAAAAGGATCTACATTGCTTAGAATAAGTAAGTAAAGCCTTTGGTTTTTGTTATGTTGTGGAGCTAAAAGCTTCACCAGGATGCAAACAGGAGAAGTTACGGAGGATGCAGAGTTGCAGGGAGTTGCAGAATCAGTTGCAAGAAAAATGGTGTTGGTCTGATCAGTTGACATCGATTAGATAGAAAAGAGGAAGCAACCAGCATCGGTCACCAGTCAGCCGACATCGGTCATGGAGGAGCCGACGTCGGCAGCCTATGCGAGAACAGGCAGTCTGCATGACGAATCTGGGAGAGTCTATTTTTGGACTGTTAGTTTGCATGTTGAAGGCTAGTCGTAGTCTTGAGTTGTGAGTCTAATTATTGTAATTAGGTTAGTCTAATTATTGTAAGCATGAGATCTATATATGGACTCATGGGCTGCATTGTAAATTCATAGCTAGTGAGTAAGAGAGCAATAAGATCCTTCAAAGAGAAGAGAGTAATGGTGCATTCCTCCTAGTGCCGCAGTACCAAGGTGGGTACTAGATTGGAGAATCAGAAGGGTTCTTCATGTGTGTATGATCTTGGTCAGCATGTGGGCATGACTTTTTATAGGAGATCTACAATGGTGAGTATGATCTAGTTATTTGCAGGTAGCAACAGAGAGCAAGAGATCTACTTGGAGTACGGTTGTGTACTTGGTGAACTGGCAACGTGTTACTGACTAGTTGGAGAGGTGAACATCAATTCTATATTGGAATTGATTGTTGTGACCAAGAGAGAGAGGGAAGAAGGTCTTGAGGAGTGGCGAACCTTTGAGGTGGAGGAAGAAGTGGCATCTTCCTTATTGTATATTCTTCTGAGTGATTATTAATACAATTGTGTATTGTCTCTCAATTCCTGTGTTGTTTCATATTTCTAGTTACTTATTGATTTTGGTTAAATTCCGTGTTTAGTTGCTAATACGAGAAGTAATCATATGTACTCTAATTGGTGGAGCAAGATCCTAACAAGTGGCATCAGAGCTTTTGGTTGGGTTGACTAACAGGTGGTTTCAGATCTGGTAGTGTTTTAGATTATAGGTCACTCACAGGGGTTTCAAATTGAGTGGGAGTATAGCAATGGTAGAAGAAAGTAAGCTACAAATGGAGAAACTAAATAGCACGAATGGTCTAATTGATGGAAAGATAGAGCAGCTAAAAAGAGATCATTGGTTGGTAGCAGATCAACTTGTGGAAGCATATGTTGCAGGTAATATTACATAGGGTGTTTTGGATAAAGTGGAATCTTTGTTTACAGATTCTTTTGCCTCTTTCCATGTAGCCCGAAATAGAGCATCTTTTCATGGGTATGTCTTTGGAGACCTTGGAGATATTTATTTAGGGGTTGGAGAGCCATATCAGATGATGCACAGTGGTTGAAGGAAGTCATGCAGGTACCAGTCTTAGAGATTAGTCTAATTTCTTCAAGAAATTTGGGTGATGAGAGATGCACTGTAACTCTCACAGTGATACACTCGAATTAGATGGTGGTAAGAAAGTAGGTATCCTTTATCTATCTACTTATATTGCTGATTCACCTTCTGTTGCAGAGATGTGGCTTCATAGGCTTAGTCACATATGTAAGAGGAGAATGCAGGTTTTGAAGTGGAGGTCAGATGTCTTTGACAAGCTAAAGAACTAGAAAGCCTTGGTGTTCATGGAGGAGATGATGGATAGAGATCAGGTGAGGAAGCTAAATTATTCTGAGTAGAGCAAGGTTGATTTGATTAGGATCTTGATCCATGGAGAGCTCACGGGTAAAAAGTTATCACTCACAGACGAACACAAGTACCAGCATCAGTTAGATAGTAACCGATGTCAGCAATAGGAAGACCGACGTTGGTCATGAAGGAACCAACATCAGTAAAAGGGACACTGGCATCAGCCAGGGAAATGACATCAGCAGTCAGGTTCAGTATAGGGAGCCGACATCGGTCAGGAGCAAATTGGGAGATGGCCGAGATCGATCACTGGTATGGATAGTGGGTAGAAAACAAGTCTCAAATGCTCATGTTGAGGTCAGAAAGGGTAAGTGAACCTCATATTCATTGTTCACCTTCTTTATATTGCTTTTTTTTATAGTCAAGAACCAGGAAGATAGAAGAGGCAATGCAGGTAGAGTCCAGATATAGTGGGAGCTTGGCATGGATAAGGAGTGTGAGTCCTTGGAGAAGAACCAAATAGGTATTTATTGGTAAATTTGTCAGCTAGAAGTAAGCACTGAGAGACAGAATGGATTCCCAAGTTAAAGAAGAGAGTGAACAGATACATGAGACAGAAGGCCGAGGCATATGGTCTTGAGGAAGCTGCAAGACAGTGGTACAAGTTTGACAGGTAGATGACTAAGCATGGCTTCAGTCAATGTCAGTGTAAATATTGTGGTTTTATCTTACCAGGCAGATGATGGTCGCAACATTATCTTGTTACTGTATGTGGGTGATTTACTAGTAGGTTTTGTACATATAGGGATTTATTGAGCTTTGGGTAAGGTTAGTTTAGAGGTGTGTCATGAAGAATTTGAAGCAGTGAAATTCTTTGGCATAAGAGACATGGAGATTTGATCTCCAGTGGGAGCTGATGTGAAGACGGTGTTGGCGGGGTTCATGATGTAGGATGCAAAATTAGAAAGCACACCAAGGGTTGGACAGTTCAAGCTTAGCTTGAAACAGGGTTCGAAATCACATGAGGTCTAATGTAGACCTGAGTTGTTTTCCAAAGTAGTGGGGGTTGTCAGAAAGTATGGAGCCAATTTGGGGAAGGAGTATTGAAGGGCAATTCAGTGGGACTAGTAGCAGGGATTCTTGTTATGTAGGGTCAAGTTCTTCACTACATGGATATGTAGGTTTGAATGTGGCAGGTTACTTGAATGACAGGGGCAGCATCACAGGGTGTGTGGTGGTTGGTCTTCAGGGTTGATCTTGAAGAGGAATACAAGCCAAGGAATAATTTAGATGGTGTACAGGTACAGGTGCAGCTATTTATCTCCAAGTGGGAGATTGTTATGTTGTGGAGCTGAAAGCTTCACCAGGATGCAAACATGAGAAGTTACAGAGGATGCAGAGTTGTGGGGAGTTGCAGAATTAGTTGTACGAAAAATGACGTTGATCTAATCAACCGATGTTGGTCAAACAACAAAGAGGAAGCAACCGGCATTGGTCACTAGTCGGCCGACATTGGTCATGGAGGAGCCGACATCGACAACCTGTGTGAGAATAGGCAGTCTGCATGACAAATCTGGGAGAGTCTATTTTTGGACTGTTAGTTTGCATGTTGAAGGCTAGTCGTAGTCTTGAGTTGCGAGTCTAATTATTGTAATTAGGTTAGTCTAATTGTTGTAAGCATGAGATCTATATATGGACTCATGGGCTGTATTGTAAATTCGTAGCTAGTGAGTAAGAGAGCAATAAGCTCCTTCAAAGAGAAGAGAGTAATGGTGCATTCCTCCTAGTGCCACAGTACCAAGGTGGGTACTAGATTGGAGAATCAGAAGGGTTCTTCATGTGTGTATGATCTTGGTCAGCATGTGGGCATGACTTTTTATAGGAGATCTACAATGGTGAGTATGATCTAGTTATTTGTAGGTAGCAACAGAGAGCAGGAGATCTACTTGGAGTACGGTTGTGTACTTGGTGAACTGGCAGCATGTTACTGACTAGTTGGAGAGGTGAACATCAATGTTGTATTGGAATTGATTGTTGTGACCAAGAGAGAGAGGGAAGAAGGTCTTGAGGAGTGGCGAACCTTTGAGGTGGAGGAAGAAGTGGCATCTTCCTTATTGTATATTCTTCTGAGTGATTATTAATACAATTGTGTATTGTCTCTCAATTCCTGTGTTGTTTCATATTTCTAGTTACTTATTGATTCTAGTTAAATTTTGTGTTTAGTTGCTAATACGAGAAGTAATCATATGTGCTCTAATTGGTAGAGCAAGATCCTGACAGTTTTATTGAATATTTTTAGTTGTAATGACATTGGAAATAAGATGAGGGAGTTGAGTGATTTGTTAATGCTTATTATTTTTTTTAACACATAATGCCTTCAATGTCATCATGTGGTTTATCATGTGGTAATGTGTATTGTTTTTATAGCTAAGTGAAATTTTGAACTGGGTTTTTGTTTTTTTGGTTTTAAAACCCTATAATGGGGTTCCACCCATATGGTTTCCACTTAATATACTTTTGTACTATGGTAGTATTTCTATGGGGAAATGATAGGGTATGAGTAAGACTTTCACTATGTTTTGATTTTTTATTTGGATGTTTTATTTTGTATAGTGGTTGGTGTTCTTTAAAAAATCATCATTTATTTTACATGTCCATAACCTTATGAGTTAGTTCCCCATGTTGATGTTTAGCTTGGTCTATGGCCACCAATGGGGGGATCATGGGGATATTAAAGTGGTTTTTTCCAATCTTCATGGAAGTATTAGAACCTTTGATTTTTGGTGGAAAAAAGGATTTTAAAATTTCATTGTGTTTATTTAATTATATTATCTATTATGGTAGATGTATTTGAATCATGTTACTATAAGTTTGTAACGAAATGATTGATTGTGATAATATTTGACCTATTCTATAATTTGTGTTGAATATGATATCATTTATAATCATTAATTACTTTATTAACCTTATTAAGGTGGATATTTTATATCAATAATACTCTACATTTGTAGTGACTGATGAATCAATTATTTTTTTACGATTAGAGAATGTTGATGTTGACTTGATAATTTATATTTGATTATTTTTACATGAAATTTCTATGTTGAATTTTGAAATAGGAATGTCGTATTATTCATAATTTTTATTTTTTTTATGAATCTTGGAAATCAAACTTCCCTTAGCTTGAATGAGAATTTGAGTATGTTATGTTATAGTGTTGGATTCATTGCTTCAATTCTTGTAACTTACAAATGAGCTCTCTACCATTTTAATTTAGATATTCTAGGATGTTATGAATTAGAAGGCTCCTTTTTTATATCATAATGTGTTGAGGGTATTTTAGTTGTGTGGTATTCTTGTGTTATGCATAAGTATTGTGTTACCTTGTTTAAAGATCTATAAGTGACTATGATTTGGTTTCAAGTTGACTATATGTGTTTATATCTTAGTTATTAATTTACAAAAGTCAAAGGTCATGTCGAATCATATGAATGAGTGTTTTATAGTTCAATAATATCTCTCCAAGTTAATGAATTTGGTAGTTATATTATTTCAAGGATTGTGTTGTAAGTACTTTATGATATGGCCTATGAATTTATGCTTGTTTTTTTATTGTACATAAATGGTATAAGATGACCGAATTGTGTTGTATTTCATGTTTAACAAGTTATAGGATGATTTTTATATGTTGACTTGTTATGTTGTGAGATGACTCTAAATATAGTCGACAATGTATGGAAAATCTATGTCATTAAATGGATAGTTGGTTGATTAAAGCTCTTGTGGGTGCTTGATATAATGTTCATTTATTTGATATAAGTTATTGATTTAGTTTATTGTATAAATTATTGGTGTGCATAAATTCTCACTTACTTCATAGATTAATAGATAATAGATAGAATTAGTAAGGTGAAGGTTGTAATGGAAAAATTAAATGTTGTTTTTGTTGAATATATTAAATTAGATATCTATATATGAATAAGGTATCGATAATCTTATTTAATTTTTAATGGTTGAAAAAATAGCAAGAAAATGATTGTTGTTGGTTTTTTGAACATTTAAGATTATTTGATGATGCAAGAAAATAATATTTATGGTTACACATGTTTACTTTGGTAAGCTATTTATGAGGTATGTTTGTTATTTAACTATTTTTGGAATTATGGAATGTAAAACCCTAAGTAGGTTAAAGAGCTGAGTAATAAATATATAAATAACAATAGTCACTGATTTTTACAATAATTGATTTGTTTGATTATCCTATAAATATAAATGAATTAAATAGGAGCTGATTAACTAAAAAATATGAGTGGAATAGACAAGTGGCATGTTAAAATATGGTGCAAGAATTGTGCAGGGTGTCATCAATAAGAAAAGGCATTAGAGTCCTCTTCAGATAGTAGTATGGTACCTTTGATAATAAAACACTATGCTAGTGTCCTATTATTTCATGATAATGACCTTGAGTAGATAAAATAATGACTTTTTAGGAGGATGTTCACCTTGTTTTAAGAAGCTTATGTTTGTATGATTGAGTTCTCAATCGATGTATGTCTTATGTTTTTGACTGATCTCAATGTGAAACTCTAAGCCTCCATGATGTCTAGGGTTTCTAGGAACACAAGTATAAGTAGAGTGGTGTTATTAGTGTAGGCTAGACATGACCTCAACACCCCATGTGATAAGAATTTATTATATACCAATACCTCAAAAGAGGATCAAGCCTAATGTAGTTTTCCCAATCTAACTACAAATTCAAGTGCAAGTGAATGCTAGTATGAATTTTATTTTAATACTTTGAGTGTTTATTAAGACTATAAACCTAAGTAATATGAGATCTATGCTAGTGTATATGGGTGTATGTATAATTAAGGTATAATAGGGATCAATGACCTTGATTTGCACAACTATTTCTAAGTTTATTCATGAGAATTTGCATCTATTTTCCCTCTCATTAATAAATGAATGAGAGTGGTATTTATATAATGTTTTGGTGATTTTTAAGACATAAAATGAGTCTATGCCAACCCTAAAAATGCTTTGGGAAGAAAAAATATAATCGTTAGGGGTAAATAAGGTTGAGGGTCAATATCATTGCCCATTTGCCAATAGTTTAGTGCATTATAGATCAAAGGGTTGTGTTGTTATCTAGGTGGATTGAATGGGTAAAAAAGGGTCATGGATGCTTAAAAGATGGCCTATTGTGGCTTTTGGTATATCTAGGCATAGGATGAGTACACATATAAGTTTAAAATGGATCAAATGAGGCCTTGATATAGTTTTATAGCTAAGTTAAGGATGGGGTGGTCTCAAGTAACATTCATTGCACTAAAATGACATTTTAGATGACTAAATTTTACCCCCCTTTTATTTTAGAAATCCAAAAAAGTGAAATACTAGGATAAAATAAAGAGAGACATATCTAGACTTACCCCTAAGAAGTAAAGCCCATGAATGTGGGTCTGAGTTTGGAAATATGCTCCATTGTGTGCCCAACTAATAAAACATGTATGAATCAATAATTAAAAAAATAAAAAGAAAAGACAAAATTGAGTAGAGAGAGAGAGAGAGAGAGAGAGAGAGAGAGAGAGAGAGAGAGAGAGAGAGAGAGAGAGAGAGAGAGAGAGAGAGAGAGAGAGAGAGAGAGAGAGAGAGAGAGAGAGAGGAAATGAATGAATACACCTTATTGGGTATGTGAACTAATTATAAAATATGGTGACATCTTATATGTGTAGATAGTGATCAAATGGTGAATAGATTAGACTAGGTTGATGGGTTTCCCAATCCCCATGTATAGGTGGCTCAAAAACTCAAGCTAACCTTTCCTCCATCATTTTACACCCCTACTAGGTGGATCATAATATATGAATAACTTGGATTAGACTGATAAGTTTTCCAAGCCTTGCCTATAGGTAGACTAAGAACTCAGTTGCCTATGACTCCATCATTTCCTACCCATGTGTTGTAGATGCACCTAAATATGAAATTATGTGATGTAACTGAAACTATGTAAGATGTATTTTGGCCACACAAAAAATCTTAAATGTAAAAATGACTCTAGAATACTCAAGAATTCCAACCACTAGAGGTGAAATGAGGCATCAATCTAGTGTTATCCTAGTGAAAACCTAGTGCATATGGTATTTTGAGTATCAACATGGAAAATGTCATGGAATTGTCATTTCATATGAGAGAACTAGTGAAAAAATGAACATACGGGAATAATGTGTCATGCACATGCCCCCAATTATAATATCTATTCACATGGATTCTAGACTGAGTCATAGTAATATGTTTATGTGTATATCTAAAACTAAAAGAAAAGTGATAATGACATTCATGATTCCCTTAATCTGAGCAAACCTATGTATTCTATGTAAAAAATGAGTATATACTAAACATATATAATAATCTATGAATGAACCTATATAAATTTGAATGATAACTAATGTAATTTTCTAACAATTCTAAAATTTCATATGTTTGAGGCTATTAGACATTAGCACAGTCCCATTTGTTAATAGTTCACTATGTTATAGACCACTATACTTCACTATTAACCAAATGTGTTATTTCTAAGTAAAATTGAGACTAATCTAGGTGTGACTATGTTTAACTATATTTTCCTGAGTTTGAGCTCTATAATCTGTCTATGTGCTAAAAATTATGTTCTGAGTGCACTAATATGGATTGATCTCTATGACAAATCCCTATGAATGCCTCCTCTTTTTAGGGGAGTTTTTGAACCTATACAATAACTATCCTCAAAATAAAATATATTCATCATGTGTATTAGATTGAAAACATATGATATATATGTGATAAACCAATATAATATGTATACATGACATTTGAATGTAAAATAGTGTAAGCATAATTTGGTAATATATGATGTATGTTAGATCTAGCATTCACAAGGTTGTCAAGATATATATAAAAATGTAATCATGTATAGGAATAGTAAATCTAAATATAATCTAAGTAAACTACCTAGGGGGTGTGGCATGATGTCCATCAAGGCACCCAAGGAAGAAGGGGAGATTCATGAGGTCCCTCATGGCATCACAAATTAGATGTGAATGTAAGAAGAAAGAGACAAGTTCATGGACACAACACATATACACAAAGGAGGCCAAGGGGTCACAATACAAGGGACATAGGCACATGTCCCTAAGTCTAAGAAAATATCACACATACAAGGACATGTTAAAATGTCTATATATGTAAAATATCAAGCAATATTAGCTTATATACTCATATAAGGACATATTCAAATGTCTGCATACACAATCAAGAAGCACACACAAGGATGCGGGCAAATTTATAAATCATACACATGATGAAAGGAATTGGCTTAGATCATAAGAACAAGGACATATTCAAATTTCATCTTTTATATGTATAGGTAAAGAGACACAATCAAATATAGAATAATAAAGCAATAAATGAAAGTGTGCATATGCATGTGGTAAAAATCCATCTAACAGAAAAGATGTACACAAGTTGAGTCTATAAGAGTAGTTGACAAAAAAATAGTGTAGTATAGGATGATCAATATCATTATATAAGCAATTTTAGATCTATGATATGGAGTATATTAAGATATAACCTAGCAAACCGAAAGATGTGTGTATGATGCCCCTAATGGGATAATATAACAATGTTGAATTTATGTATGTGTATGTGCGCCCAATGGGTAGATAGTAGCAAATATGGAGCTATGTAGAGGACTTAAGTCTTATATTAATCTATATACACTTTTAAGGAATAAGTGAATCATGTATGTATGATAAAACTAACTCTACTAGCATAGATAACATAAGTAGTATTTGGAAAATATAAGGAATGCAAACATGAAAATGCATACAATCTAAAATTTGTATTTTTTAAGAAATATTTGAATGTTTTTTTATTTTATTTGGGACCATATTATATATTTTTTGTTTTATAAATATAATCTATGTATAATTAATTTGAAAATAAAACTATATAAAAGGAGAAAGGTAAGAGAAACTATGCAAAAGTAAATTGTGAGAACATACTAACTGATGAGTCTCACTATCAAGGTGATCTATATCAAGTAAAGTAATAATGACCACAAATGGTGTGCAAGGAAGTATCTAAGATTTGGAAACTAAATATATTGAATAATATATAGATGAATTTTATTGTGAAGTATGGCCATGAATTTGTGGATTTGACTGAACTATCTTGTGAAATATGGGGCTCTTAGGGACCCATCTGGTAGAAAAAGTTGAAATTGGTGTGGATGTTCTATGTGAAATGCTATGGGGAATAAATAACAATGATATGGGTGTGAATGGGGTAAAGAGAGGCTCTCTAAAATTTATAACATGTCTATGATTTAGGGGTTTTTATAATAAATGTCTCTATGTGTAATGAAATTACTTCAAGAATTAAGTATAACAGCAGAATGATATCCAAATATGACTGAAATATATCCAAATATCTGATAATAGATAAGCCACTTCGAGGGGGCAACCTCCACAAGCTTCAATAAGAGCAAAATTCACCATATGATGATAAATTATTATCCACTACCTCCTATATATAGTCGAACTAGGCCATGGTTACTCCATAGGCCGACCTACTAATCTAAAGAAAGCCACAAGTCGGCCACAAGTCAGCCACAATATAATGTCAAAGAGGGATAAGTAAGCCACAAGTTGACTAATACTATCCTCATACATGTGACAGGTTAGGGGCATAGCATGCCCTTCCCCTTTAAACCAATGTTGTCCTCAATGTTGAACAACTATGGATGTTGTTGCAGAAATTCTTCACCTTCCCAAGTTGCATCTTCACTGTTTTGGTTTTTCCACTTGATCAAATATTCCTTAATCTCTCTAGTTCTCAACCTCTTAGTACGTGTTTGGAGGATCTTCTCTGGTTCCAAAATGATTCATCCTTCTTCATCTGGTTCTGGGAGCTCTGTCTGGGTAGAAACTTTCTATCCAATGACCTTCTTCAAACAAGAAACATGAAATACTGGGTGTATGTGAGATGAATGAGGTAAATTGAGCTTGTAAGCCACACTTCTAATTTTTTGTAGAACCTAATAAGGGCCATAATACTTTGGAGCAAGTTTGTTGTCCTTTTTCTGTTGCTTCAAGGACATCTACTTGTAAGGTTGCAAACAAACAAATACCCAGTCACCCACCTCAAAATTTTGCTCACTCTGGTGTTGATCTGTTTGTTGCTTCATCCTATTTTGTGCCAAGGCTAAATTCCCTCTCAAACTAGCCAAAACCTCTTGTTGATGTTGAATGTGCTCTTCCACATCTCAAAACTTGGTGTGCACCTTTAATGAAGAAGTGATGGAAGGTGGATGGTAACCATATAGTGCTAGAAATGGAGACATTTTAGAAGAGGTATGGAAAGATGTGTTATACCACCATTCTGCAAGTGGTAGCCATTTAACCCAATGTTTTTGTTTATTTGATACAAAACAATGGAGATACCCCTCTAAACATTTGTTAACCACTTCAGTTTGTCCATTAGATTGGGGGTGGTAAGATGAGCTATGAGCTAGCTAAGTATGCAAACAAGAAAATAGTTCAGTCTAGAAATTACTAGTGAAAATAGGATCACGATCACTTACAATTATTTTTGGGGTTCCATGTAATTTGAGAACTGCTTCCATAAAAATAGTCGCAACGGTACTTACTAAAAATAGGTGTGAGAGAGCACAAAAATGGGCATATTTTGTAAGCCTATCCATAATGACCAAAATAACATTATTACCTTCAGAACAAGGCAACCCAGTGATGAAATCCATGGAAACCTCCTCCCACCTTTGACTAGGAATTACTAATGGTTGTAACAAACATGGGGTCTTAACTATTTCACCTTTATTCTGTTGGCATATCATGCATTCTTCCACAAACTTTTGTACATCTCCCTTGAGTCCTTCCCAAAATAATTCTTTCTTAATTCTATGATAAGTTTTCAAGAACCCTGAGTGTCTCCCAAGTGGAGATGCATGCAACTCTACAAGAAGCTTATGCTTAAGCTCTAAAGTTTTGCACAAGTATAACCTACCCTTATACCATAGGACATTACCTTTCCATTCAAATTTGTTAGAGGATAAAGTACCTTGCTAGAGATTTTGAATCAGAACCTGTGTATCCTTGTCTTGCTCCCATTCTAACCTAGCTTCATCCACCCAATCTGCTTGCAATATGGACATTGCACCAAGTAATGCTTCTGTGGATGCATCCCATCTAGATAGTGCATCTGCTACTACATTATCTTTACCCTTCTTGTAGATGATTTCAAAATCATAACCCAACATTTTGGTTACCCATTTTTGTTTTTCCTCAGATGATAATCTTTGCTCCAAAAAGTATTTGAGACTATCATGATCTGTTTTCACCATAAAGTGTCTACCCATCAGATAAGGCCTCCATTGTTTAACTACATGAAGAATAGCCATCATTTCTTTCTCATAGATAGGTTTTTGTAGATTCTTACCTTTGAATTGATGACTTTCAAATGCAATGGGTCTTCCTTCCTGCATTAGTACTGCCCCCAATCCAGACCCAGAAGCATCACATTCAACAATGAATGTTTGTGAGAAGTCTGGAGTAGCCAAAATCGGAGTGGTGCACATAGCTACTTTTAGTTTCTCAAATGCTTTGGTGGCATCATCATTCCAATGGAAAGCATCCTTATTTAGCAATATAGTGAGTGGAGCTACTATGCTGCCATAACCTTTCACAAATCTTCTATAGTAACCTGTTAGTCCAAGAAAACCTCGAAGGTTTTTGAGAGTTTTTGGCATGGGCCATTCCATTATCACTTTGATCTTCTGAGGATCAACTTTGACCCCTTCATGGGAAACAATGTGACTAAGGTACTCTACCTCCTGTACTCCAAAATCACATTTAGATGGCTTTGCATAAAGTTGGTGCTTCTCGAAAACTATCAATACCTATTTCACATGTTGCAGATGTGCTTCCCACGTCTAACTATAAATCAATATGTCATCAAAGAAAACTAACACAAACTTCCTTTAAAAAGGCCTAAAAATAGTGTTCATCAAGCTCTAAAAAGTAGATGGTGCATTTGTAAGACCAAAGGGCATTACCAAAAACTCATAATGGCCCTCATGTGTTCTAAAAGCAGTTTTATGAACATCTTCATCCTTGATTCTAATTTGATGGTACCCCGAGCGAAGATCCAATTTTGTGAAATAATTAGCACCATGCAACTCATCAAGTAAATCATCAATTACTAGAATAGGAAACTTATCTTTGATGGTGTACTTGTTGAGTTCCCTATAATCGGGGCACATCCTCCATGTGTCATCCTTCTTCCGCACCATGACCACTGGTGATGAATATGCACTTTGGCTATGCTTGATGATCCCTGCCTCTAGCATCTCATGGACCATCTTTTCAATTTCACTCTTTTGTGAATATGGATATCTATATGGTCTAATATTTGGTGGTTGACTACTTGGAATTAGTTGAATGGCATGATCATGTTCTCTTTTTGGTGTTAGTCCTTTTGGCATGGCCCCAAAAATAGATGAGTGGTCTTCAAGAATTATTTGTAGATTAGGATGTGTAGATACCATTGGGGGTTGAACTTCTATAGAGCATAATCGTGCAATAATTCCATTTGCCCCCTTTTTTAGCATCTTGGTCATCTGATGTGAACTAACCAACTCTGGAGATTTTGCATGTAATCCATGTAATTCAATTTTCTTACCTTCAGAATGAAAGTGCATGAATAGTTCTTGGAAGTTCATCTCAATGGTACCTAAGGTTATGAGCCATTGGACTCCCAAAACAATGTCTATGTTACCCATGGGAATAGCAAACATAGGAGAGTCAAGATTGTACCCACCCATAGTAAGCTTAATGCTATGGCATTTGCCTGAATAATTAATTGTGCCACCATCTATAATCATTACCTAAAATTCTGGTGCTGGGTAGATGAAATAGTTCAATCGAGTGGCCAACTTATGGTTTATAAAGTTATGTGTGCTCCCTGAATCAATCAACACTATCACCTTCTGTTTCTTGAGGAAACCCACCACCTTAAGAGTTTGTGGAGTGCTAATACCTGCAAGTGCATGATAAGAGATTGTAGAGTGGGAATCTTTAGGTACCTCCTCTATATCTTCCTCATCATCACTAGAGGCATCATCTGCTTCTTCATCTTCATTTGGTCCCTCAATGTAGAATAACTTCTTCTCAGCACATCTATGTCCTTTACTCCACTTGCTATCACAACCAAAACATAATCCTTTTGCATGCTTTTCTTCAATTTGCTGAGGGGTCAATCTAGTAGGTGGAGGAAATGTTGATGATGATATGCTACGATCTTTAAAGTGAGTGAATGGCTGTCTCTTGTTGGATAGGAATTTTTTCTCAGCTCTATGTGCTAGGATAATAGATTTAGAAATATTAAGTGGATTAAACATGCGTATCTCATGTTGAATGTGGTCCTTGAGTCCACCCAAAAATAGGTCATTCAAGTTTGCATCAGAAATTGTCTCCACACATAAGGATAGGTTCTAAAAATGATGAATATAATCCTTGACGAAGCTAGTTTGTCACAATTTTGCCAGTTGGCTGAAGTAATTATCTATCACACTATTGCCATAGTGTAATTATAGCTGCTCTTGAAAAATTAACCAAGTGACATTGAGACCCATCTTTTTCTTTTGATCACACAACCATCGATACCAAATGAATTGATCAAGTTCAAGATACAAGGATGCCATGGTGACCTTCTGTCCACTTGGAATCTGATGTAGGTAAAAAAACTCTCCATTTGGTTAAGCCAATTGAGTGGATCTTTTCCATCGAATTTGCGCATATCCACTTTTGGTAATAGGTTCTTTTATGGCCATGGAGTTGGATTTGAAGTAGACTGGTTAGGAGAACCACCTTAGTGGGTTTGTGAAATAGAGTTAGCTTGATGATTTCATTGATTAATATTCAAAGATGTCATGATATATCCCAAACTATCTTGTATGGATTGCATATTAGATTGTATGTCTTGCACCTCACTCTGAATGCCTTGCACACTATAGTCAAGCTGGCTCACTTTGTGATCTATGTCAGAAAACCCTAGTACAAAGGGTCTATTACACCCCCCTTCTGACTCCATCTCATACTTTTTAGGAGTTTTTCCTGGAGTTTCATCCCTCTTTCCTTGGCCCTGAGTTTGTGGACCTGCCATAAAAGGGTTTTACGATGTCGACCCTTATTAACACTTTTGACCCAACTTTGACCAAGCGATTTTGGAATTATGTCAGCCTAAATTAAAAATATCCAAAGAAAAAACTGTAGCCAAATTTTTCTAAGATTTCCAAAAATGTAAACAACTCAGAAAAATTCTTTGAATTGCGCACAATAGAGCAATTTTATGAAAAATCATAAAATAGCTATAACTTTTGAAAAAAAGATCTAAATGATCTGAAATTTTAATGGAAGCTTAATGTGATAATTTTTAACCTTCAATAAAAAAAATTCAGAGAAATTCGTAACCCTTTTTTATATATCACAAAATTAGTGTTTCGCCCACAAGATTGCCCAAATCGCAGCTCTGATACCACTTGTAATGAAATTACTTCAAGAATTAAGTATAACAGCAGAATTATATCCAAATATGACTAAAATATATCCAAATATCTCATAATAGATAAGCCACTTTGAGGGGGCAACCTCCACAAGCTTCAATAAGAGCAGAATTCACCATATGATGATAAGTGATTATCCACTACATCCTATATATAGTCTAACTAGGCCATGGTTACTCCATAGGCCGACCTAATAATCTAAAGAAAGACACAAGTTGGCCACAAGTGAGCCACAATATAATGTCAAAGAGGGATAAGTAAGCCACAAGTCGGCTAATACTATCCTCATACATGTGATAGGTTAGGGGCATAGCACTATGGGAGAGTATGTCTACATGGTAATATTGTATAAGTAGACTTCACCTAAAATGATGGCTTAACTGATATCTAAGATATGATAATGGATGGAACTATTACTAGTGATTGGTTTGTATCTAGTTATGAAGTAGGTAAAAGATAATCATATAGAAGGACCTCAAATGCAATAACTTGAATAACATGTATATACTTGATACATATGTGTATGATGGATGTGATGTCTTGAAGATACTATATCCAAGGCCTACCTAATAACATATCAACTATGATGGATGTAGGTACCACTAAGAATTTGGTAGCCACATATGATGGGACAACCTAGAATGAAAGTAATATCTCCCTAATGGATATATGGACATGGCCACTGAATCCATGAATAATTATATCTATTAGAGAAATATCCTAATATGAATATCCCAAGTAATAGCCCAAGTGATGTAGAAGTGTAATAATACACATATTAATTCTTGACCCATTCTTAATCATGACACTTTGAATATGATGATGATCAATATAAGCTCATACAATAGATGCATATAAATTCAATTTATCATCAACAATCTACTATTGTAAGAAAGAGAAAAGAGGCCTAGCTGGTACTAGAGTATGATACACACTAATGATGTTATGTAGAGGGTGTAATTCCATTATATGAGTATGATAGGATGCTAGTGGTTGATGTGCCTGATAAGTATAATGATCAACTAAAGTGTTTGATGTATCATTATTCATATGATTTGAAAATGGACCAAAAAATATTTTCATTATTTTTGATTCAGTTGGTTGTGTTTAGGTGTTTATACAGGAATGATCACATCAGTGATATTAGCATCTATCAAATCTTGGATCTTATGTTGTAATCTAATGTATCTGTTTGTAATATGGCTTGAGATAATGGTAAAATGCATTAGAATCATAATTATTTAGAAGAGTCCTAGTCGTATCAACTTATTTGATGTGAGGGAGAGATATGAAATTGCATTCTAAAATTCATTATAGAATGTGAGATGGAAGTTCAAGAAGATTTATAAAAGGTCTCCTTGGAGGAGCTGATAAAATTAAATGAGGAGATAGCTTTAATATTGCATTAACTATAATATTTTTCTCATTATTCTTATCATTAGGTCTCACTTTGTATGGGGGATTATTTGAACTCTTATCAATGCAATCCAATCTAGTTGTGTTCTGTAACTTGCCCATGGAGAGAAGTTTGACTTCTCATTCATTCACTATATGCCATAAAACTATAAATGATGCAAAACTTTTGAATAATATAGATACATGTAATGATAGAAATGAGATTTGCTTTAATATGTCCTGAACCTCTCTATATGCCATGGGGATAGTCATCTTTCCCAATATGGTTTTATATCTTAAGACATATTCAACTATTGGCTCATTAGATTTTTGCTTTAGTTGAAAATTTTGAACATAGGAAAATTTGACATTGATGTTGTTTAATAAGTGTGACAAAAACATATATGTGAGTTGATTAAAGTTTGTAATGGATTGATTAAGGAAATCATAAAACCATTTTAATTCATAGTCCTTTAAACTATGAGGTAACAACTTAGTCAAGTTCTAATCACTGAACACATAATCCACACATGTTACATTTAAAACATGTATATGATGCTTTCAGTTAGCATTACCATCATATAGAGTAAGCTTGGGTGCCAAAAATATAGATGGCATAGGATTTTCCAATATATGTCTTATCAATGGTGTATGTAGGATCACATGAGAATCCAAGTCAAGATATGGTCTAGTATCACCATGATGAAGATGTAATACTTTAGCCTATAGAGAATGGATATATTGCCTAAGGGATTATACATATAAAGTGGAGGGATGTGTACTAACCATAGGAGGTGTTTCCATTGGTGGGATTTGGCTAGATGTATTAGGTTGTTGTAAAATCTGAGTTGCCCCCATAGTAGGTATAAAAATATTAGCATCGATGGGGCTAGAGGATTGGTATAGTGATGTGTTATTTATTTCCAATATAGCTTACAAAAGTTTTGTATGAACATGTGGTTGTTCTTAAAGTCTATATTTGAAAAAATTTAAGATCTCATCCTTATTATAATATTGTCATCATGGAGGGGGGACTATATCCTAAGTCTTATCCTATGTATCATCAAGATCTTGATTTTATTACTTATGTTCTAATGTATTATGATTAAATTCCACATAATCAAGATGTGAAAGATAAAGTATGAGGGTTATAACTAGTCCTTTATCCATAGTATAATCTCAAATGGAAGGAATATAGGTATGCTCAATAGGGTTACCACCAAGCCTATCACTTCTTAAAGGAAGAGATAGAACATTTTTAGATGGAATATAGTAAACACAATGAAAAAGGGTTGCTATAATAGAATATATCAAATATCAAAAATCCTAACACAACAAATGGAAATAGGAAAAATAAGGATACAAACCCTATGATCATCGAGGGCTAGGGTTTAGATGCTATTTAAAGTAAATCAGGTTCACCAAATGATTTAACTATTATAATAATTATGGAATGTAAAAACCTAAGTATATACAAGAGTTGAGCATTAAATTAGGGATTAAATATAAAAATATCAACATCCACTAATTTTTATAATAATTGATTTGTTTTCTTAGCCTATACATAAAAATGAATTACAAAGGAGGTACTTAGATAAAATGTAGTACAAGAACAATGTAGGGTGTATTCAACAAGAAATAAGTGTCAGATTCCTCTTCAAATAGTAATGTGTTCCCTTTGTTAATATCAAACTACACTAGTGGCCTCTTATATCACACTAATGACCTTGAGTAGATAAAATAATGATTTTGTGGGAGGATGTTTGCCTTGTTCTAAGAATCTTATGTCTATATCACTGAGTTCTAAATCACTATTTATCCTATGTTTTTAATTGATCTTGATGTGAAACCCTAAGCCTCCATTCTTGATAGGGCTTTTAGAAACATAAGCAGATGTAGAACAACATTATTAATGTAGGATGGATATGACCTCAACACCCTATGCATCAATTATTAGCTACATAACAATACCTCAAAAGGGTATCAAGTCCGATAGTTCTTCCAATCTAAGTGTTGGTGTAAGTGCAAGTGAATACTAGTATGAACGTTGGTTTGAAATATTTGAGTGTGAATAGAGACTATAAAACTAATTAAGGTAAGATTTTATCTGCTATAAATGGGTGTACGTAGAAATAGGTCTAAATAGAGATCAATTACCTTGATTTATATAGCTATTTTTGAATTTTTCAAGAGAATTTTCATCTATTTTCCCTCTAAATGATAAATGAATGAGAGTGGTATTTATATAGTGTTATAATGCTTTTTGAGACTTGAAATGAGTCTAGGCAAACCCTAAAAATGATTTGGGAAGTAGAAATATAATCATTAGGGGTAAATAAGGTTGAAGGTCAATAACACCTCTTTGCTAATAGTATAGTGTGTTATAGACCAAATGGCCACATTATTGTCTAGGTGTCTAGAATTGGTGAAAAAGGGTCTTGGATGCTTAGGATATGGCCTAATGTGGATTTTAATATATTTGAGCATGGGATAAATGCATATATAAGATGGAAAAAGTTTAAAATAGGCCCTAGATATGTCTAGGGATAATTTAAGGATAGGGTGGTATCAAGTGACACTTATTACATTAAAATAAGCATAACCCCTTTGTTAATAGTGTAGTGCATTATATACCAAATGGCCACACTATTGTCCAAGTGGTTGGAATGGGTGAAAAAGGATATTGGATACCTAGGATATGGCCTAATGTGGATTATGGTATATATGGGCATCGAATGAGTCCATATATAAGCCAGAAAAGGATCAAAAGAGGCCCTAAGATATGACTATGGATAAGTTAAGGATAGGGTGGTCTCAAGTGACACTCATTACATTAAAATGACATTTTAAATGACTAAAGTTGGGAACTCCAACATAAATAACTCATAATAAAAAATTATCACATTGGGGAAATTATTGGGTTCCATTCATATTTCTTTGGTAGTAGACTACTCACAATTCATCTTTATGACAACTTGTCTTGATGACTATTGAGTTTAATTATAAGTAGTTAATATAGTGTTTTTGCATTGAAATTTTAAACATATATAAAGATGGCATACATATCTTTGTTTAGATTCATGTTATTCTCCACTATTTAATGGTAACAACTCTATGAGCTTTCTATTAAAGTGGAATTATTATGTTATGCATAATATAATAGTAGAAGTATAATATTATACATATGATGTTTAAAAAAAGAATAAATTAGGAATATGGTAAAGTAAAGGAATCAATGATCATAAATTTGCAATGTATAAAATGAGACATATTGAGATAAAGTAGAGAATATTTTCTGTGTTTTAATCTCCTGCTTGCTTAATTATTAAACAAGAATTTAATTACTTAAAACTCATTATATGGATGGTTCGTAGAGGTTTAACTTTAGTGATGCCCTAATGGAATTTACCAAGATGAGTTGTTTTAAAAATCATTAATGTAGTGATTGTCTTAATATAGTTTTAAGGGAATGAACTTGGTTATGTAATCCATCTAGAAGATATGGTGATCCTAGTGTCAACTTTAATTAGGTAGCATTATGCAGATTCTACTACTACAATTGAATGCATATATAAATATTTATTTGGGCATTACATATAATAGGTGTTTTTTTTATTCCATAGGTTAATAATATCAATATTATTCTCAATTTAATATTTTATTTACAACGAATACATTTATATTCATCTTGTATTTTTGGAGGTAATATGCTTAATTATATTCTTATTATTCAGCTTTAGAAATGGATTTAATGTTGTTATTGGGAAGTAATGTTAAGAATATTCCTTTATGTTAAAATTGGATTTGCACTATAGTTACTCGTAATATAGACTCTTTATGATTGAGTCTTGTTTAGTTAATATTATGAGAAAGGTGACTTGAATGTATATGTGTTTAGATTATAGTTTATAAGAGTACAGTAGTACACTTATACATCATGAGCTTAATAAATAGTGAGGGGTTAAATCCTTTCATATAAGGTCTAGTCAAAAAGACCTATTCCTAAGGTATTTGTATTTTTTAACCCTTTTTTGATCTAGTTGAGAGTATTTATTCAACTTTATGTTATTGTGTGGCTTTCTTTTTTTAATTTTGGTTTGTTGCATTGGTATTGAAGTGTAAGGTTAAAAAAAAAGGGAAATTTGGGATAATTATTGAACTCTATCTTGCCTTAATATTGAACATGTCAAATCATAAATATGGTCAAGAAAAGATCAAGGGGATTATTCATTGACAATGTTAACTATGATGAACCTAATTCTATTAGGGGTAGAGGTAGGAATTAAGGTAGAGTCTGAAGTGCTTGTAACTTGGATAATATAGTTAATCTGACTCTAGATAATAATGCAAGTAGTAACAATGAAGCTCCTAATGCTATCCTAGTTGGTGGTAACACTTATGAGGAAGTCTTTAGTTGAATTTTAATATCCATGTATGCCATTCAAGGGAAAATTTATACCTAAGAGCATAGGCTCAAAAGTATTTAGGGTGTTCCCCCAAAAAATATGTATGGGAAGGAAAATGATCAAGTGAAAGAACTTGTAATTCAAGAATTACCATTAGTAGTAATTGATATAATTATTAAATAAATTAATAAACTCCATCCACCAATTTTTTAGGAGAAGAAACTAGTGATGCAGTTGATGCATGGTTGGTGCACATGCAAAAAATATCTAACATATAAAATATGATTTTTAATGTGAAAGAAAGGGTGAAATATTAAAAATTGGTGGATGTTGTTCAGATCAAGTTTAGACAAGGCAAAAGGGTGCCAATAAATGAGTGCCTTTAAATGGTTAAGTTAGATTTGGGTGCTTTTATGACCAAAGTACATCAATTTATAGTTATTTTAGTATCATATGACATGATCCCCAGAATAGATTATGTTGTCACCAAATAGTTCACCCCAGAGATAGTTGTTCATGCCTACTCTAAGATTTGGGCAACATTGGATTACTACTAGGCCTATGGGTTGCCTTTAGTAGAGGTAAACCTCTAGGTTTAAGAGCTAGCTCCCTAGATTGATGTTTGCTTGCTTATCACCTAAAATACTTGATTTTTTGGGTGGAAAGAGATAGAAAGATACATAAAATTAAACTAATTTAAGGATGTAATACACCAAAATTATCTCCACTATACTACTATACAAGTTCACTATGAAACATGACTCACAACACTAGTCTTAAAATCCTAAATTACTCTATCATTAATAGTTCAAACATAGAGGTGATATACATTAAAATAATCAAGGTGAGTGAACTAGAGGTTAGATTATAGACAGTAAAGCTACTCTGTACACTTAAATATAGTCAAATTCACTAGAATACACTTCATGTGACTTGTTAGAGTGAGAACAACTTGTATTAAACATGGAAAAATAAAGATAAAGCAAGGATATATACTAATCACTTGATATTTAACTACACACCACTTCACACACTAAAAAATTAAGTTTATGAGATACCAAAATGGATTGGAAATATTATTTCAAAGAAAAAATATAGTATCAAACCATAAGGGCTTTGTCATACCATGTGTGGATTCATCTACAAAAGCCAACACGTCTTGCATTTATAGAGTATGTGAGAAGAGAGAGAAGGAGTGGAGCTCAAGGGTAATACAAACAAGTGTCAAGTGGTGAGGACTAGTTACATTGTAGGAGAATGGAGTGTGAAATATATCATGAAGGTCTTCTTTCATAAGTGTCCATATGAACTAGGACAAACTCTCCAAAATGGGCATAGAGACCTTCAACTACCTTCTTGAAATTGCTTTCATGATGAGGTATCTCTTGACTACTCAAAACTATACTATAAATAATTTACAAATGTGCACTATCTAATGGGGGTTAGAGATAATATATGAGTCATCAAATGTTCCCATAACTACTAGCCATCTTCATCACACTTGTGCTCACTATCTGTAGTCATTCATTGGTCTTCTAGGCCTCATTATTATCATTTATCATCCAATATAACATTAAGTTTATTTTTAAAATATATGGAAGAGGTTTTATTAACATTTTAAAAGTCCTTTTTCCTTCCACTCCATGAATTAGACCTTAAAAGATCCAAAATTGGACTTCTCATCTTCTCACTAGGTAATCACTTGTTATCTTTTCATTATCTGTTTAAGATTGCCTATGATGAATGACTCAACAAAGATTTTTATATTATTATTTGAGGTTATAAATTTATATGGAGAGTGGGGATAAGTATCTATATACCTCCCCTAATGACTTTCACCTATTCATTCTACTTTGTACCAAAAAAACATGTAACCTACAAAAACCTAGTTTTTAGACTTGTTTGTATAAGTAACGTACAGACCAATTTTTATATCTAAGAGCCTAAGAGAGTCTCATACAAGTTTAAAACATTTTACATTCGAAATTACACACTTTTAGTGCATCTCAAGTGATATTTTTTTCATCAGGTCTTAAATAGGGTTTTGAGTTGTTTGGACTATAAAGAATTGTTCATAAAATCTTGATGTCTAACATATGAAAAAATGTCACAAAAACCAAGTTTATAACCCTAAAAAACCACCCCTATCTCCTTGGTACACCATGAAATTTTTTCCATATAGTCATGAGTGTTTGAAGTTTGCTTATTAATCTTTAGACTACATTTTAGACACCTTGAAGCAAGTTTGATCCAAACAATACTCCTTTATGTAGTTCCTCTATAAACCAATGGACCTTAGAGACTCTATACCTTCCCCTTAAGGTCATATTATTTATTATAGAGTTTCCATGGTTATGTGAATGAATTTAGACCCTTGTGGGGCTTAGGTCTAGTCTAAGCCTAATTGTGTTCTAGTTGCCCATGACCACCTTGTGTGGTTTCCAGTGACTTTGAATGGTTATTCACCTATGTCTCCCCTCATTTAAAATATTCACATATTTATTCAATTCTCCAAGTCTCCCCATCATATTCTCTTATCACTTACTCGCCAAATCTATAGTTTAGACTATCTGGGAGTGCCCTCTATTTGAGACAAAATAAAGGGCATCTCTGCTATTTGTCTTGCCAATTTGAAACTATGTAAGGATTAATTAGTTATTCATGGTATTTTATACCAATTTACATATCTATTTCACACCTATAGAGTCATAAACACTTCAAATATTTAAGACAAGTTTCTATGACTATGAGGATTATGCTCAAAACTCTAATTAGGACTGAGAATATTAAGTTATGATTGTAAGTTGGGATATTTAATACTTGAGATAAATTTATAATGTTACCCTACCATTATGATATTGGTTTTAGTATGATCTATATTTCATACACTTATTTTAACTTTCAACTTGCACCTTTCACTAGCCTACACTAGTACATAGACTATGTTGATTATGACACTAGTAGGTGACCATTACGGAGAGTTCAAAGGCTCTTTGTAGATGGTCATTTATGTTTGAATATCACATTACCTTCTGTTGATAATTTTTAGATTATTAGATCAGTTTTAACTAAAGTCAACATTTATGCCTTCTAAGCTTCTAACTTCTTGTTTCTCATCATCAACCCTTTAGGTATATAGTTAGATTGTAAATGATAATCTGGGGAATATGAGACTTGTAGGTGATGATTTATGTCAAAACATTGTAGATCAACTTATATGACTTATATTGAGGTCATAAGTCATATTTCACTCAAATCAAGTCACCTTTCATTGAGTCCATGCTTCCATTGTGTCACTATTGAATTATAAGACCATTTGGGTTTCAAAACTATTATAGATTACTTAAAATCTATAGGGAAAGTTTGCTTGAAATGGAAGCCTATTTAAACTATCCTCGATGACCATAAAATCACTCTCTATGCCAATACATTTCCCTTATAATTTGGATACAAGATATAATATGTTTATACTAGAACACACCTCTAATTTATCATCATATATGGCTTTGGATGTGGATAAAACCTTGATTCAAAGAAACTAAGGTAAAATGTCTCAAATGCAACTTTTCAAACCTATGATCATAGACTCAAGTTTGTCTTCCATATTATGATTCTACCATTGTCACATTATAATTATCAATGCTCTTACATTTCAATTAAGATCTCAAATGAGCTCAAAAATCTTCACTTCAATATTCTCAAACATTTGTGGATTGTACTGAGACCATTGATGAAGCTGTCTATAAGTGCTACTATAAAATATAAGATAGTGTCCTAAGTTGTAAACTTGTCATCAATATTTGACCTTTTAGATAGATCAAACATTTTGTTTCCACCTTATTAGACTCATTATCACCTTTAAAATTCTTTATTTCATCAATGTGACTAATCAAGACCTAATCTCACCTGACTGTAGGTGCTTATTGAAGGAAATTTGACTGTGTTCATGTGTTAAGCCTTATATATCTAACTATTTCTAATATTGAGACTAAAACCTAAAATAATAATTAATAACCTTGATAATATGGATTGGAAATAACATATCCTTTGATCTAAGACCAATACAGGAGAGATAAACTCTATAATAGGTGAAACATTGGTCTACAACTTCAATGGTGTCCTTAAATAGAAAACTAAGATAGTCTTGCTCATCAGTTCACCTTCATATGTGCAATAAAGATATAAAACATTTTTAGGATGAAGTTCAGGATTATTAAGATCATGTATACAACTTTAATTTCATAGAACAATGCAAATAGAGAATAAACCTAGGGCTATAGGGATGAGTAGGTAGAAAAGAGTCACTATCACTCTTAGCAATGGTTCATTAAGAATGGTACACCAATATTATAAATATTAACATGATGTTGGAGTATAAAAAGAGTACTACCACCCACTAAGTTCACCTACTCTAACTCAAATCCTCCTCGACATACTAAGCAAAGACTGATTGACCATTTTAGCTTGCAAAGGAGAGTGATAAAAAAGGATGATTTTTGATAGTTTTGGGTATATCAAAGCTACCTCACCTTAGAGATGAGTTTTGGGAAGCTAAAGGGACATTGTTGAATTATCCACACATGCCCAAACTACTACATAGTCCATATAACAATTGAAAATTACCATTTTTCCCATTGATCTTCTTGTTTTGATGTTGGACCTATAGGATGTCAGTTCAAAACTATATCTTTGACATATTATAACATGGTAGATGTTAAATATGCCTTTGAAACATTTATCCTCTATAGTAAACCCATACAAGTTCATTTAATTACTCAAAAGTGACCCTATAATAACTTAGGACAAACTAAAAAATGCAATAAGGGTGTAAACATGATGTTTGACCTTACTAAGACCATGAGACACATTTTACACCCTAGTAGAACCTTATAACAAGTTTGAATATATACGGGGTTATCCTAATTTGACTTGTGGTCAAATTAATCAACATTTTGGCAATTTCCTAGGGGTGGCAAGCCAACTATGCCAAAGACTAGTAGCCTTTTCCTATCCATTGGGCTATCAGGTCACCCGTACAACATATTGACACTAAATTACCTTGAAACCACACCAAAAAATAGAAAAAAAACACAATAAAACACACTGAATCATAACAAGATAGGACAATAAATCAAACACACTTGTGTTGTCATGAGCACTTAGGAGAAACACAAACTAACTTATGCATAAACTAATTTAAATGGACCTGTTCCTCCTAGATCAAAAGGGAAGATTGAAACATTTATTTCTCTTTTAAGTGAAGGAATATATGAAGGATGTTTCCATTTGAAATTTGACATTTATATCTCCAACTCCTTCATGATGCTTGTCAATCTCATTAGCATGCTCTTCAATCTAACTAAGGCATTTAAACAATGTCAACCTTATCATGGGGCTCCTTAGTTGTAACTTGATTCAATGATGTCTCAATAAAACACTTCTCCAAAAATTTTGTCTCATTGAATGTTATCATATTTCTCACTAGCTGAAAGATATTTAAGTTCATCAAAGAGTTTTTTATAGTCCACCCAATATTGGTTATTGTCCTCTATGAACACATCTTGCTCTTTATTCTTATGCACTTGGCCCTTAACTTTATAAAGTTATTCAAGTTCTTATAAAATCCTTATCTATTATTTCTAATCATCCTTTCTCTCTTTCTCTTTGAGAACCACTACCTCTTCAACTTTATCTTCTTATTCCTTGAGCACTTGATCAACTTAAAAGCTAACTACAACTCTAACAAGTTGGGATGGAATAATATTTCCTTTTAAGTGTACACCACCAAGAGGTAAGGAAGCTTCAATAGTGTCTTATAACTGACTAGTAGGGTGTGTAGTATTTTTTAGGCCTTCAAATTCTTGATCATGCTCATGAGCATCAACCAATGTAGAGTCCTTATCAAGAGCCTCTTCTTTCATGCCTTGAATAAACACTTTATGAATAGTTACAACATAACCTTCAACATCTTATCCTTCACTCAATAAGATTAAATTGCACCTGTTTTCACCAAGGGGGGGTCCTTGTGATGATTTATTATTCATATTCACTTGCCTCCCATATTATGGATTTTCCTTAAAGAAGGAATGAGGTGTGAGGTTGATGGATATGATTATGGGTTGAAGAGGGAGTATGAGGTGTGATTGAGTGCTCATGAATGGGTTTTGGAAAATAGGATTATTGAATTAATTCATTGGAGAGATGGCAAGTTGGGTTGGTCAATAGGAAATACACCTTCTTCAACAAGAGCTTTAATTTGTTCATAGCCTTCTTGAGTCTCTTCAATAGATATAGACTCACTTTAAAACTCTTGGCTCTCCCACATTCTTAGTCTATCAATTGAGAATTGGATATATTTTTTTCCAAGTATAGTTGCTCATTGATATCATATTGGTTTTCCTATTCAAATTCATTCCGCACATCCTTCAAATTTTGAACTAAACTTCTCAACCACTCTATTGGAGAGTTAGGGAGCATATCATACTTTTCATCCCATGTTCTCATCTATTATTCATTATATAGAATAATTGGCATGAATGATAATAAGGATTTGTCATGAAATGGTATTTAAGTATGAGTGTAATAGTGGGGATTGTGGCAAGCTTCACTTTATTAAACTAGTTGCCTAGCTTGAGCCTGTAGGAATTCATCTCTTATTTTAAAATATCTTAATTTCTAATCAATGGGGTTATTTGATCCCTTATGAAAAGACTGATAATAATCATATTGAATTTGATATGTATCATGATAAGGATATTAGGAATTAGATTGGGATTGATATGAGGGAACTTCCTCATAGGGATGTTTAAGAACATCATGTTCATATGGAGAAGGAATAGGATGATCATAGGGTAGCCATGATTCATAAGACTAATAGAAAATTTGATAGGGATATTGAGGGATATAATATTTAATTTCACCCTTGTATAATATTTATTTAGGCTCCCCTAATTCTAGTCACAATATTGGGACAACCTCAAGATGTGGGTTTCCTATGATGAAGTTGAACCTTCTAGAAGGTTGGCTTCCTTTTGATGGATCACCTAGACTAATGAATGGATTAAAAAAAGGTTAGAAAAGGTAAATAGGGTTACTAAAGAAGATAAAAGGTGATGCACCATATTTAAATGAGAACTCACATAAGCATGAAACATACACTAAAGAAGCATAAGCCAATGTTAACTCACATAATCTCACAATCTAGTTAATTGCATAAGTATTTAATGGACTAGGCTCAAGAAGTAATGAATTAAGCAAAGAAGAATTATGAGATTCACCCCTATCATATATTAATGGAATAAATAACATAATTATATACCTACAACTAGCTTGAAAGCACATAAAAATATGCAAGAAGGAAGGATAATGAACATGAAAGATTCTCCTTCACAATGCTATCATGCACAAGATTACTAAACACAGTTCAAAGGCAAGAGATAGGTAGATAAATTATTTATTGATTCAATATGTCTTTCATATAAATTTTTATATGGTATAGTCTTATCAAATGAGAGTCCCTTGTTCTTCCAAAAATGAGAGAATCTTATCAAAAGTGAGAGGGAGATTCTAAAAAATCTAGAGAGAGAGTTACAATGTGGAAGAAAATAAAAGATATAGGAGAAAAGGGTAGAGGTAGAGAGAGAGAACCCCATTAGAGATAAATTAATGAGCTTCCACTCATATTTAATGAATGATAAACCACATTTTAATCCAATCAAGACTAATCCATCATAGATAGATCAACCTTCATTTGTCCCAAAATCCTTCAAACTCTTACATTGGATAAGAAACATACTAGAAAATAAGAATGTGTTTATGATGATGAATCATTGTCCTCCTAATAAAAAACATTATATCCCTCCTAAAAATCTATTAAATTATTCAAATAATTTCTCCAACCACCAGATCTCCATCTTGGGATTCTATGCCATCTTCCACTCGACTTGCTTATGAGGATAAAATCCTCATATCTATGAATCTAATAGATCCATGACTTTATCTATTTTGAGTGGATTTAGGTACCTATTTTTCAAGGATATAACCATAGTGAAGGAAAAAACCTTCATCTATATCCCATTTATATCGACCTATACTCCAATCTTGATCATAGGTTTACTATAGATTGAAAATCAATTCATTTATTGGTTCTCTTATAGTCATCATGTTAACAAAAAGATTACAAGATGCATAGCCTTGTTATTGAAATATATTAGGTTTAAATAAACCTATTCTATCTTTGAACCCTATGGAAGATAATAACTCATTATATCCACATATATTCTTTAAAGAGAAGTGATCACAATCAAGAAATAATACTGCAACCCTAGAAAATAGACCCTATAAGTTATAAATCTTCAAACCAAAGGTCAAGACTAAGCATTAATGGTGATGGAACTTCAAAATTGATAATAATAATTGTATTTCCATGTCTTATGTTAATGGTTCTTTATTGAAATCTAATGGTGGCATATACCCTTTGAAATATTTAAATCTAGTTTTTCCTAGATCATATTTTATCTCCATTTTAAGTCTCTTGACTTTGAATTTTAATATCTACCATTGATATTGATACAAAATCCTTATATCTCTCTAATTTTAATCTCCACATTCATTCTATGTGTCCTATAGTCAATTCTAATTTGGTTCCTACACTTGTACCACATGACAACCTCATGTTCACTCTAGGTTCATTGACTTCTTGACCTCACTCACACTATTGATCTCACTTATAGTCAAAGGTGTGCCATCAATATTTTATATGCTTGATCAAACATGTGCCATTAGATATATTTTTTCACCATGATCATTCCACTTATCAATTCTACATTTGACCCTAGGATCCTCTAACTTGTTGACTTTGAGATCATCATTGATCTTAATGGTCCTATTGAATCAAGATTTTATCTATGTGTGATTGATTTATGATACATTAAAGTGATATTTTAACACTTATTGGCTTTTAATTTATTCTTAGGATCCTTTGAAATATTTAAATTCAAATGGTTATTTCTTTTGGATCTAACTCGATGTCTCTACACACGTTTCACTCTATTAGTTTAACTTTGGAGGCTTATATATTGAGATAAAGAACTTATCAAGATAAAAAATTTCAAAGGATGATCTTGGAATGAAAAACATCATCTCCATGTGATATTTTTTCCTTGAGATAATTTCTAGGTTCATTTATAAAAATCCATAACCAGGCTAACCCATTCATTTATGCATGACATATGATCATGTTCTGACTCTTCTAGGCTTGTGTTTGAACTATTGTTCAATTTTTCAAAGATATGATGAATTTATAAGACATGTTCAAACTTTATTCATGTCCCTTTAATGATTTAACACCATGGATACCTGTTGGAATCCTCTCTTACAATTCTAGACCTATTTTAAGGGTTTACTTCTCAAAGATCACTAAATTATATTTAAAGATTGCTTAAAGTGTTTCAAAATATTTGAAAAATTTATGTGATATTATCATTTAAATATTTTATCATTCCTTTAATATTAAATATACTCAACAAATCTATCTAAGTAAAATCTTTATATGTGGGCCAAAATTGGCCAATATTTCTAGCAACATCCTAGGATTGCATACCTATTATGCAATAGACTAGTAGCCTTATCTGATCCATTAGGAATACAAATTCAAGTCATTCCTTTCCAAATAATATGATATTTAAAATAAGTATGACCATTTCTATGAAAACCTCCTCTTGAAACAACAAGGATCAAAAGGAAATGAAATAATAATTGTGCCCAAGGCATTTATTGAAAGGGAAACACATAATTGAAAATAAATGTGCACAAGGAACTTATAAGAAAACATGAAATCTACTCTAATATGTACAATATTATATAATAGCTAAAAAATAATTTAGTAACAAGGATTTAAATTAATTCCATTGATTGGCATGGGTAATACCTCTCCATCTAGCTAGGAAAGTTGAAAAACATTATGTTATTTGTATTTGTGGATTAAATAAGGAGCACTCCATAATTTTTCAAACCTATTATGGTTTCTTGGTTTAGCCTTATTTGAATCCCATTTAAGGAATAAGTCCCCTTATTTGAATTCCATTATTGTGGCTCTCTTGTTTAGCTATCTTGACCTGATTTTGGTGTGACTCTAGTTTCTTCATTATAAGGGCCCTAGTTTGTTCCATCTCCATGAACTTTACCATCTACATGCTCATAGGTTCAATATACATCAATTCAAGCTGATAGGATAGCTCCAATGTAGGTAATTCAAGAGAAATGGGAAATTTGGCTTCCCTCCCTTATACAAGAACATATGGTGAGTTTCCGATGAAAACTTTAGGAGTCACTCTATTAGCCCAAATGGTTATCTTTAGCTTTGTATGCCATACTCTCTAATTATCCTCCATAGTCCTCTTGATAATCCTTATCAAGTTTTTGTTTGTAGAATATACTAGTCCATTGCCTTAGGGATAGTAATTGGAAGATTTACTATGGTATTCAATTTTTAAGTTCCCATTCACTTACTCTCATGCCAACAAATGCTAAATCATTATCTAAAATTATTTTAGCTAGTACACCAAACCTGGTCACTATGCTATCATAAAAGTCCAACACTACTATTTCATTCACTTCTTTAAGGGCAATTTCTTCCACCCACCTGATGAATTAGTCTCTAGAAATGAGTACCCATTTATTTCCTCCATTAGAAGGTGGGTTAATCATTCCTATGAAGTCCAAACCCCACTACATGAAGGGTTATTCCACTTAAATTGGGTTGAGTTTCTTCTCTACAAAGAGATCACACTTTTGACATTTCATGACCCATCAATATGCATCCTTGAAAATTTTGGGCTAGTAATAACCAACTCTCATTAATTTTTCTATTATTTTCCTTTGAGCAAAATGGCCTCCAACATGTCCATAATGAAATTGATCTAAGAGCTTTACCACTTGATTATCATCAATGCACATGAGGAGCACTTTATTGATGTCTTTTCTAAATAAGGCCCCATCAACCAATACATAAGGTATGGACTAATGTATAAAATGCCTTATCTTTACTTTGTCTATACTTGGAGGGCACTCACCTATTATCAAGAAACATGTCATATCCTAAAGCCAACTAGTGTGAGGTGGAGGTATACCTATTTATGAGTCATCTTATATTACCAAAACAAATTCTTGATCTTCATGGATGTCATCAACCATATGCTCACATAAGCCTTTGCCTTTTACAGCTTAGTGACCTTAATATCCATATTATACTCCATGAATTTGGTAATCTAACCATCCTTCTTTTCATTCAAGTCTTTTTTAAGAAAGAAGTCCCTTACTTTAGAATGAGACACCATAAGATGAATCTTATTATTGGAGATCATTGGTCTAAAATTTTTTAGGCTTTTCAAAGCTACAAACACCTACTTTTATATAAAAGTGTAACTTACCTCATATTCTTCAAGCCCTTGACTAAAAAAGGAAATTGGTTACTCAAGTCCTTCAGTATTATTTTGCATCAACATAGTTTTTATATTATCCATATTGGTAAAGGTGTACAATATGAAATCCCTTAAAAATTCAATATTCATGAATGTGGGTACTTGGGAAATGTCCTACTTGATAGCCTCAAATGCTATTTTACCTTAATTTGACCATGTGAACGCTTGGTTCTTCTTCAACATGACAGTGATGGGTTGACCAAGTTTACAAAACTAGGTATAAACCTCCTTACAAATTTTATTTTCCTAAGGAAGATCTAGAGTCCCTTCTTTTGATTGGATAAATATAATTCTAAGATGACACTTATTCTATTAGGATCAATGGCTAATCCTTGATTTGAGATACTATATCCTAAGAGTTTTCCTTCATGAATATCAAACACACATTTCTTGGGATTTAAAGAGATTCCATACTCTCTACACCTTTCAAATATCAATCTTAGGTGATCTAAGTACTCACTATCATTTTTGGGGAAAAATTTGATGTCATCCAAGTAGACCAACACTATCTAGTTCAAAAATCCTTGGAAATCCATGTCCATTGATCTTTAAAAAGTAGACCCAACATTAGATAAGACAAAAGGCATCTCCTAATAAGAATATGTGCCCCACTTTGTGGTGAAGGCTATCTTATATTGATCTTCTTCTCTTAGCAGCATTTGGTTTTAACCTAAATACCCATCAAGAATAGAAAATCATTCTAAACTAGTAACTATTTGAAGTAGTTATTCCATGTATGGTAGGGGGTAGTGATACTTCAAAGAGACTCTAGTTAGGTCCCTAAAGTCAACACAAAATCTGATCTCCCCATTATTTTTCCTCATAGATACTAAGTTGGCTACCTATGAGGAATCCTTGATAGGAAAGATGATCTCAGACTCAATCAATTTAGTCAATTATTTCCTCATAATCTCTTCAATTTTGGTATTGATAAGCCTTTTCTTCTTCTTGATAGGCTTGGCATCAAAATCCAAAACTATAGTATGTTGGGCTAACTTGGGATCAAAACCTCTCAGGTCACTATATTCCCAAGAAAATATGTTTATATATTCTTTACAAGATCAAGGAAATTATGATTTTTATCTTTAGTGCTTACCTTTCCAAGCTTGAGTATCTTGTCCTTAAGGATAAGGACTCTTTCAAAATTCTTTTCATTGATTGACATGACTACTTTATCTTTTATCATATGGTCTCCTTCATGAAAGATACCTTCAAGGGTTACCAACCTTTTAAGAAGCTTATTAGATATTAGATGAACAATTTGATCCTCATACTGATCTTGAAATTTATCCTAGTTCAATGAGGAAAACTCTTATTTATGGTGTAAGAAACAAGCAACCTCTTTATCACTATCAAAGACCTACCAATGAGCTTTAATGTCTAGCACTGATGGTATTAATACCACTTTGACATGTGGCTATACTTTATATTTTTTCAATTCATTTGGGAGGACAAATTGATATCCCATAGTCACCAACCTATCAATACATTGATTTTGGTTCCTTGGCACTAGTTGGATGTTGAAGGCCTCAAAATACTCAATAATGTCCCACACTCTATGATTGTAGGACCTCATCAAGGGGTTCTTTGTGATGCTTTAACCTCTAACCTGATGCACTGTAAAAATCACTATCTATAAACACTTGTAATTGGTTGATTCCTCTATTATTAACCCATTGAAGGCCATGGATAAGACCCTCATATTCTGCTGCATTACAAGAACAACTAAAATGGAACCTATAAAAAGAAAAATACATTACATTTGAGGGAGATACTAGCATTGCACCTACACCTACTTCATGTTTACTTCTTGAACCATCAAAAAATAATTTCCACAAACCATTAGTGTCTTCCTAATGCTTAGTGAGGGATGGCATGGATTGATTTTCTTCATGCAAGCAATAAACACCCATTTATCTCTCTTTAACACCTTTCAAAGGATTAATCAACTGATTTTCACTCTATAAATCATCCAAAAAGATATCAAGTATCTCCTCAAGATGAGTGTTTATCTCTTGACCAACAAGGTGTTCCTCTTCATCTAGGATGGTGTAATTGATGTTTGAGTTGTCAAGCCCATAAGGTTCAATGTGGAATTGTGAAATAGGCTCAACTTTAATGGATACTTTGTTCCCATACCTTGTTCTATAATCCATGTAGGACCAATTTGATGCTAGATAACCCCTAATTTTTGCTATGACATCTCTAGATAAACATAATGGAAAATGATGAGGCACATATAGGATCAACACATCTTGATCCACTGAGACATTACCACAAGCATGTAGGGTTAAGTTAAGGCCTTTGATAATGCTATCTAGTTTTATGGAAGATTCATCAAGCTAAAAAACTTCTTTAGACTAGGTTGCATACTTTAGACCAAGTTGATCTACTATTGATTTTAGCATCACTAAAGTACTAGCTCCACTATCAACCATACAATTCTGAACCAAGGATTCACCAATGATTATAGAAATGTGGAAGGGAGGATGCTTTACCATTTATTTTATTATTTATGTTTAAAACCCTTAGTTGAATTGGTGAGAAATACATTCTCTTTACCTAGTGGCTTGCCTAAAACATTGATTTTTATAATCCTTATTAAAGGATATCTACTTGACCAGGCATAAACATCATGTCCCACATTGTCACACTCACATTGGAATTTTTCATTTATTCAAAAATATTGATGGGTAAACCACCCAATTTTTATTATTATTTGGGAGCTAAAACCATACCTTAAACTTGTGAGGTTTTTGGTACAAAGGTATTCCCTCGATTCTAATTATTTGGAGCTATTGGGACTTTTGAAGTAGTAGTAAGTTCTTTTGTATTTAATAGTGAAGGAGTAAAGGTAGGAAGATATTTAAATACTTCCTAGTTATAATCCATGTTACTTCTTTTGAATCTTATATTATCATACACTGGAATGTATGCTCGGCTAGAACTTTCTTGTTGATTAGATACATAACATTCTTCTTGATCATAATTAACCATGGAAGTATCCAACTAGTTTGGTTTTTCATTTGGACCTTGGGGTTGTTGAGGCTCTTTTGGATTTGTCATCATGGTAAATTCTATATTCTAAGCCATAATGGATTGATTGTATCTATAATTATCACCTTGATTCCATTGCTCATTAAAATCCTAGTTGAACTCAGTATTTGGGATAGTAAATTGACAAAAAGATTGATTACAAGGAATAATAACCTCAACTTATTGAGAAATGTTATTTTTAGTAGGGACTAAGGTAGTAGAGGCACTTTTATTATAATGATTTTGCCTAACATAGTTAAATTGTCCCTGTCCTTGACCTTATCCTTAGAAATTTCCTTTGTAGGGTGGCCTATTTGCTTGATAAGACTATTGTTGAGGTTGATATGTGGTTTAGTAAGGTTTATTGAACTAGGGTTTTTTCCTCTTCACATTTACCAACTCATTCAAAAAATATTAAAACATGTTCTTAAGCTCTTAGAAATTCTTGTTTTCTTGGGAATCACTAGATTGACTAGTGGAAGCCTTTTCTTGCTTTGGTGTAGGTATGGAAGCAAGTGTGGGAATATGATGAATGAAAATAAGGGGAGGAATAGTAAGAAGAGTGGTTAAATCTCAAGGAAAAAAGGCATTGGTGGTCTAGGAGTAAGCTTTCCAACTTGTACTAGACAATTTTATGCTCTAATCATCACCTTATAAGCATTTGGTAGTGTGTTTCCTCCCATAGATTGGATTATTACTATAATATCACTATTGAGGGCTTTTAAATAGTAAAGGAAAACAAATTTTAGAGTAGGCCTAATATATATTGGGATTCTATCCCATGTCTTTTAAAATATTGTCTTAAAATATTGCATAACCTCATGAGGATCCCTCTTCATTGTGGTTGGATACACTACAAGTAACAAATGGTCACATTTGTCTTCAAATATTTTACACAATGCATCACTCAACTAATCCCATGATGTTATAGAGTTGGTAGTAAGGTTTCTATACCAGTCTAAATATTTACTCTTGAAAGATATGTCTAATAGCCTAATAGCCACATTTTCATTAGTTATGTCATGAATATTGTAGAAGCTGGCTATGTCTCTAAGGTGTTTATAAGGGGTAGTATATTGGCCACCTATGAAATAAGGGACACTTTTGAGATCTAATACTAGAATAAGATCATACTTCTAGAGGTATAAAGGACTATGTCCATTAAAGGCCACAAAATGGAAATCTCAAGGGGTTGCCATGGTAATGAAAGGAGTTAAAAAATATCTTCTTGTAGGGGTATACCTTGAAATTTGTTTGGAAGGAAAGATTCCTATATATGGATGTGTATTATAAAATCTTAACCTTTTTACTAAGCTTAAATTCAATTCAATAAATTCAAAAGGAATACCTCTAAAAGCTGATCTTATAGTCACCTTTGGCATGAAGATAGCTAATGATCTACACTAGAATGTTGAATGTTCTTTTAGAGTCACCAGATACTATTGCATGAAATCTATAACTACAAAAAATTGATTAAACCAACATCAAACTTGACCAATTTTCTTTGAATATGGATCCCACCATGCATGCCAAAGACTATTGAGACATGTAATTACACCCTTGTAGAGTTTTTATTTAGTCTCCCCCACTCCTAGTCATAATATTGGGAAAACCTCAAGGTGTGGGTTTCCTATGGTGAGGTTCAACCTCTGGAGAAGGCTAAATTCCTTTTAATGGATCACCTAGACTAATGAATGGCTTAGAAAAGGGTTATAAATAGGAAATAGGGTTACTAAGGAAGCTAAAAGGTGATGCACCAAATTGAAATGAGAACTAACATAAGCATGAATCATATATTAATGAATTATAAGACAATATTATCTCACACACTTTCATAATCTAGTTAATTGTATAAGTATTTCATGGAAGAAATGAATGAAGGAAGAATTCTGAGATTCACACCTAGTATCCATTAATAGTATAAATAACACAAGTCCAAACTTGAAACTAACTTGAAATCACCTAAAAATAGGAAATAAGGAAGTACAATGAACTTGAAAGATTCTCCTTCACAATGCCATCATGCATAAGCTTACTAAACATAGTTAAAAGGCAAGAGATATGTAAATAAATTTTTTATCACTTCACAAGGTTTTTCATATAAATTTTGATAGGGTCTAGACTTATCAAATGAGAGTCTTTTTCTCTTCCAAAAATTATAATCAATTTATTATCAAAATTGAGAGGGAGATTCTAAAAATCCTAGAGAGAGAATAACAATGTGGAAAAAAAAGAGATAGGAGAAATGGGGGAGAGAGAGAGAACACACCATCAAAGATAAATGAATGAGATACCACTCATATTTAGTTAATTCTCAACCACATGTTGATCTAATCAGGACTAATCCATCATAGACAAATCAACCTTCATTTGTCCCAATAGCCTTGAAACTCTTTCATTGGCTGAGAAACATACTAGAAACAAGAATGTGATTAGGATGATGATTCATTATCCTGCTAAGAAAAAAACCATTGTATCCCTCCTAAAAATATATTAAAATTTCCAACTTATTTCTCCAACCACCAAATCTCCATCTTTGGATTTTATTCCATCTTCCACTTGACTTACTTAAGAGGACAAAATCCTCATATCTATGGATTTGATAGAGCCATGACTATATTTGTTTTGAGTGGTTGTAGGTACCTATTTATCAAGTATATGACCATGGAAAAGGCCAATACACTCATATATATCCCAGTTATATCTACCTCTACTCAAATATTGATCATAGGTTTACTATAGATTGAAAACCAATTCATTGATTGGTTTTCTTATAGTCATCATGTTAATAAAAAGCATATAGGTTGCATAGCCTCGTTATTAAAATATATTAGGTTTAAATAAACCTATTATATCCCTAAACCTTATGGAAGTTGATAAATCATTATGTGTATAGATCTTCTTTAAAGAGTAATGATCACATTCATGAAATAATACTGCACCCCTAGAAAATAAGCCCTGTAAGTTCTAAATCTTCAAACTAGAGGTCTAGACTAAGATTTAATGGTGATGAAACTTCAAAATCAATAATCCTAACTATATGATTGTGTTCTATGCTTAATGGTACTTGACTAAACTCTAATAGTGGCATATGCCCTTTGAAATATTTTCTCTAGATTTACTTGGATCGTATTTTATCTCCATTTGAAGTTTCTTGGATTTGTCTTTTAATATTGATCATTGATCTTGATATGAGATCCTTAAATCTATCCACTTATCATCTCTAAATTCATTATGTGGGTCCTATAGTTATTTCCTATTTGGTTCTTATGATTACACCATGTGGTAGCCTTGCATTCAATCTAAGTTTGTTGACTTCTTGACCTCACTTACACCATTGATCTCACCTATGGTCAAATGCATGTTGTCAATGATTTATCTACTTGATCAAACATGCACTATTAGATTTTATTTTTCACCATGATCATGCCACTTGTAAATTCTACATTAAACCCCTAGATCCTCTAATTTTTTAACTTTAAACTCATCACTGATCTTTGATTACAAAATTGAATGTGTATCATTTATCTTGATGGTCCCACTTACTCAAGATCTTATCTATGTGCCATTTATTTATGATCCATTCAAGAAATATTTTAGACCTTGTGGACTTTACATTTATTCTTAGGATATTTTGAAATATTTGAATTCAAATGAATACTTCCCATGTCTTTAACTTGATGTCTCCACAAATGTCTCACTCTATTAGTTTAACATTAGAGGCTTATATCTCGAGATAGAGAAACTATCAAGATACCAATTTTGAAGAGTATGATCTTGGAATGAAAAACATCATCTCCATGTGATATTTTATCCTTGAGATACTTTCCAAGTGAATTTATAAAAATACACAACCATGCTAACCTATTAATTTTTACATGATTTATGATGATGGTCTGACTCTTCCAGGCTTGTGTTTAAATTATTGTTCAAATTTTCAAGGATTTGATGAATTTTTGAGACCTATGTACACTTTATTCATGTCCCTTAAATGATTTAACACCATGGAGACTTATTGATATCCTCTCTCTTACAATTTTAGACCTATTTCAAGGTTTGCTACTCAAATATCAATAAATTACACTTTAATCTTGCTTAAATTGTTTCAAAAGATTTGAAAATTTCATGTGATCATCTCCTTTCAATATTTGATCATTCCCTTAATAGGAACTCTGCTCAACTAATATATCTAGGAAAAATCTTTGTATATGGGCCAAAATTGGCCAATAAGGCAAAACAAGGTTTATAAGAAGGTTCATAATAGGGATTCTCATCATAATCATCCATATCAAATTAATTATCTATATGAAACACAAGAATTAGTCAAAATATTCAATAATAAATACTTGGGATGATTATAACAAGAAGATTTCATTCATAGTTACCATTAGTGATTACTTGAATGCTTCCAAAAGTTGATAAGACAGAGAACACACTAATAATCCTTCCACTCTTTTGGACCTTGATATCATGAAAAAACTATTATCACAAAATATTTCACCCTAGAGATATTTGTTCAAGCCTACTCTAATATTTGGGCAACATTTTATTATCTATAGGCATATGTGTTGCTTATAGTAGAGGTAAACCTTTAGGTTTAAGGGATAGCTCCCTAGATTGATACTTTCTTGCTTATCACCTATAATACATACCTGCTTAGGTGGAAATATATATAAAGAGGAATAAAATTAAACTACACTAATGAGGTGATACAATATAACTATGTTCACTAAACTACCATACAAGTGCACTATGAAACATGACTCATAATACTGGTCTCAAAATCTTGAATTTATCTAACATTAGTATTTCAAACATAGAGGTGATATGCATTGAACTAATCAATGTGATTTAATGATAGTTTAGATTATAAACACTAAAGCTAATCCTTACACTTAAAGATAGGCAAATATACTAGGCTACACTTCATATGACCTATTCGAGTGAGAACAACTTGTATCATACATGGAAGAGCAAAGATAAAGAAAGGATAGATACCAATCACTTGACCTTTCAATACACACAAATTCACACACTTAAACAATAAGTTGATGAGATCAAAACTAGATTGGAAATCTTATTTCAAAGACAAAATATAGTATCAAACTAGTAGGGCTTCACCATACTAGGTGTGAATTCCTCTACAAAATCCAAAATGGCTTACATTTATGAAGTATGTGAGAAGAGAGAGAAGAATTAGGGCTCAAGGGTCAAAAAAATAAGTGTCAAGTGGTGAGGACCAATTACATTGTAAGAGAATGGAGTGTTAAATAGACCATAAAGGTTTTCTTGGACAAGTGTACATATGAACTATGACAAAATTTCCAAAACTAGAGTAAAGACCTTCAATTGCTTTCTAAAAACTACCTTCATGATGACGCATCTCTTGACTACTCAAAACTAGACTAGGAAGTATTAACACATGTGAAATATCTAAGGGTGGTTAGATATAAGATATGATAGTCATTAGATGTTCCCATATCTACTAGCTATCTTCATGACACTTGATCTCACTATCCATAGTCATTCATTTGTCTTTTAGGCCTCATTATTCACATTTGTCATCCAAGATGACCTTTAGTTTCTCAAAAAAATTATTGGAAGAGGTGTTATGACACATTTTAAAATTAATTTTACCTCCACTCCATGAATTAAACCTTTAAAAGATCTAAAATTAGACTTCTCACTAGGCAGTCTCTTGTTATCTTTTCATGACCTGTTTAAGACTACCTATGATGAATGACTTGGTAGAGATGTTTATATTATTATATAATTTGATAAAATTATATGGATAGTGTGGATAAGTCTCTATATACCTCCCCAAATGAATTTCACTAGTTCATTTTGCTCTGTACCTATAAAACACATTAAAAACTATAAAAACCTAGTTTTAAACTTGTCTATATAAATAGGGTATAAACCAATTTGATATTTGGGAGAATGATAGAGTCTCATACATGTTTAAAACATTTTACAAGCCAAATTACCCCCTCTAAGTTCATCTCAATATATAGTTCCTTCAATAGGTCTTAGAGAGGATTTTGGGAGGGTTTTGAGTTGTTTGGACTGTTAATGCTTATTCATAAAATCTTGATGTCCAACTTCTAAAAAAATGTCACTAAAACCAATTTTAGTTACATAATCAACCAACCCTATCACCTTTGATCACCATGAAATATTTCATTACAAGTATGAGTGTTTGAAGTGGCCTATCGAGCTTTAAATTGCATTTTGGACACCCTAAAGCAAGTTTGAGCCAAAAATGACTCCTCTATGTAGATCCTCTATAAACCAATGGATTTTGGAGATTTTATACCTTCCCATAAAGGTCATAAAATGCATTAGAGATTTTCCATGGTCATTTAAATGAATCTATACCCTTGTATGGATTCGGTCTAGTCTAGGCCTAATAGGGCTAACTATGTTCTAGTTGCCCATAACCACCTTGTGTTATTTCTAGTGAATTTGAGTGGTTATTCACCTTTATATACCCTCATTCAAACTATTCAAATATTTATTCAATGCTCAAATTATCCCCATCACTTTTTATTATCACTTACTCTCCAAACCTATAGTTTAGACCATTTGGGAGTGCCCTCTATCTAAGACAAAATAGAGGGCATCTCCCATAATTTTCTTGCCAATTTAAAGCTATGGATGGATTCATTAGGTCTTTTTCATATTATATATCATGTTACATAGCTATATCACAACTATATAGTCATAAACACTTCAAATATTCAAAACAAAATTCTATGACTATGAGGATTGTGCCCAAAACTTTGTTTGGGCCTAAGAATATTAATCTATGACTCTGAGTTGGGATCTTTGATTCTTTATAGAACTTTTTAATGTTCCATTACCAATGTGATCATGGTTTTGAGTATTATTTATCTATCATACACGTCTTCCAACTTCCAACATACACCTTTCACTAGCTTGCACTAGTACATATATTGTGTTGATTATGACACCTATAGAGAGTTCAAAAGATTTCTATAGATGTTCATTTTTGTTTCAATATCACATTATTTTATCCTATTATTTTTGATATTATTAGATCATTTTAAAATAAAGTGAACATCTATGTATTATAAGATTCTAACTTCTTATTTCTCATCATTAATTTTATACGTCTATAGTCAAGTTATAGATGATAATTTGGAGAATATGAGACTTGTAGGTGGTGATTTATGTAAAAATATTGTATATAAATTTTTTTGACTACTATTGAGGTCATATTTAATTCAAATGAAGTCATATTTCATTGAGGCTATGTTTCCATTATGTCACTATTGCTTTATAAGACCATTTGGGCTTCAAAAGAAGTGTAAATTAATAAAAATCTGCAGTGAAAGTTTGCTTGAAATGGAAGCCTATTTCCACTATCCATCCATGACCAAAAAATTACTCTCTATGCCAAGACATTACCCTTAGACTTGGTCTACAATATATAATATGTTTAGACTAGCAGAAAGCTCCAATTTATCATCATAAGATGGCATTGAATATGGACAAAACCTTGATTTGGAGATATTTAATGTAAAGTGTTTAAAATGTAACTTTTCAAACGTGTGATCATAGATTCATGCCATCTTTTGATTCTACCATTATCATAATGGACTTATCAAAGATATTATATTTAAATTAAGGTCTCAAATGAGCTCAAACATCTTCACTTCAACATTCTTATACCTTTATGGATTGCACTCAGACCATTGATCAAGTTGCTTGTAGGTTTTACTACATGATATAAGATAGTGTGCTAAATTACAAACTTGTAATTAATTTTTAACCTTTTAAATAGCTCAATAATGTTGTTTCAAACTTATGAGACTCATCATCACCTTGAAAACTCTTTGTTACATCAATGTGACTAATCAAGACCTAATCTCACCTGACTGTAAGTGACTATTGTAAGAAATTTGACTGTGTTCATGTGTTAGGCCTTTCATATCTGACTATGTCTAGTATTGAGACTAAACACTCAAAGAATCATTTATCACCATAATAATATGTATTATAAATAATTTATCCTTTTATCTAAGACCACTACAAGAGAGAAAATTTGCAACAGGTGAAACACTGGTCTACAACTTCAATGGTGTCCTCATCTAGAAAACTAAGATAGTCTTACTCATCAGTTCACCTTAAAATATATAATCAAGACTAAAAATATTTTGAGAAGGAAATTCATTCTTCTCAAGATCATTTATACAACTTAAAATTTAGATAACAATGTAAATAGATAATAAACATGAAGGCTATGGGGATGAGTAGGCAGAAAAGGGTCACTAGCACTCTTAACAATGGTTCATAGAGCATGATACACCAATATTATGACTATTTCCATGAATTTAGAGTATAAAAATGGTAATACCACCCACTAAATTCACTTCTTTTTACTCAATTCCTCTTGGTCATACTAAGTAGAGACTAGTTGACCATTTTAGCTTTCAAAAGAGAGTGATAAGAAAGATAGGATGGTTTTTGACATTTTTGGCTCTCTAAAAGCTACCTAATATTTGAAATGAGTTATGGTAATATAAAGGGACATTTATTAAGTATCCACATGTGCCCAAATTGTTGTATAAGCTATACAACAATTGAAAATTACCATTTTCCTATTAATCTTATTATTTTGATGTTGGACCTATAGGATGTCAGTTCAAAATTATCTCTTTGACATATTCTTACATGAGGGACATTTAATATGCCTTTTAAAAACTATTAATCTATGGTAAACCTATACAAGTTTATTTAATGACTCAAAAGTGACCTTCGAATGACTTAGGACAACTAATAAATGTGACAAGGGTGGAAACATGATGTTTGACCTTACTAAAACCATGGGACAGATATTACACCCTAGCATACCCATATAAAAAGTTTGAAAATATAGTGGGCTGACCTAATTTGACTTGTGGTCAACTTAGTCAATAGATTGGTTGTAACCTCACCATGAAATTTTATATTGTTTTGGTAAAAGGGTGTGATGCATAGATGATTCTGGTAAAATCAAGGAAGTGCAAGGTATTCTAAGGCCTATTGTTCACAAGTTACTTTGAAACTTGTAGCTAAAAAAGGTGGTCCATAAAGGCTTCTAATTTTACATATCCTAAATACATAAATCATATAAAAAAAGGACGATTCCTTCCAAACATTTCCTTTTTTAAGTGAATGTAAGGATGTATTTATTGAAAAAACTATTTGGGCTTCCACATAAAAGGGATTTCAATTTTACAATTGATATCATGCTTGGGGCTACACCTACCTCTAAAGATCTATATAAAATGAATTTAGTTGATTTATAAAAACTAAATGTTCAATGCAATAATTATTAGAAAATGGGAATATAATTCCAAGTGTAACTCTTTAGGGTGATCTAGTTATATGCATGAATAATAAGGATAAAACCTTTTGACTTTTTGTAGACTATAGGATACTCAAAAAAGTAACGATCAAGAATAATTATTGATTGCCAAGGATAGATGATTTATTTGATTAGATTAAAGGAGATAATATATTCTCCAATATTTATTTAAGATTAATCTACCATCAAGTAAGAATCAAGGATGAAGACATTAACAAAACAAATTTTTAGACTGACTATGGTCATTATGATTTTATGATGACACCTTTTGGGAAAACTAATGTTCATGCAACTTTTATGAACTTGATGAATAGTGTTTTTAAGGATTTCCTAGATAATTTTGTGTTATTTTTTCTTGATTATATTATAATTAATTCTAAAAATACATTTGAGAATGAACATCATTTGTAATTGGTTTTACCAAGGTTAAAATAACTTAAATTGTTTGTAAAGTTATCAAAATGTAAATCCTTATAACCTAAGGTACTATTACCAAAAATGTGGCCACCATGAATGGGTGTCATTAAAAACTTTGATGAACTTAGTATTAAATACATTGATAGCCATTATGAATGTCTTGTATTGGTCATTAATGTTCTAGGATGATAGGTAGTGTGTCTTCCTTGATAGCTTACAAGGTCGTTTAGGATGGTCTAGTGAGTAGCAAGGTTAGGCCACTTTGTCTTGTTATCAAATGGTCATTATGTGTAAACATTATGTATATGTTTATCAATTTTTAATGAAAGTATGAAAAATTTAAGGTTTAGTGTGAATACAAGTCCATGATAAATCATGCTTAAGGAGACAAGGTGATATAACCCTTTCGAGAAAAACCATGATCTAAATCCAACCAAGTTTGTCAAGGAAAAAATCTAGTAAGTTGATCACACTACATTCTCAAGTAATTTAGAAAGATTAAGGTATTTCAATACTTTAGTCTTATTGTGCATTCCAATGTTGAGATGACAGTTGATAGGAATATAGTAAGTATGAAGGTATTGTCCTTGAATAGGAGTATTTTTAAGTCATCTATCACCTTGGTAATGACAACATATTGTACATGTTCATACGCATACTCCAAGTGTCTTAAATAACTAATTTTAAATGTTGGAACTTATTTGTAACTAATTATTTATCATTTTCTATGGATAAGTGAATGGATATTGAAAGACTTGTACACAAAGAGAAGTAAGAAACATTTTGACATATTTCTCTACCTTCATAAAAGTTAGGGGAAGCTGAAGAGTCACTTGGTTCACCATCTCTAGATATTAAAAATGGTATATTAGGTATATTATTTAATAAATCAAGATTTTATATGTATTTTATAGAGGGTTTACATTGATAGGAAACATAAAAAATCTTATAGGGATCCTCATGGTTTTCTCAGATCTAAATCCATGCAAACCCATTGAGCTTCTTGGTAGCCTCAAAAAGGCAACTAATTTGTGGATGGTACTATAAGGAGAGATAAATTTGGAACCAAATATATCATCCATAGGTGGGGATCCTAATTGCCTTCTTCTTTGTGTCATTTTTGTTTGGTTAATCCCCTTAACTATATAAACAATCCTTAAGAATTTAAGGCTATACAAAGGTGACTCAAAACCCCACTAAGGTTGATTTTACCCAAATGCATATTTATGAAGCTTATTTAATTAATGAATATGTTTTTAGGGTATATTTAACATTATTTGACCCTTTTAATATCATTTTATTTCAAGGTTCTTCATGTTCATGTTTCATGTAGTGTCCAATAGTATTATATTTCTAGTTTGAACAAGACAGTCAAGTTGTAAGAACTATGCAGTGTTTTGGGTGAATATAATGAATTAAATGAGATTAATAATAGTTTATACAATATAATAATGATTCCTCATACCTATTCAATCATAATTGGATGCATGAACTTTAATAAAGGTAGACAACTATGCATGCATAATTGAATCATTAGAATTTACAACCATGGTGGAGTAAACATGGTTGGACATGGATATGTTTTCATTGTTTATTATCCTTGAATGTAAAGGCATATATTAAAATATACTTTAATATAATTCTCAATAAGGTTCTCGGTGGTAAGCTTATAGGTCAATATATAAGAGTCTCTTTTCAAGCCAAGTCCAAATGAAGATTATGAACCTACAGCTCTACAGACTTATAGGTCATTATTGGTATCAAATGATCATATTTGAGATTTCACATGGTCTCCATAAAACCTGATATTTTATTATAATTCCTTTCAATAATATCTAAAATTTTTGTGATTCATTTTTCTTAGAGACATGGTGAATATATGAGGTTCAAGTGTATTCAAGATATATAAGCAATCATTATCATGTTTCTATAGGAAACTAACATTCATTTTGTCTTAAGGAATTAAAATTTACATTATAAATCATATATAAGATTTATAAAAACACCCTGAACACTTATGAAGGTTCATAATTCAACTCACTTGGACTTTTAGTGGACTTTGTAGGCCAAGGTGGACTGGGTGAACCTGAAGGAGGACTGTGAAGGTTCTAAATGCACACTTAAGGTATCCTATATATATTATATTGAAGAAGAGGATATATAAAAAATGTTTCAACTTGAACCATATTTCATAATTGGTTAATTTAACTCAAAAATGATTAAAACAAGATAAATGAAGGTTTTTGGCCTAAATGACTACCTATAGGCTTGTAGTAGGTAGTAGCATCAAAAGAGGTTGATGATGAGGTTTTAAGTAACCAAGAATATGGAAGGAGTAAAAAATAAGTATGAGTGAAAAATTTATAGCCCAAAAAAACACATCAATAAGCCTTTTTTATCCTATGAAACTCAATTTTGTGACCTACATCTAAAGAGGTCTAATAACCACCTACAAACTAGTTAGGTATATAAGAGAAGACATATATTTGTAGTATCCAAATGATGGTTAAGAGGTATATTGATAATTAAAATGGAGAATGAATAAAATATCTAATGTTTATCAGAACACTAAAGTGATAAATAAGTCCAAGTGAAGAGAATACACCTTCAAACTTGTAGTCATGAAGCCAAATATAGACCTATAGGCCTGCTATAGGGAAATGGACAAATAACACATGTATGATGTGAATTTAAAGGGTTATAAAGTATATATATATATATATATATATATATATATATATATATATATATATATATATATATATATATATATATATATATATATATCATTTAGATAAACATGATACACATTATAATATTATTAAAAACCACTAGAGTTCCAATGAGAAAAGATTCACCTTCAAGATTATAGTTAAGAGCCTAACACCACCTACATGCCTATTTAGGAAGATGGAAGAGAAGTGTAGGTGGTTGTTTGAAACCATGAATTAGATGAAGTTTAAAGAACATATTAAATTTAATTATAAATATTAACAAGGTATTCATATATTTTTAAATATGAATGAAAGTAATGAAGGGGTCAAAAGGGATATTTAGGCCTAAAAGGCCTAAATGATCACACATAGGTCTGTGTGTGAAGATTGAAGTATTATTGCATATTTTGGAATATATGGAGGATTGAGAAGTATAAAATCAATAAATAAAATTTTAAATATGATTATATAAGGTTTATAACCATTTATAAGTAAGGATAATGTTGGAAAAGGCCTATTAGGGTCACTTTAGTGTGACTAGTTACAAACCCTTGCTCAAGGATTAAGGTAGATTACAATAGATTGAAGGTTAAATTCAATCATAAAACAATTTCAAAATATCATGGGATGTTTCATAGACCCCATAATTATATTTTAAATCCAAACTAAATAGTTTGATGCATTTTCTTGCCAAATAACCCTCTTCAAATGCACAATCATGCTTGCATGGCTAAGAAGGTCAGTTTCTAGTATGTGTGAATTCACATGATGGGATGTATGGTATATTGAGCCTATAATTTAAATAATATGGGGTTTTACATTCAATATTATTTAAAAAAATTCTTTTGTTAGGTGCCTCAACTTTATAAACTATCCTTAAGAAGTCAAGTGACCCTAAAACCCTTTTTAAACCCTAAACAAGACCTGATAAAGAAGATTAGCTCTTCAAACACCTAAAATGGATTTAAATTATTCATAAAACAATTGTGTTACCTATTTTTGTCATGTGTGAGTTTTTATTATATAGAAAAGGCCTAAAAATATCCCTTTTGAGCTTTTATGTAGGGTTTTGAGTTGAACAAATTCTCATAATAAATTATAAAGAGTATTTGATGAAAAATATACATGTTATTATCATATTAAATTCATTTTAGTAGATCTAATTGTCATATAATAGGCTTCAAGTGGCCAAATAGGACTCAGTCAAGAAGGATGACCAATGTGGCTTCAAAAATGGTAGGTTATAAACCTATTTACAAGTATGAAATCATGAGTATACATATAAATGCATTTGAATAATACTAATTACCATATATATTATTTTAAATACTTCCCATGGTTATTAAAATAAGATTTTAATCCTTAAACTAAGCCTATGAGGACTATCTCACTATCTAGCACAAGAGGCCTAGTTACATACCTTGTGAAGGTGAATTGGGGTCTAAATATTTATAGGACTCACCAAAAATCATTATATGAACCTTTTTAATATCCCATATAGTCATAAATAAGTATTAAAAATAGTCCTTAATGCTATTTAAGTATTCCATGGTAAAAAATATCTTTTGGTTACTATCTTATCAAACTTGTGTGTAAACTACAGTTGCAAGGTGATACTCAAGGCTCCTTAACCTGATGAAACAATTACATGAAGTAACCAAATATAGTTGAGACATTTAATTAAAAAATATGGATTTGATTGGGTGACCAATTCCTAATATCAAAAGGGGTGGAATAATAAGAATTTTTAAACTTGTGTTTAAATCTCTAAGAAGAGGAAGTATTATAAGAGACCAAGGCTGGTGTAGAGGATATTCAAGGATGTCAAGTTTAATTTGAGGAGCTTGTAACTATTCCAATAATTATATAGTTAACTCCATAAGGAGTTATGATCAATAAGGCTTAAAAAATACCAAGAATACCTCTTATGCCACCCTTATAAAGAGTTAAACCAACACATGTCCTAAAAGGCTAAAATGGAAGATGAAAACACATTATTTTAAGCTTGGTGTCACTCTTTATTTGTTTTTTATGTATATAATCTTGATAGGCATCTCATGAATTTCTCTTCTTGTCATATTCTTCTCTCTTCTTCCAATTCATCTATAAATAAATTCTTGAGAGGCATTTAATATATCTTAAAGTTGGTTATGGTAAAGCCCTATGAATTTTAAGACTTATAATTACCTTTGAAATTAATTCAAGTTGATTTATATTAATTTCATCTTACATACAATGATTTTGAGTGAGTTTTTGATGAATGTTTTGTGATAGTGATATTTCTTCCATGCATTTGTCCTTATTTTTCATGCCTTTATATAAGTTAGTCTTCTTTCCATAGGTCATATGATGTGTAATACATGGTTTTCTAAGTTTAAGTGTTAAAATATAATAAGTATCTACTATTAGTCCTCTTGACTAATAAAATTATATGTTTCAAAAATCATAAACCTCATATATAAATGCTATCATGGTAAGATTTATTTTAAATTTTTGAAATCAGATTGTAACTTATTATTTCATAATGCAAATAATAACAAGTTGAGGAATATATATTTGGTACATCACTTATATGTTTGATTATTATCTTTATCTCACTTTTATCCCTTTTATTTACAAGTGTGGTAAATATTTAGAGTTTTTAGGTGAAGCATTAAAGGAACTAGCCCAACCTAGAGGTTCAATCCTCTTAGTAGGTCACCCATAACTTAGGATTATTCCCATGCTATCATCTAGTTAGGAAGGCTTTAAAAACCTTCCTAGGGGTGAATATTAGATATATGATAGTTTTTACACACCCATTACAATTGAATCTGAACAAGATCGATGCTAGTCTTGTCAAATTTGTAGTTATAACAACTTCCTTTATGTGACATCTGGTGACTCTAACAAATTATTAGCTCTTTTTTATAGACTATAAAGTTATTTTACATGCCAAAGGTGATAAAAAGGTAAATTTATAAAGGTATTCCTTTTTGTTTTGTTTAATTGCCTTTAATTTTAGTCAAAAAGAAAGATATTTCTCCATTGTCTTCCTTATACTAAGACACCTAGAAGAAAGCTTCATTTCTAATACATCTCCCAAGGATAAAAATATGTCTATAAATTTCAATTTTGTGCCCTTTAACGGTATATATCCTATAAAACATGCACAATATGATGAAATAACTATGGAATCCCTCAAGAGTGTCCCATACTTTAGTGGAGAGAACACTATTACACCCATTGAACATATAAGAGATATGACTAATTTTTGAAATATCCATAATGTCACCCAAGATAATTTATCCATTATGTTGTTGGAAATATAATTAAATGAAAAATATTTATATTGGTATATGAATTTTTATCTAATTCAATCAACTTGTGGGATAAATTAGGAGAGAAGTTGAGTAAGAGGTTTAAAGACAAGAGTGATCATTTGTCGCTATCTAAACAATTAACTACTATCAAGAGAGATCCATAAGAATTAATGCAAGAATTCAATTCTAGGTTTAAAAATAATGGGATAGTATCACAATTATTTTTAGGGCCACTCATAATTATGCATTCATCTACTATCTCAAGGCATTAAATAGTGACATAGTTGTTATGATACCATCTATGGGAGGAAAGACCTTATCAAAAAATAATGACCTTGCCATCAAAGATTAAAATAACCTCATAAAGGATGTAAATATATCCCCAAGTCCTCCCATGATATTATTTATTGATATGCATCCCCATACTCCCACTTTTGCTCCCATTCCTATAATAATTGGTCATGAGTTGGCTACTCTTAGTCAACCAAGCAAAGTAAGTGATGAAGAGAGAACATTAATCAATGCCCTTGAAAATTATATGAAACTAATAAAGAGTTTTATAAATTAGTCCTTTATACCTTATCAATATCCATACCAATGTAATCATTCATATCAACCCAAAGGGCCACCTTTCCAAGTAAATTATCAAGGGCATGGGTAGATTACCAATGTGAGACCATATAGTAACTAAAATCCAAATGCTGCCTCCACTTATAGAGCCCTAGTACCTACTAAAAAAAACTTGGTACAAGATCATGATTGGTATGTTTAATGGGACAAACCCCCTAACCAAACCTCTAATCAAGGTGAACTGTTTAATCAATCTTGTATGGCACAATATGGAACCATTCCTTCTATGACACAAGCTAAAGTTCCAAATTAGGTTATGACTAATATAGAACAAGTTCAATCCAATTATAAATTGGTAAATTAGAAAGAGGGAGATTAATTTGTAATCAATAAATTAGGAAGCACAATCAAGGCTGGTGATACTTCTATAGTAGTCAATACAACATCTAAAAGGAGAGTAATTAATGATGATCAAGAGATGGGTAAAAGTTCATCCACTATGCCTTCACTGTCTCAAGGAAAAAAAATATTTTAATGAATTTAAAAAATCAAAATAAACTTATAAAAATTAGAATGTGAAGGTTATATGCATTTCCCAAACCATCAAAACTTAAAACAATATGGTAGCTCCTATAGTATATCCAAGAGTGAGTAGTTCTTGCATCAATATTGTAGACCAAATGAATAAGGTGAATGTAACCATTCCTATATGCGATAAATTTTCTCTTTATGGAAAAATGGAGATACTTCAAGTGGAATTTTCAAATATCAACCTTGAAAATACATCAACTAAAAGAGAGATTGTATTTTACACAAACAATCCTACACCTAATAGTGGGTAACCAAGAAAATATGGTAAACCACCACCTTTTTATATTTTAGTGATCATTGGAGATTTAATAGTACATAAATTCATGATAGATAGTGGGGAAAGTGTATAGGTGATGCATAGACAAATAGCTAATAAGTTAGGCCTAAAGTATGAGACTAATGATAAAGTTTTATTACAGTTATATGGTTTAGCTACTAAAACCATGAGTGTGATCAAAGGTTTGAGCCTTACCCTTCATGCTTGTCATAATTTATATATTGCTTAAGATGTGGTTGTAGTGGATTTTATACCATATTTTTCTCTTTTATTTTCAAGAAACTTCATTGCCAATATTGGAGGTTACTTATCATCTAATTGGTCATACAATGCCAATAGAACTAGATATGTCCCTAAGGTTACAATCATATCTGAACCTATGTCTAATTTTCATATTGATCCATACAATTCAAAAATTTCAAATGTTAATTGAACCATCATTGATGATGAGGATCATCATAATTATTGAAAACCAATTGTTCCTCTTGAAGATATATCAAATCTTTTCTTTGATGGGTGGGGGGTAAAAAATCATGAGTATGATCCATATAAAGGTGTTGAATATGTTGGTATTGTGTCTATTGTTTGCATGAATAAGGTAAAACCATACTCTCTCTTAATAATATAAGTGAAGATAATGATTTCTTATGGAAATTATTCTTTGATGGCTAAAGAATCAAGAATTGAGTAGGGGCAGGTATTATGCTTGTTTCTCCCTCAAATGAAAGGTACTATTATTCAATTAGATTTTAGTTTAGTTGTAATTGTAATTAAAATAAATATGAGGATCTTAAACATGTGATTAAATGGGAAAAAAAGGAAGGAGTGAAGTAAGTAAAATATTTTGGAAATAGTGAACTAGTTGTAAACCAAGTAAAAGGTAAGAGTGCTACCAAAAATACATTGTTAAGGTCCTACAAGCATAAACAATGGGACCTTATTAAATATTTTGAGGCCTTCAACATCCAATCAGTTCTAAGGGAAGATAATTAACATAATTATATATTAGATTCAATAGGATCTTAATTTGACATCTCTAATGATGTCAAGAGCTCAAAAAATCAACCACATATCATGGTGGTAGTAAGGTCATTGATACCAGATAATCATGTCAATTGGCAAGTATTTGAGTGTGAGAAAAAAAAGCATGTTTCATTAAACAAAAAATTTGAGTTTTATTGTAAAAACTAGGCTTAATTGAAGCACCAATATGGATACCAAATTGTGCAATTGAGGTCCAATAAGCTTCCTAAAGGGTTGGTTACTCTTGAGAACATATTTAATGAAAGTGATCAAATGACAAGGGATAAAGCAAGTATGTATAACAAAGAGGAACATCATGAGAGGGTGGATATCTTAAAAGATAAGCTTATTAAGCTTGTAAAGGTATGTGATTCAGATGAGAGAGCTATTTTTTGAGTTATGTAGAGAATTTTCTGATATCTTTGCTTGGGAATATAATGATCTTAAGGGGTTTGAGCCTAAATTATCCCAACACACTATATAACTTGATCCAAATACCAATCCTATGATATAAATACAAAGGCCCATTAATCTTAAGTTGAGATGATAATTAAAAAATATCTAACCAAGTTGATAGAATCAAGAATCATATTCCCTATTAGACACTTTTCATGGGTTGCCAACCTAGTTCTTGTGAGAAAGAAGAGTGGATATATCAGACTATGTTTTGATTGTAGAGAATTAAATAGGGTGTCATTGAAGGATAATTATTCCTTGAATTCCATGGATAAAATTATTCAAGTGGTTATAAGGTCTCAACACTTCTCTCTCTCTCTTGTATGGCTATTTGGGTTACAACCAAGTCTTGGTGAAAGAAAAAGATCAATTTAAGACAAATTTTATTACTAAAAGGGTCACATATTCATTTAAGAGAATGAAATTTGGGATATCTAATGTAGGTTATACATTTCAAAGATCCATGGATATATATTTCCAAGTTTTGATAAATAAAATGGTGCTAATCTATCTTGATAAAATAATAATTTTCTCAAAGCATGCTAGTGATCACCTAGCTCATCTTAGATTGTTTTTTGAAAGGTGTAGACAATATGGATTCTATCTAAACCCAAATAAATATGTTTTTTCACTTCATGAGGGTAAGTTATTAGGCCATATTATCTCCAAAGATGGGCTTGATATAGATCCTGAAAGGGTGAGTATCATATTGGTTTTGTCTTTGCCCAAGCATTAGAAAGGTTTGTAAAGTTTTCTTTGGAAAATAAACTTTGTGAGAAGGTTTATACCTAGTTTTTTAACCTTGTTAAGCCTATTACAGCCATGTTGAAGAAGCACCAATCCTTTTTTTAGATCAAAAAAGGAAAAAAATAGTTTTGAGTCCATTAAGAAAGTCATTACACAAGTACAAACATTAGTTAATCCTTATTTATCTAAAGATTTATTATTGTATGCCTTTACTAACCTTGACACCATCTCATCCATGTTGATGCAACAGAATAGTGAAGGTCTTGAGCAACCTATTGCCTTCTTTAGTCAAGGGCTAAAAGTGTATGAAGAGAGATATACCTTCATTGAGAAGCAAGTGTTTTCAGTCATAAGAATCGTTAAGAAGTTTAGGCATATGGTGCCTACAAAATATATTCATGCTATGGTGACCCACCCAAGCATATGAGACTTACTTTTGAAACAGGATTTGAATGAAAATAGGGATGGATGGATAACCAAACTCATGGAGTATGATGTGGAGATTAAGGCTAATAAAATGGTAAGAGGAAGAGGGTAATGTGAACACTTGGAAGTAAACCTTTAAGGATAAAAATAGGTTGTTTTGGCATTTCAAGATGATCCTAATGAATTTTAACCTTCACTCTCTCTAATTTTGGCACAAGATATGGTTATATTCCTTCAAACAAGTGAGTGTCTTATCCTTTCTAATAGAACATAGAGAATATACTTTAAATTGTAGTCCATACCTTATGTTTTTGTGAATGGAGTTATTTTTATAACAGATCTTAATTGTATGTTGTTAAGATATATTGAAATTTATCAGATTAACAAGTTATTGGAGTGATTCCATAATGGACAAGTTGGAGGCCACTTTGCACCTAAGAATACAACAAGAAAAGTAATAAGGGATGGGTACTATTGGCCTATTCTATTTAAGGAATCCTATGCAAGGGTAAGGAGGTGTCAAAAGTGTGTTTTTTCATAGGTAAACAAATTCATGCATCCCTTCCTCTCAATCCTATTCAAGTGTATCAATTATTTTTGTAATTGGGTCTTGATTTCATTTGCATGATAAATCCATATTCAAGTGTTGTCTATAAATGGGTAATTACAACCATTGATTATTTAAAAATGTGGGTGGAAGACATATCTCTCAATGAGGCTTGTGAAAATTTATTTCTTGAATTATATGAAGACCTAGTGACTAGATTTGGAGTGTTTTTAACAATAAATTCTAATTGTGATTCAATATTTAGTGGTGCAAGAGAAATGTAGTGAGATCTCTAGCATGAAATTTATCTAAGTTATTATTATAATTGCTACCCTCAAGGGAATGGGCTAGTTGATTCCATTAATAATAAATTGATCAGAATCATCAAAATAACAATAGAAGATAATCAAATAGCTTGACACACCAAGTTGAGGATAGTTATATGGGTTGATAGAATTACCCCCAATAGGGTTATTATAAACTCACCCTACATTCTTTTATATGGGAGAGAAGTCAAAATACTTATCTCTATTGAAATACTAGCCATTAAACTATGTCATCAACTTGAGATGATGGAGAGTGGTCATATGGAGATAAGATTCATTGAATTGATGGACTTAGAGGAGATAAAAAATCATGCTATGCATGCCATGTAATACCACCAAGCCCAAGTAAAAATACCTTTGATAATAGGATTATTTCAAGCAAATATCAAGAGGGAGATATTGTGTTGAAGTGGGATAAATAAAGGACCAAACTTAGTAAGCATACTAAGTTTGACACATTGGGGACTAGGCCCTCTATTGTCATTAGTTGTAAATAACACAGTGCCTTTAAACTTTCAACGCTTGATGGAGAAGAGTTGAGTACTCCATTAAATGGGATAAATTTAAATCCATGCTACTAAGGTTAGATTTTTTTCATTTTTTACATAATAGAGTAGGTCTTTGTTTTCTCTAAGTGCTTGGTACACATGTTGTTTTCTTTCTTTTGGTTATTGTCCTTCCTAAAAGTGTCTTGTGACATGTGTGAGTGTGTGTGTGTGTGTGTGTTAGGTTGTGGAGCTAAAATCTTCACTGATGCAGACATGGGAAGAGGTTGCTGAGTGTCACGATCACTGGCATTAGTCAGGTGAACTGATGTCGATTAGGGGTAGATGGATGGCAACCACCATCGGCAAGAATCGGCCGACGTCGGTCACCTCTAGACATACAAGGATTGACATCGATCACTTGTGTGGTTAGGAAGTGTGAGTGTTACAGATAGTTTGTTAATAAACTAGTTGTTTGCATGATAAAGGCTAATTTTAGTCTTGGAGCTGTGGATCTAATTATTGTAATTAAGAAAGTCTAATTATTGTATGCATGAGATCTATATAATAGACTCATGGGCTGTATTGTAAAGTGTGCTAAAAAGCCATTATGCTTGTAGAGAGAGAAAGAGTAGCTCCTCTTAGTTCTAAAGGGGTGCCAAGTGTGTATGATTAGGAAGAGTTACAGGTTGTGCAAGTTTTGGTAGAAGATCCACCAGGGTACTAGTTGAAGAATCATAAGGACTTGGTGAGGTAAGGACAAGGGTTATTCAGGGTGTAGAGACATCTACATGGTAAGTAAGGTCTGGTGATTTCCAAGTTGTTGCAAGAGTAGGGAGATCTACTTGGAGTATGGTTGTGTACTTGGTGTACTGGCAGCGTTGTTACTGACTGGTGGAGGTGAACAACAACTCTATGTTTGAGTTGATTGTTGTGACCGTAATTGAGAGAGTGAACTATTGAAGGAGAATTACTGGTGAACCCTAGAAGTGTGGGAGCTCTAGAGGTACCACATACAGTAATAGGATAATGTTGTGACCATTATCCAACTTGGTAAAGAAAACACAATAGTTACATTGACCTTGACCAAAGCCATGCTTTGTCATACACCTGTCAAACATGTACCACTATCTTGCAGCTTCCTCAAGACCATATACCTTGGCCTTCCATCTCACATGTCCATTCACTCTCTTCTTTACCCTGGGAATCCATTCATCTATCAGTGCTTTTATCCCAGTTGGTAACTCTACCAAATCTCCCGCTTAGTTCTCTTCTAAAGAATTCATGCCATGCTCCCACTATTTCCTAGATTCTACCTATATTGCCTCTTCACATCTTCCTAGTTCTTGACCATCAATAAGTAACAAGTAAGAAGGTGAACAATGAATATGAGGTCCACTTACCCTTTTAGTCCTCCATATGGGCATTTGAGACTCCTTGACAGCTTGTCGTCCACCCAACATCCAATCTAGTGACCGATCTCGACTATCTCCCAATCTATACCCAACTGATGTTGGTTCCTTGCGACTGACCCTAACTGCCGATGTTAGTTCCCCTTGATCGACGTCAGTTCCCACCTACCTGACACTATCGAATCTGTTGGTCTACACATGATTGAAATCAGTACCTATCTATTTAACGTCAGTTTCTCTTTACTGACGTCGGTACCTATGTTCTCTTGTGAGTGATGATCTTTTTACCCGTGAGCTCCCTTGGATAAAAACCCTGTCCAAATCAACACATCCCTGCTCAGAATAATCTAGCCTTCTCCACTAATCTTTGTCTGTCATCTCATCCATAAACACCAAGGCTTTCTAGTTCTTAAGTTTATTAAAAAACATCTATCTTCCACTTAATAACATGCATTCCCTTCTTACACATGTGACCAAGCCTACAAAGCCACATCTCTACAACAAAAGGTGAATCAGTAATATAAGTAAATAGATAAAGGATACCTACTTTCTTACCACTATCTAATTCAAGTGCATCCACTGTGAGAGTTACTGTGCATCTCTCATCACCCAACTTTCTTGAAGAAATTAGACTCATCTCCAAGACTAGGACCTGCATGACCTCCTTCAACACCCATGTGTTACCCGTCTACAATTTCAGCTTCACTTCCCCTTTGCCAACAATCTGACAAGGCTCACCAACCCCTAAATAAATCTCTCCAAAGTCTCCCTAGACATACCCATGAAAAGATGCTCTATTTTGGGCTGCATGGAAAGAGGCAACATAATCTATAATCCAAGATTCTACTTTATCCAGAGCATCCTGTGCAACAACATCTACAACATCTGCTTCTTCATGCTGATCTGCTACCAACCAACAATCTTTCTTTACCTGCTCTTTCTTTCCATCAATTTGACCATTTGTGCTATTCAGTTTCTCCATTCATAGCTTACTTTCTTCTACCATTGCTATACTCCCACTCAATCTGAAACACCTGAGAGTGACTTGTAATCAAAAAAACACTTAACACACTCTGACCACCTGTTAGTGTACTTAACCAGGCTTTGATACCACTTATCAAGATTGGTACCAACTTGGTTAACCTATCTCTGATACCAACTGTCAGGAATCTAGAATAACAAACATGCTCTGATACCAACTTTTAGGACCATAGAAGCACTATTGATTAACTTTATATAAGCAACTAAACACAAAATTTAACCAGAATGCACAAGTAACTAGAATTCAAAAATAACACAGAATATGAGAGACAATACCCAATTATATTAATACTCTTTCAGAAGGAAATATAATAAAGAAGATTTCCACAATCTTCTTCCTTACACACCTCTAGGGCTCCCACACCTCTAGGGCATAAATAATAAATCTCTTCAAGAGCTCACTCTCTCTCTTACAGTCCCAACACACAACTCAAACTCAGAGTTGGTGTTCACCTCCAACCAGTCAGTATCACTACTACCAGTACCACCAATCAATATCACTACTACTAGTACACAAGTGCTCCATGCACTCCACAAGTGCTCCACGCACTCCAAGTACTCAACGTACTCTAAGTAAGATCATTGATTTGTAGGTGTGTGTGTGTGTGAGGTCAAAGGTGATCTACGGGGCAACATGATCAAAGGTGATAGCAACACAATAGGTAGCAAGATTAGGAGAGATCTACTTAGAGTATGTTAAGTACTTGGAGTGCATGGCGCACTTATAGACTGCGTGGAGCACTTGTGTACTGGTAGTAGTGATACTGACTAGTTGGAGGTGAACACCAACTCTGTGTTTGAGTTGTGTGTTGGGACCATAAGAGAGAGAGAGTGAACTCTTGAAGAGATTTACTGTTTATGCCCTAGAGGTGTGGGAGCCCTAGAGGTGTGTAAGGAAGAAGACTGGCAATCTTCTTTGTTGTATTTCCTTCTGGAAGAGTATTAATACAATTGGGTATTGTCTCTCATATTCTATGTTATTTTTGAATTCTAGTTACTTGTGCATTCTAGTTAAATTCTATGTTTAGTTGCTTATACAAAGGTAATCAATAGTGCTTTCGCAGTCCTAACAGTTTGTATCAGAGCACGTTTGTTGTTCTAGATTCCTAACAGTGTGTTTGAGTTAGTTTAATTTTATCTTATTTCAAGGATTTTATCAAGTCTAATTTCTAGTTTACCTTCGAGTCAAATTGCACTCATGATCCCATAGCCTAATGGACTGTTAAGGCCACTAGTCTAGATGCATAATAAGCATGCAATCCCTAGAGGTTGACAAACATGTTAGACAAAATTTGGCCACCATAAATGGGTGCCATTAAAAAAATTGATGTACTTGATCTTAACTTTGTTGATAGAAATTATGAAGGTTTTATATAGGTCATTAATGATCTAGGATGATAGGTAATGTGTCTTCTTTGGCAGGTTACAAGGTCATTTAGAATGGTCTAGTGAGTAGCAATGTTAGGTCACTTTGTCTTATTATCAAATTTTCATTATTTTTAATCCTTATTTATGTATTTATAATTATTTAAGGAAAGTTTGACAGAGTTAAGGTTAATTTTCAAATCAAGTCCATGATAAATCATGATCAAGGAGAAATGGTGGTGACCCTTCCAGTAACAATCATGATCTAAACCTAACCAAGTTGGCTAAGGAACAAAGCTATTAAATTTATCACATTGTGTTCTCAAATAATTTTGAGAGATTAAGGTAGTTTTGATAATATTAAGGTATTTCATTACTTTAGTCTCATTATGCATTCCATTGTTGAGATGACACTTACTAGGAAAAGAGAAAATACGAAGGTTTTGTCCTTGGATAGGGCTATTTTTAAGTTATCTAACACCATTGTAATTACATCATGTTTTATATATTCGTACACATCCTCCAAGTCTTTTAAATAACTACTTTTCAAAGTTGGGACTTATTTATAACTACTTATTTATCATTTTATAATGTCCAAGTGAGGAGATATTGAAAGATATGTAGGAAAATATAGGTGGTAAACATTTTTACACATTTCTCTACCTTCATACAAGATAGGGAAACTAAAGAGTCACCTGGTTCATCCTTTCTAGGAGTTCCAAAGGGAATAATAGGTAGCTTATTAAATAAAGAAAGATTTTGGAGGTATTTTGTGGAGGGTTTCAATTGATGGAAATGTAAAAAATCTTATAGGGGTATGCATGGTATTATCAAATCCAAATCCATGAAAAAAGTGGAGCTACTGAGTCAAACAAGGCCAAAAACCCATTCATTTATCCATTAAGCTTCTTGGAAACCTCAAAAGGGAAATCAATTTATGGATGGTACTCTAAGGAGAGAAAATTTGTAACTCAATATCTTTTACATAAGATTTAACACTATTTATATTCCAATTCTTTTCATCATTTGTCTAGTTAATCCCCTTAACTCTATGAATAATTATTAAGAATTTAAGGGTGTATAAAGGTGACCCAAAACCCCACCAGTTCCAATTTTGTCCAAATGTAGGGTTATAAATCTTAGTCAATTCATTAATATGTTTTTTTATGATATTTTTAACACTACTTAACCCATGTAATATCATATTCTATCAAGGTTATTCATGTTTGGTGTAGTGTTTAATAGTCTTGTTTTGCTAGTTTGAACAAGATTGCCAAGTTGTAGGAAATGTGAGGTATTTTGGGTGAATATAATAGATGAAATGAGATGATTAATAGTTTATAAAATCTCATAAATACTCTTTAGACCTATGTAAGTATCACCATATTCATTAACCTTAATAATGGTAAAGAAAGGTAGGCAACTACACATGCATAATTGAACAGTTAGAATTTGTAGTCATGGTGGAGTGACACTAGTCACATGAGGATATTTTTTCATTATTTATGATCATTGAATGGAAAGTTAAATATTAAAATATACTTTAATATCATTCTCAATAAGGGTCTAGGTGGCTAGCTTAGAGGTCAAGATCTAAGAGTCTCTTTTCAAGGTAAGTCCAAATGAAAATTGTGAACTTTGAATTCCACAAACCTATAGGTCACTATTGGTATCAAATTCTTATCTATGAGAGTGAATATTCTCTCTATATAACATGATATTTCATTTTAATTATTTTTATTAATCTCTAAAATCTTGGTGATTTAATTTTATTAGACCCATGGTGAATAGATGAGGTTTAAGTGTACTCAAGACAATGTAAGCAAGAATAATCATGTTTATATAGGAAAACAACATTATTTTTATCTTATGGAATTAAAATTAACATTATCAAGACTCTATTAGAGTTATCCAAACACCCTAAACACCTATGAAGGCTCAAACTTCAACTCACCCAAACTTTAAGTGGACTATGTGAACTTGAAAAAGGACTGTGAAGGTTCTAAATGCACACTTAAGGTGTCCTAAATTTATCAAAGTGAAGAAGAGGAGATATAAAAATAATGTTTCACATTTATCTATATTTCATCATTGGTTAATTGAACTCAAATATAAGAAAAATAAGAGCAATGGAGGTTTTGGCCTCAATGATTGCCTACAAGCCTATAGTAGGTAGTAACAATAAAAGAGGTTGATGATGAGATTTTGAGGAAAAAATAAGATGGAAAGAGTAAAAAGTAAGTGTGAGTGAAAAAATTCTAGCCTGATATAACACATAAAGAAGGCTTGTTTAGCCTAAGAAACTCAATTTGGTGACTTACAACCAAAGAGGTGTAATAACTACCTACAGGCTAGTTATAGGCATATAAGAAAACATACATTTTTAGTATCCAAAGGAGGGTTAAAATTTTTATTAAGAGGTTTGGTTCTAAATAATTTCAAGTGAAGAGAATACACCTTCAAACTTGTAGTCATGATGCCAAATACAGATCTACAAGACTATCATAAGAAAATGGAGAAAGAGTACATGTATTATGTGAATTAAAGGGTTTGAAAGTACATATAGGGTCAATAGAAACATGAGAAACATTATAATATCATTCAAAACCAATAAATTTCCAATGGGAAAAAATACACCTTCAAGATTGTAGCCAAGAGCCTAACACCACCTACATGTTTGTTTAGGAAGACTGAAGAGAATTATGTGTGCTTTTTTGAAACCATGAAGTATATGAAGGTCAAAGAACATATTAAATTTAATTATAAATTATAAAAAAAATTAATATATTTTATAATATGAATGAAATAAATTAATACTTCAAAAGTGCTATTTAGGCCTAAAAGATCACGTATGTGTCTGTGTGTAAAGATTGGAGGAATATTACATATTTTGGAATATATAGAGGATTGATAAGTATAAAAGTATTTATGACATGTAAATATGATTCCATGAGGTTTATAACCACTAATAAGGATAGATAATGTTGGAAAAGGTTAGTTAGGGTCACTTTAGTGTGACTAGCTACAAACCCTTATTCAGGGCTTAAGGCTAATTCCAGTAGATTAAAGAGTCAATTCACTCATGAAAATATTGTAAAATATCATGGGATTTTAAAAATACCCCAAAATGTGATTTAAAATACAAACTAAATAGTTAGATGCATTTTATTGCCAAATAAGCCTCTTCAAATGCATAATCATACTTAATGGTTAAAAAGGTCAGTTTCTAGTATGTGTGAATTCATGCAAGAAGATGAATGGGATAATAATCCTATAATGTAAGGAGAAGGGGTTTTTCCACTCAATAGTCTTGGAATTATTTCTCTGATTATTTTCCTCAAATTTATGAACTATCCTTAAGAATTCAAGTGACCCTAAAACCCTTCTTAAACCCTGAACATGACCTGATGAAGAAGATTAACTCTCCAAATGTCTAAAACATATTTAAATGATTCCTAAACCACTTTTATGACCTATTTTCCTCTCCTAGTCATTTTAATAAGTAGTATTTTGGCACATGTGAGTTTCTATTGTATAAAAAATCCTAAAAGGCTCCTTTTTAAGCTTATATACAAGATTTTTAGTTGAATAAAATATTTTAATAAATTTTAGAGAGTCTTTGAGGTAAAATAGACATTTAATTATCATTTTATAGTAATTTTAGGAGATTTAAATATCATATCATAGGTTTCAAGTGGCTAGATAAGCCTCAATCAAGAAGGATGACCAATATGGCTTCAAAAATGGTAGGTTACAAGCCTACTTGTAGGTGTGAAAAATGAGTAGAAAATTTAAGGAATTTTAATAAGACTCATGCCCCTAAATATGTTTATCAATACTATTTATGGTGATTGAAATAGGACTCTAAGCCTTAAAATAAGCCTATGAGGACTGTATCACTATTTATCACCAGAGGCCTAGTTGTAGACCTTGTGAAGGTAAGTTTGGGTTTAAAGGTCTGCATTAATCCAATAAAATAATTTTATTAACCTATTTAATATCCCATATATTCATAAAAAATGCTAAAAAATACTCCTTAATGCTACTTGAGGCTTCTAGGACAAAAAATATCTTTTGGTTACTCTCTTGTCAAACATGTGTGTAGACTAAAGCTTCAAGGTGATACTCAAGGCTCCTTAACCTAATGAAATAATTTAATGAAGTAAAAAACTATGGTAGAGACCTTTATTATATAAAATTTGTATTTTATTGAGTTACCAAGTCCTAATATCAAAAGGGGTAGAATAAGAAGAAGTTTGAAACACATGTTCAAATCTATAAGAAGAGGAAGCATTGCAAGAGACCAAGGTTATTGTAGAGCATATTCAAGGATGCCATGTGTAATTTTAGGATATTTTAACTATTCTAAGAATCATATAGGTAATTACATGAGAATTATTTATGATTTAAAAAGTTATCAAAACTAACAAGAAGACCTCTTATACCACCCTTATGAAGAGTTACTCCAACACATGTCCTAGAAGGCTAAGAGGGAAGATGAAAACACATTATTTATAGCTTGGTGTCACTCTTTATATATTTTTTAACTGATATGACTATGATATTCATCTTATTAGTTTCTCTTCTTGTCTTATTCTTCTCTTTTCATTTAATTCATCTATAAATTAAGCCTTAAGAGGCATTGAATATATCCTCAAGATGGTTATGGTGAAGCCCTACCAATTTTAAGACCTAAATTTACCTTTGAAACTAATTTAAGTAGAGTTATACTAATTTTATCTTGTATACAATGGTTTTGAGTGCATTTTTGATGAATATTTTTCTATAGTGAGATTACATCCATGCATAGAGGCATTGAATATATCCTCAAGATGGTTATGGTGAAGCCCTACCAATTTAAAGACTTGAATTTACCTTTGAAACTAATTTAAGTTGAGTTATACTAATTTTATCTTGTATACAATGGTTTTGAGTGCATTTTTGATGAATATTTTTTTATAGTGAGATTGCATCCATGCATTTGTCCTTTTTCATGCCTCTATGTAAGTTAGCCTTCTTTCCATAAGTCATATGATCTGTAAGACATGATTTTATAATTTTAAGTGTTGAAACACCATTAATGTATAATATTATGCCTCTTTACTAATCACATTAACTATTTCAATAGCCATAACCTTCATATATAAAAATTAGTGTGGTAAGAGTTATTTTAAAGTTATGAAATCAGATTGTAAGTGAAAACAATAGCAAGTTGAGGACTCTATATTTGGTGCATCACCTCTAACTAGTAGCATATTAATAATAAAATATACTTCTCTTGATCAAAATTAATAAGGAGAGTTAAAATAGACTTTTATCTTCTACTTCATTGAAATGTCAACCTGAGGATGTAAACTTGATAGGATGATGTCACTATATGTGCACACTTAATCCTTCTAATTTGACATTCTGATGATTATAGTCTAAGATGTTATAAATTATGTAAGAAATGAAATGATAAATTGAAAACTCATAAAAAATCATGAATCAAATAATTAAACTACTTTATATTCAAAATCTTCCTTAAAAGAATCACATATAAAGCTAAAATCATACAACTGGAAATCAAACACTCAACACATAAATGAAATAAGTAACATGCTTAGATAATTGATGGGTCAGATTGTTGCTACAAGAATTCTAAAGGGGGACCTTCCTCCTAAATTGATCTTCAATCCTTCCTCGTAAAATAAGAAAATTGACTCAAAATTAGTTGTTCATATTTATCAAATGTAACAAAGAATTACTATAGGAAAATTACAATAGTTGTCTTACAAAATATGCTTCTACTCTAAGAAATCTAGGTAGTTTTTGCAAAATGTCTAAACATGATGACTATTGAATAACCTACATTATTCATTCACCATTAGTAACACTAAATCTAGATAATAATAAATCATACTATTTTATCTAGAAATAATAATTTATTAAACCATAATAATGAATATATGCATCATAAACATATATTGTGATAATATGGATAATTATGGATGGAATGTTATTATGGGTATATGAAATATTGGATTACACAATGGGTAAAGGATGAATATATAATAATATGAGTACCATTTATTGAACTCATCACACCCCCCGTCCCCCAACTTAACCAATTGCACATTCCTTGTACAATAAAATAAGGTAAGTTCTGAGTAGGAAGGTATGTAGTATGTATAATGATTGAAAGAACAAATAATGCATTTTCTTTGTCCTTATGGATAGACATAACAACTTAAAATCATTTAGGATCATGTGTGTTTTAAATGAAATTATTGTTTTAAGACATTTGTTGGTCTAATATGATGCAAAATGGTGGGAGTTGAAGTAAGAAATCTCTCTCTCTCTCTCTCTCTCTCTCTCTCTCTCTCTCTCTCTCTCTCTCTCTCTCTCTCTCTCTCTCTCTCTCTCTCTCTCTCTCTCTCTCTCTCTCTCATTTTTTATATGCCATACTTCATAATTGTTAAACCTCCCAAAAATAATAATGATTAATATTAAAACTTATTCATAGGGAACTATGAATATTCATGTGAACATTGTGATTAGAGGATTATGTGCTAATCATGTGAAGCTATAATAAATAGAAATATCATGTATAATTTTTTGCATAAAACCTCATGAAGTCACTCCCCCTAACTCTATTATTGATGCCATGTAATCCTAGGGACATAAATGAAAATATATGGACCATTATCCCCCCAAATAAAGGTAGATACTTGTCCTCAAGTAGAAGATCCCATAAATAAGTGTGGAGGAGGGTACTATATATATTATGTGATTCAACCAAAGGAAATTTGGGTGATGGAATGGTGAGGAACATGAAATGGAATAATAAAGTGGGATATGAAGTATATAATTTATGAATGTATATGGGTGAGGGAATATTAGTGAAAGTCATGGTATATATAGCATAAAAAAATATATTATTACATAAAACATTTCTAGTGAATAAATAAATGAGTAATCTAGAGAAAAATCATAGTAACTTGAATGTAGAATGGTTACAAATCATATTAGATGTTATAAAAGATCCATGTAGAAAGTGTAGAAGATCATGTGATCCATCAATCATGTAGTTGAAGTGAAAAATTCAAAAACTAAATAAATTGAATGATGTAGCAAACTAAAATTTTGTAGTTAAAACATGTAGCAAATGTGGTGATGGAAAACCAGAACGTCCTTTAGGTAGTGTGAGCAGGTGTAGATATCATCAACACATAATGATGGAAAGAATGTGTATGAAGATTGAAATCTATAAAAACAACTATTAAAATAAATAAAACTTGTGAAGTCTGATAGTAGAGTGGATGTTCAACTGGATGAACATGAAATACAAACATCTTATGGTAGATAAATTAGTTCTATAAAGTAAAAATAAGCTTACTGAATTGTCATGAGAATGTGACAAAGAGAAAATGCATAAGCAAAGTGAATAAGACAAGGCTTCAAGAAATTGTATAAATTTGTGATACTATACTTTTTACCCAATGAAAGTGGTTACCTTAAAAATCATCGCTTTAAAAAATGAAAAATTCAACCTATAACAACTATCAGTTAGTCAATAGGATTAGAATTTACATCTTGTAGCACAAAATATGCATCATGCAACACGTATTCTACATCATGTAGCATAGAATTTAAATCCTATAGCATAAAGTATACAAATGAAGACTATCTAAGAAGTCTAGAAAAACTAGTTCAAATTACAAGAAGGGATGATGATATAAAAGAGGAGCAAAAAACACATAGTTATTACTTGATTTTTTAATTTTTTTACCATTTTACTCCTAAGTGTCCAAAAAGATGATTTTCCACTTAGGCATATTTATTTTAGTTATGGGTAGCCAATAGATTGGTTTTCTAACCCAAAACTATCAACAATGTTTGAGGGTTTTTATTTTTGAATTTTTTATTTATACAAATACTAGTCAGCTAGAGAACTGGTTTTCTAACCAACACCTATCAACAATGCTCAAAGGTTTTCATTTTTTTTTTTTTTTTGAATTTTTTGAATTTTTTAGAAATGATAACATGTTAGAGAGGTTAAGAATAAGTTTTACCATATCCACTGCATCAACCTAATTCGTTGCATATAATTTTCAATAGTGATGCAACAAGAAGTGATATTTGCTAATGAGGACGAACTCCTAATAAAATAAGTAATGCATGCCTTCTATATTCTTTTTGTCTAATTATCTAGTCACTTAGTAAACTAGATATAGAGAGTGTATATTGGTAATCTTCTAGTGTGAAATAATGTCTATTTTTTTAGAAATTTCCTTGTGTGTACCCATCATGTTATAGAATTTATGTGGAATGGCCTTCAAGTAATATGAAAATACTTGAAATGTGCATCAAAAGTGTAGGTTTCTCCACAACCTAACATGTATTACACTAGTGGGTATATGTTGTATCAACAAAGATAAATTCCTTGTAAGATTTTTTTATAAATCTAAGAGCTTTCATAAAAAAACATTAGTGACCTATAAACTTGTATAATATAATATTATTTAAAAAAAATGAAAGTATCTATCTAGGTTCTTGTTAGAATGTGTACAAGTAGTTATTAAGATAATAAATAATAGATAATAATAAAACCATTAATACTTTAGTTGGTGCTTTAGATATAAGATGATAATGCACACAACATAAAATATGCCAATGAAAAATCTGATTATTAGTCAAGATAATCATAAGAAATACAATGAAAGTTACCAATTAGTTAATCACATATGCCAAAACATTATTTTGATATTGTCAATGACATGGATCAAGACATTTTTATGGTACATGAAAATGAATAAATATTCAATTGTCATGAGAGTGTCCTGTAATAACCTAAAAACTATCCATTACATCAAATTAGTACATAACATTTTATCAATGGAGGTGTAAATAATTTCATTTTGATCAACCTCAAGGTAATTAATGTAAAGTTTATTAGGTGATGTGAATCTATATTTTATTTATGTTTCAATTGGATTCTAACAATTATTCTTGGTTTTACTTTAAGGATTCCTAAAATGAATGTGGTGAAATGTGATGGAAATCAATAGCATCCCCAATATGATCAAAGAATCCTAAAGTTTGGATGTTTATTTAAGAGGAAAATTTGTTGACAAAATGAGAGATGGATTATTTTTACCATGTATTTTTCATATGTGATTATGAATGTTTCTATAATGATGCTTGTGATATTTGGTAATTAGTCAAAAAATGTGATTGATGGCTTGAAAATCAATGTTCTTGGTTAAAAGAATAAAAACTAAATATATCATAAATGAGAGAAACTATGAAAAAAATGAAAGAAGTTTTTAATTAAGAGTTCATAATAAACAAAAACCTCTCTCATAATTTAATTCTAAGCATTTTGGATATATATATATATATATATATATATATATATATATATTTGCTATACGATAAAACTCCTACTTACTACAGGATAAAAGATGATGAGATATCTAATAAAATTTTGCTGTTGGTTTTTTTTTGAAAGAGGTTTATTTTAATAATATAAATTTACACAAAAACCTCTCTTATAATTTAATTATGAGTAATTAAAAATATTATTCTTTGATTTCATGTTTTCTCCTTGATCAGTAGAATTAAAGGAAAATATCTGACAAATGGTGAGAGATGTAAAAAAATTGAAAGAGGATTTTTTACAAAATAATATTATGCATACAAAACTCTCTCATAATTTTAACTTAATTAAATTTTATTTTTTTCATTTCTTGATGACTCACCACTTGTAGATTGCTCTAACCAAGAATTTTGATCACTTTTCACCATAAGGACAAAAAACGTACAAAATTATGGACACAAATATATAATTTTGATATTTAAAAATAAAATATACATAATCTAGCTATGATACATGCTTATTATGAGTGAGGCAGAATAAGGATTGGCTCATTATTAATAATGGAATGTGGTTGTGAAGACATCCTCATAAGTCATTTTATTATGTGTGGTAAGTATGGTTTACAATCCTTGAGTGGATATTAAATAATGGGGTGTGTTATCATTTCTTTATTACATTCTCATTATGGAGGTTAGGCTGGGTTATTGAGTATTTTGGACCAATAAAACATGGATGGTTTGTTAAAACCCAACCTTTTACTATGTCTATCAGTTTTGGGGTAGTGGTTTCCATGATTGACCTTGATACCAAGGCCAATTGATGTGTGGTTTTTGGTAATTCATTGATTTATATGGAGGTGGTGGTGGGATGCAATTTAAAATATGCAATATGTAATAATTATGGACAAAATAATAAAATACTAAGAATTCAATAGGCATACTTCGATTTATTTGTATTGGTGGCTAAAGTCTTGTTTGAGATGCAAACATGTCTGGTTCATTTTCATCCATAACTCACATCTTATTATTTATCTTGTCCTCATGTATCCAACCACTTTGGCATCCATGCTCATAAATTTTCCTGCAATAATCAAGTGAGAAATAGAAAAATATAGTTTTGTGAGTTACCTTTGAAAAATTATTCTTTCTTGTAAAAAATCATCAATTATTATTTCTAAAACATAAATAATTTCTATAGTTAATTACATGATTGTTGATGATTAGATAAAAATATAAAAACTAAAAAAAGTTATGAAAATAGAATTTTTTTAAAAATAATTAATCCTCCTTCATCAACATGTATAAGGGGGATTGTTGTAGATTCAAATTTTTCTTTTTGAGGAATTATTGTAGGTGCCTCCTTTTTTATTTTGTTGACTAAATCTAACAACATGGTGATCTTCTCTTGTAACTCTTCAATCATAGATTTGAGGGCTAGTACATCAACTTTCCCTTCATTTTATTTATCAATTACCAATATAAACTCCCCCAATTTTATTTATATCGACCATTACTCTTACATGAACAAAGTTAATATTTTTAAAGAAAAGTTTTCTGATCATTTACTAATTAGTGCTATATCACATAAAGATAAATGAAGGTATGAGATAACCTTGTTTATATTTTATAGTGAAAGGTGATGAATTTTTATCTTTTAAAAATTTCTAATTGCATAAAGGAAATTACTCTAGGAAAGCAATAAAAATCCAGAAATAACCATTATCAAGAATGAGGATTTCTAGTGTGTTATACCCTTCCTTGGCAATGGTGCCAAAAATGACTAGTAGTAGATTCAAAATCAAATATATTTCTCTTGATCAAAATGAACAAGGAGAGTTACCATAGACCTATATATTTTACTTTATTTAAATGTCAATTCAAGGATGTACACTTGATAGGATGATGTCACTATATGTGCACACTTGATCAATCTAATTTGAAATTCTACTAATTGTAGTCTAAGATGTTAGAAATTATGTAAGAAATGAAATATTGAATTAAGCACTCATAAAAAATCATGAATCAAATAATTACACTACTACACTAACTTATATTTGGAAGATTCCTTAAAAACAATCACATACAAAGCTGAAAATCACGCAATTAGAAATTAAACACTCAACACATAAATGAAATAAATAACATGCTTAGCTAATTGATGGGTCATATTGTTGCTAAAAGAATTCCAAAGGGGGCCCTTCCTCCTTCCAACTTGAGCTTTAATCATTCATATTAAAATAATAAAATTGACTCAGAAGTAGTTGTTCATATTAATCAAATGTAACAAAGAATTGCTATAAGAAAATTACAATAGTTGTCTTACAAAATATGCTTCTGCTCTAAGAAATTTTGTTATTTGTTGTAGGATGTCCAAACATGATGAATATTGAATAACGTACATTCTTCCTTCACCATTAGTAACACCAAATCTAAATAATAAATTATCATGCTATTTCATCTAGAAATAATCATTTCTTAAACCATAGCAATGAATATATGCATCATAAACATATATTGTGCTAAAATGGATAATTATGGATGGAATGGTATTATGGGTGTATGAAATGGTGGATTATACAATGGATTAAGGTTGAATATATAGTAATATGATTAAAATTTATTGGACTCATAAACCTTCATGTTTGATTATTAGTTTTAGCTCATTTCTGTCCCATTTATTTGTAAGTGTGATAAGTTAGAGTTTTTAGGTGAAGCATCAAGGGAGATAACCCAACTTAGAGGTTCAATATACTTAATAATTTACCCATAACATAGGATTGTTCCCATGAAATCATCTAGTTAGGAGGGATTGAACAACCTTTCTAGGGGTGAAAATTAGATAGATATCATATACATTATCTTGGGCATAGCGTTTATAAATCAGATATTTTTGTTGATATGACTAAGATCAAAGTACTATAAGAGTGGTTTGCTCATACTAGCATGCATAAGTACATAGTTTAATTAGCTTGGAAAACTACTACTACATGTTTGTGGAAACATTTTATAACATATCCAAGCCCATAACTTCCTTATAATGTAAGGGAAATAAATTTTTGTGGTCACCCCTCTATGAATATTCATTTAAAAATATTAAGGTGTTACCGATTATAATACGATACTTATTTTACTATAACCAAATGGTAATTTTGAAGTTTAGGGAGATGATTTCAAGGAATGTTTGGGTGGAATTTTGACCCAAGATGGAAAAGTGGTGGATTATGAGTCATAAAATCTCAAGGATCATGAAAAGAAATATCTTAAGCATAACATGGATATTTCTATCATAGTCCATGCATTAAAATAGTTGAAACATTTTTTCCTAGGAAGACATTTGAAGGTGAAATCTGATCACTACAACTTGGAGCATTTGTTTTCCTAGGAGGATATGAATCCATACTAGTGTAGATGGATAAAATTGTGATCAAATTTGACATGGATATTGCATATCTCAAAGGAAAGGATAATCATGTTGTTGATGCAATCAACTGATACACCTTCATTATTACCATTTCTCTTATTATGTTTGATTTCATAAATTATGTGTTAAAACAACTTTTTCATAAATACTACCATGAGGTAAAAATAGTTTTGGCTAATGATCCTATAGCGAAGTGTTTTTTTTGAATTTTATGTGGAAATTGATTGTTTATTAAGGCATAAAAATAGAATTTATGTGTCATAAAATGGGTAATTTCACATTCAATTTCTTAAATAAGTGCATACAACACCTTAATATGTTCATCTTGGTATCACTAAGAGGATAATTGAATTACAAAAGGTACTATTTTTGGCCTGAAATGAAATATGATGTGTTTTCCTTCATGGATAAATGTTTGGAATGCTAGTGATTTAAGGCCAATAATTTCCACCATGGAGGTCTATTGTACCCTCATGAAGTGCCAAAAGATAAGTGGGTTATAATCTCATTGATTTTATTTCTAGGTTGCTTAAATATTGTAACAAACATGACACCATTTTGGAATTATTTGACAAATTAACCAAGGTAAGCCATTTCTTCGCTAGAAATGTAACAAACGATGATTATAATTTTGAATTAAGATTTGTTAAGAGGTGGTTCAAATGCATGGCATGTTTGAATTAATTATTTCATTTTAGGATAAAGTATTCACGTAAAATTATTTACAATATTTTATTTCAGCCTTTATAACCTACTTGAATTTAGGTTCCACATACCACCCAAAAATAGATGGTAAAATGGAGAAGTTAAACCATGTGGTGGAATACAAGTTATGAATATATGTGATGGACCTATTGTCACCAAATATTTCACACTATAGTTGGTTTTCCAATCCTACTATAATATTTGGGCAACATTAAAATACATCTAGGATTATGGGTTGCCTATGGTAGAGGTAGACCTCTAGGTTTAAGGGCTAGCTCCCTATATTGATACTTAAGTGATTATCACCTACACTAATGTATTGTTTAGATGAAAAGGGATATAATTATAAATAAAATTTAGATAATATAATGGTGTGATACACCATAAATATAACCACAATATTACCATAAAATTTCACTAAGAGACATGACTCATGACACTAGTCTCAAAATTTTAAATTTTTATAATATTAGTATTTCAAACATAGAGGTGATATGCATAGAACTACTCAAGGTGATTGAACCAAAGGTCATATATAGACACTAAGGCTACTCCTTACACTTTAATATATACCAATGAACTTATAAAAACTTCATCAATGGGATTTCATGGTTCATATGTCTCTAGAAGTGGATTTAGACCCCTGTAGGGTTTGGGCCTAGTCTACGCCCAATAGGCCTGATTGTGTTCCTATGTGCTAAGGCCACCACTGAGCATTCATGTTGAATAAAAATCCTTATATAATTTTTTTCATACTAAAAACAACCTCCTACATAATTCTTCAATTCTTTAAGACCTTCCATCTCATCTCCTTACCATTTACATACCCTGCCTACAGTCTTGCCTCTCTGAAAGTGCCTTCTATTTGAGATAAAATAGGAGATACTTACCCTATTTGGTTGGTATATATGAGGATATGGAGGAATATAAAATGTATTTATGACCTTATACACAAATTATTAGGGTTGGATCAAAATTATAGGGCCCTCAACTTCATAAACTCCAAGGTAGACCTATATGACTGCATACTATCTAGGGTTTTTGGATTGATTGTGTTGATATTTGACCCATATTTACTCTACCTCTATCCTATAATAATAATTTTATATGGTTTATGGAAACACTATTAATTTTATCCTAACATTATCAATTCATCATCAAATTCTACCTACCTTCTCAATCCACCTCCCTCTATTTGCTAGAACCAGTCTATAGACTAGACAATAGGTACTTGTTTGGTTGGAGATTGGAAGTTTATTATAGATAGTGCAATGTGGTTTAAAAACATAACCAATGATATTTATTTATAATAAGGTCATTTATTTCATTATACACTTTAAATCATTCATCTATGCCCATAGGTCATGTTTTTACTATTAATAAGAACCAGTCTGCCATCTATACTGGTTGTAGGTGGTAATTTATGGAAATGAAAGACTCATGTAGGTGATGATATACTTGAACCTTGAAATTAATAATATTTATATCTTGGAATAATTTATAAATACTCAACCTGGATGCATTCATTTCATTTTTTTGAGCCATATCTTCATCTCTTACCTAGTCAATTTTAAGGATTCTTAAGTATGTCTATAGGTCACTCTTAGCCTGGAGACCTCTGTAGGTGGTCATCTATGATTGAGTATTGTATTTCACTTATTTGATTTAATTTTAGGTCCTTAGGCTATTGGATATATCTATTCTATATTTAGACACTTCTATCACTTCTCACCATCATCCATACACTAGGTGTCATTTGCCAATTGTCTCAAGGTTGGTTTTAGACTAAGAAACACTATGTATATTAAGTGTTTCCAGTCAACACTTGGTTGGATTAAATAATCATCCATCAATCATCCATACTCTTCCAAATGACCTATTATTATTTTGGCATATGACCTCTAGTTCTATAATTCCATATAGAAACCATTAGATTAATTTATATCTCATATATTTCCAACATCATAAGGTAATGTGTGTGGATAAAACCTCCTTTCAAAGAAGTTAAGCTAAAACTTCCTTTTTTAAACTTTATTCAATTATGAACATTGAATATAGGTGATTTATCTCAACTTAAAGTATAAGTGTGATATACCATTTCAAAAAACTTGTAGCTAGATCTAAGGGTATCCATTCTCAAAACCTTCCAACTTTTCTCAATGTCTCAGGTTTATGCAAATTTCTCTTTCCTATGGTTCTCCATATGGGTTTTGTGAGGAGTGGTATTAATCCACTTATGTTATGATATTTATTTATACTATCATGATTATATGAAAGTCTCAATTGAATTCAAACCTATCTAAGGTCTTTTAAACACTATTGCTCTTCTCTTGTATTAACCTTAGACCCATTTGAGACTGCTTGTATGTATTAATGGATACAAGACTGTGAACTAGACTAGAATTATCATCATCCCCTTAGCCATTATACTCCTCAAAACCACATTTAATGAAGTATATTATTAATAATGATTTGTGAATTTGGAAACAAGTATTTTTCTTTGATCTAAAACCACCCTCAAGAGAGAGAAACTTTGCAATCAACAAAAGATTGTTTATAATCTACACCACATTTGCTTCTTCAATCACAAAGGAGTTATTTACTTGTCTCTCATGGACACACATTATAATAAAACTAGAAAACATGTGATAAGGGTGATCATGTCTCCCAAGATCATGTACACAACATGAATTTCATATAACCATGCAAACATAGAAGAAACCTTGAAGTGCTAGGGATGAATAGACACTAAAAAGGAGTAGACCTTCTCAAAAATGTTTCATAGAGAAAAAGAAACCCATGATATGAATATTAACATGGATATGAAGTAAAAAATTATTTTAATCATCCATGTAAGGAACTTTATCTAACTCACCTCCTATTGTCTATATCAGATTGAAATTGGTTGACCATTTTTACATGCAAAGGAGAGCGATAAAAGAAATAGGATGGTTTTTTCCATTTTTGATATTTTCAAGGATAACCAAGAATGGAAGTGAGTTAAAGGGACCTAAAGGGTCACTTTATAAGTAATAAAAACTACCAAATCTATTTCAAAAGCCATAAAACAACTAAAAACTACCTCTTTTTTTATTATTTTCTTATTTTCAATGTGAAATCCTATAATTTTTTAGTTATGAAATAGTATCTATGACATTTACTAACACATGGGATGTTGAAGTAAAATTTATAAAAATTGTTTTTTTATATTTTTAAGTGTACAAATTTGAACCTTCAAGTATTTTATATATTTTCCTTTAAGGATCTTGTTTGAAACTACAACCTTCTTGAATTTTTCCATGTCCAATTAACACTTCTCAAACTAGAACTTGGGGGTTATCAAAGTTATATTGAATTCACTCTCTTCATTTTAATGATTCACTTGATGCATATGACCATAAATTTGGTATTCCTTATTATCCATTAGGACTCAAAGTGATTCAATGTTACATTGAGATGTTGACTACTCATCAATGATAAAGTCTTTTGCCTTGGCTTCATTACGTTCCTTAATTGTTGTAGCTTCTTTGATATTAAGTAGACACTTAACCTCATGATGAAAAAGAAATTATATTTCATGCTTATTAGGCTCATCATTAAACTTGAATTAATATTCACACTTCTTAAGAGAAGGAGTAGACTTACCCAACTACTCAAAATCTTGACTTATGGCATGAAACCTTTACCATAAGTCATCTTCTTCTTCATAGTTACCAACTTCATGGACTATTCCTTCTTGTGTGGGTAGAATGGAATTATTTCCTTCATCATATTGATCTATCATGATTTGAAAATTATCAACATCATACATATGAATAAGGTAATTACCTTGAGCAACTTGTGAAAAAGAAAGTTCAATGCTTACCTTAGATTTCTCATATACTCCCTCATTGATGATGTATGTGCCAAGATCAGTTTATTCAAAGTGTCTGGATCATGTTCATAAGTGTGTATACCATAATAATCTAAAAAAATATCAAATATTCCCTCAAGATTAGAGGATGATCCATCATCCATAACATAGTCCTCTTGATCATTGATTATTCAATTGAGGTTAGCTCCTAATTCTACATAGGGCTCAATATGAAACTTAGCTAGTGGTTGAGTTCTAATGGTTACCTTTAATCCATGCCTTGTCTTGAAGCCCAATAAGGAAAAATAAGTTGAGAGGTAGCCTCCTATCTTGGATTTGAAATACATTGAGAGGTAGATAGAAAATTGAGTAAGAAAGTCAACAACCATAATATCTTGAAGGATAGGGAAGCTAGGAAAATCATGATGTAAAAATCTCAATCCTTTGACCAATCCTACTAACTTCATAGATGTCCCATAAATTTTAATCACTCCCTTAATATATGGTTCATATTTAAATCCTAAATTATTAACTAAAACGTTGGGCATCACTGAAGTACTATCCCCACTATCCACATTGTAGTTGTGAACAAGCTTGTCTCCAATAATGAGAGTGAGGCAAAAGAGTGGAGGATTATCATATTTAGAAGAGGGTTACACAATTTTATTAGAAGAATTGGTGAGAGAAACATTACCATGATTTTATGGTTGAGGATTAAGGTGGATTGGGGACAACTACTCTTGAAGGAGTTCTTTTTTACAATGAAAATGAATCATTTTCCAAAGAGACATAGATACCTCAACACTCTTCAAGGAATCAAAAATATTCAAAATAGGATCATTTAAATTTTATTTTGTCCTTGAGGGAAATTAATTGCTTTGATATTGAGGTGTAGATATATTTTTAGTACCCCTTCCAACATTGTAATTTAAAGAAGGTGCATAAGTTGTAGGGACTGCCATACTTGCAATCACACCTTGATGCCTTGTAGGAGGCATATTCAAACTTGTATGAGCATAATGAGCATCTCTAAAGGAATTTCTCTTTGATCTAGTATTGTTTTAAAATAAATAATTCTAATTGAGAACATTGGTGTATTCAAATATAAAGTTTATAAGGTTCACCTTTTAAGACTAAGATCCTTCATTTGCTTGTATAAGAACTTCATATTATGCTAAAAATTGAGGAGTAAATCCTAATTGATCAACTAGAGCTTGATCCCCACCTTCATTGGAATCTATGAATTATCCTTGATGCCACTCTTCTCCTTGGACTAGATTATTATGCATTGGTTAAATGGCTCTTGTATTAGAGTTGGAAGTTGGATTGCATGCATTGGTATGCCTATTAAAGTTAGGTTGTCTTTGAATTATACCTTGATAATATTTATGAGCTGGGAACCTATTTAATTATTGAGGATAAGGATAGGGGTTTTGATTCACACCATAGTGCAGATTTGGTTGCCTAGTTTGAGCCTCTAAGGCCTTATATTTTACCTCCCAATAAATAATATCTTCTGCCTTCTTAGGGGTAGTTCTAAACTTGGAATTTACATTATGAATTTTATAAACACTTGGAGTATCAGTATAAATATTTGGTATCATAATTATAAACACTTTTTCATAACACTTTCCATCTTTTATTAGGCCATTCTTAGCTCTAATGGTAAGGTCATATGCTTTAGGTAAGGTGTCACCACCCATGGACTGCAACATTATGGCTATGTCATTACAAATAGCCCTTATATATGTGGGAAACATAAATTTTTCAATGGGTATCATGGGAGGAGGCATCTTATGTCAATTCATTTGGAGTCTCTCATTAAAATCATGCATATTCTCCTTAGGGGCTCTTTGAATCACATTGAGTTGGTGGATAAGTGATGTGTGATCACTTTTGTCTTCAAATCTTGATGTTATTAGCTCTCCAATATAATCCTAAGTTGTGATACAACCTTTGTTCAATGACCTATACCATTCAAGTGATTTCTCTCTAAGGGACATGGCAAGGAGTCTAATGGAAATATTAACTTCAGTGACACTATGAAAACTACATAAATTTAAGATTTCCTCAATATGCTCACTATGGGTAACATGACCTTAACCATTGAATGTGGGAACAATATTATTATCATTAGGAGGTATGTCATAAAATTCATTGAGATGGATGGGATTATCAATGTTAAATTCTATGAAAACATGCTATCTATCCATGTTCTCCTCAAGTTGCTCTTCACTGTCTTGATCTTCTTGACTTGTAAAGTCCTCTTGTTCTTCAAAATTCAAGATACACTAAGGATGTTGAATTTAAAGAGTAATTTTAGGATAAGGGGGTGTTTTTATGGGATTTAAACCTCTAATATTAGATGAACTAGTAAGGACCATGGAGTATGAACACAAGAACTGATAAAATGATAGTTTACAACTAGATATTACTATTGATAATTTTGACCTTATAGGTCAAATTATCACCCCTATCATTTGAAAATGTGCATGACATTCTAGTTTATCTTGTTTGTCAGTATATTAGTCTTGAAAATTCCTTAAATTGATCATTAGAAACCATGATTATTAGGTCTTAAGGTTGATTAGGTGAGTTAAGGTTTTATCCTTCATTTATCTTATACTTGTCTTGTCATTTTTTGGCCTTTCTAAGCCATTTTCAGTGGTGAGAAGAGTATATAATTTTTTTTTGACTTTAATATCATGTTTTAAGGTCATTTTATTCCTAAAATATTAACAATTAGGTTGATCACATTTTGGACTAATTTCATGACTCATTTCCATGCATTTTTGACCATTTTATGACCTCCAGGGAAGGTTTTATATGGTTTTGATAGTATATTATTAGTATTAAGTTTAAATACATCATTATTACCTTATTATACATTTTAAATACTCAATAAAACATTTTATATCATTTTAATCAGATCTCCTTAGTGAATTTGGTTTTTTGGTGCAAAAATAGGCCTTTTTGAGGCATTCTTATTGGTTTTAGAGGGTTTTATGAGAAAATAATCCTATAGGCTTAATTGGGTCCCAAAAGTGTCATATCAGTGGTTTTTATGAATATTTATGTGAAAAAATGGAAAAAATACTTTGCTTCTATATCAACCTTCTTGGAAATTCCAGAAGGGTAGTTTTTAAATGCTTAGTATGGAAAAAGGAGAGAGTGTTAGGAGATGAAAATTTGGAAATTTTTAGGGGTAAAATAAATACTTAAATAAGTTTAATTTATCTATTTATTTTTGTCCTCTTATTTATGAACAATCACTAAGAGTGAAAACATGTCACTATAGCCTATACATCTGAGATAGGTATGTTCTTGCACCTATTTCTCAAGCTAAGAAATTGATTAAAATGAATGGTTTTTAGGAATGTTTTTTTAGGTCATGAGTCTCATTTTAATATTTGTTTCATATGATAAATAATTCCATGTATGTATTTATAATGTAAAACCATGTTTCCTTCACTATCTTTGTGAATGGTCTTTTGAGCCTTTTTTGGAGAAAAAATTGAGTTGTTAAGAAAATGAATTCATATTCAAATATTATTAATTAAATATATAATTCATATCACATCTCATCCATGAAATCAAGTATTCATAGATCCCCATTTTAACAATATATCTTTTAAGAGAATTTGAGTTGAGTTTCTTGATGTTGCAAGATTTTAGTGTATTAAGGTGAAAATTTTAATGATTTTGAGGTGTTTTGCTAGTCCACTAGTCCCTTTCATGTCTAATTTTCCTCTCAAAGGCATCAATCCATTCATCCTCAAGCATAACATTTTCCATAAGCCCTCCATAGGGTTAGATCTATAGTTTCATTATACCACTCATCATGAACATGAGGTATACTATGTATGAGGGTATGAGTACCTACAAAAATATGGATTATTTCCACTTCATGTTTAAGGCATTAAAATTATACATAAACAAGCCAAGTTAAAGAGGCTTAATGGAGATAAGGACATTAAGGACTGAGCCAAGATTCTCAGTAACTCAAACCAAAGGCATGGATTTAGTTGAAAAGAATAATTTGAGGCAAATTAAGAAGGCATTCAAGACATTATAAAGGTTAGAGTCTTTGAAGAAACACATCAATGACATGTGAATCAAATAGAAACCCTATATGGAACTCTAAGAGTTTGTGAAATGGTAATTAATGTGTATTTATAAGGGGTTTTAACCTATAGCCATCTTGTAAGGCTATTGTAGTAGGGGTATATGGAGGAGATGTGATGGCATGACACCCAACCCAAAGCTCAAAGACACTCATCCTAGGTGAAACATAGCCAAACATGCAAGTATTATGCCATAACTAGGGTCTTGATTCTTAGAAAGACAATTAATGTCCCATAGTGATGAAATATGATTGAAACTTAGTCTAAAAAATTACCACCTATAGTAATTATTACTGCTACATCAAAAGGTAAGGAGTTCAAGGTGAAAAGAATGCCTACATGGATGAGACATAATGGGCATTAGGTGAATATAAATAACTAAGCTAGCATGCCAAGGATTCTAATTGAATGTAATTATGAAAATCAATGTAGGATTTTAACAACAATCACAATATTTCCTTGTTTGCAAAAATTAAGATAAGTTTGTGAATTATAAGGTAATCTTGTTTCGTATCCCCAACCTACATCATGAGAATTGGTAAGGTGTATTTTTAGGATATATGTGAGTTATCAAGGAAATCAAAAAAGTATGAAGTTCATCATACACCTTGAGATCCTTCTCATGCCCCTCCTTTATTCATACAGAGGTTTGAGATATAGTCAGTCAAGTTTCAAGGTAACTTTAATGTTTGACGATATTTGGAGTTGAAATGAGTTCTTCTTGTTTGAATATAGTGTGAATATTATTATAATTTGAGGAAAATTTAATATCAAGAGGAGATGAGACATCAAACATTTAAAATCCATCCATTATCCATACAAAGTAATGTACCTATAATTATCTTACGATTGGTTTAAACAATGGAGCAAAGGAGAAGATAGAACCTAAAGAGATATAATAAATTGATGAGATCTTAATGAAAGAGAGAAAGGAATATAAAGAGTTAAATAAGATAATAAAATCCATATAAGGTGTCTCCCTCAACTCTCTCTCAGCTCAATCACACCTACATAAAACACATGAACACCTATAATTAGTCTTGTCTAAGCAAGATCTCTAAACCCAAATATGCAAAGTGGGAGACTTGAAAGTGAAATTGATAGTTTTGGTCCATCAATAGTTAATTTAAAATGTAATCATGATCAAGGATATGAGAGACTTTTCAAGTGGATAGAAAATTTCCTAAGGACCTACATTCAATAATCTTTACCTACATCTACAAGAGAAACATAGTCAATAGTCAAGATTACATATAAAGTGTGAATGCTTGCTAAGGTTTACATAGTCAAGTCCACTAAAAATTGAGTTATTATATTAACCTTGTTGGGTTAGACATGTAAATACATCATTTTTTTTTAATTTGACACATATTCTAGATATAGATTACACCATTAGAATCTATAGAGACAATAAGAAATACATAAGGTGATACTAGCAACAAGCATAATACATCACATAATACTAATCTCTAATATCATGAGAGTACACGTCATAATGAAAATATAGAAATTAATTACATTAACTCAACTACATATAAAATAAGTCTAAAACCACTACTATTTACTTATAATAACAAGTAATTACAACTCTTCATGACAATACTCAATGATAAATACAACATAGTACAATGTACATATAGATACATGGCTCCCCAAAGCATGAGTTCCCCAAAGTCTCTAGTATTTATGGTAATCTCTAGTGTCATCTCAATAATTTTAATATTATGGGGAGGGATAGCACCATATGAGCACTTTTACACACTAACCATGGACTAATGATCCCCTGCACAATATCCCATTAGGGAATGGCCTTCTCTTCATAGATAAGTAGATAGTGATGACATAGGAATCTAGAGAGACTAGAAAGTACCCATGTTATTTATTATTCTAAAATAAACATGTTATGTATCATATAAATATATTCTATTGAAAGATATCACAAAAACATGTGAATCATATTATTTCATGTAATCTTTTACTTAAGTTGTAAAGAAAGAGAGAAAAGAAACTAGATACAGGTATGGTTGAAAAATTTGTCTGTTTGTGCATGTGATAAATTAGAATATTGAAAAAATCTCCTCTTTGGTTTAGGAGGAAGATCTACATATAAAAAATATCTAAAGAAAATTTATTTGTTAGATAGATAGTTGGGTTGATTGCCTAGTGATAGCTAAATCCCAAAAATGAGAGATTCCTTAGGGGTTATCAATCCACACATTTAAAAAAATCAAGTTGATAAACTATAAAGAAGGTACTTGCATCAATAATCAAAATGTAATAAAATCAAATATAATAAATCTTGCTATAAAAATAGACTAGAAATGATCCAATTAGTGATAAATCAATTAATACTAGTGCTAATGGGTTAGGGTATGCTTTAGAAAATTAGAAGGGGTTCTATGAGTGGTCAAAAACATAGAAAAGTGGATTTGGTTGGTTGTGTGTGGGTAAAATAATATTTCTAGTTTATTTTCCATAGGTGACGATCAGTGGTTATGTTAACCATCGATGGTTAGGACTAATTGTCAGTGGTTGGGTCCAACCATCAGTAGTTGATTGTGGAATTATGGGTTTGATCAATAGAAGATGATGATATTTCATAGATGAATTTTGGGAGTTAGGCAAGGGATAGATTGATTACAAAATGGAATAAAAGTACATGAATAGTAACAATAAATTAAGTGTCTTACTAGAAGTCTATTGGGTGGTTGGTTAATGTAGTTAACCTTTTGGTGGAATCTAGCTTGACTCCAATAGAGTAACAATACCTAAAAGCTTGGCTGAGAGATGATGACAAGTTGGCTCTCAATAAGATGGTAAATAATGATTGATAATGTTGATGAGTTCCTAATAATTATTGTAGATAGATTAGACCTCCCAAGCCTCTCTCTTATAGGCATAAGCAAGAGGTGAAAGTAAAGGTGTAACTAGGTCATCTAAATATAATTTATCAATGCAAAGCCTCACAATAGAAATTAAACAAGTTTATATTTAGAAAAGGGGTGGTATAGATTGCATGATCTTGGTGAAAAGGCAGGTCTTGATCATTGATGGTTAGGGGTCACCAAGGCTGACCATCAATGGTCACCCTAACTATCGATGACCAAGGTCTACAAGGATAGGGTCTTGAAGACTAATGTTAATCATGTAACTAAATTAAAATTGGTTGATTTAGGCTTGATAGGTGTAGGTTTATCTCAAGAGAGTCTAGGGGAACTTATAGGGCTAATTCAACATTTAAAATCATAGGTGTGTAGATTTATGGTGTCTATATTTTGCCCCTTTTTATTATGTGGCTTACATGAATGAGCTATAAAACAAAAATAAAGTATGGTTTATGATTTTGGTTTCCCCAAGAGTGGGATGAGGTATTCCCACTCAAACTAGGATTTGGTGAGGTGAAGCTGAAGTAGGTATGGGTTTGATAAGTGGTAGATAGTGAGTCATTAGGTGGTGATATGAGGTCATGCATGTGAGACATAAATGTGTGCATAGAATATGACAAAAGTTATGATAACCAAGATCATTCATAGATAAATTTTCCAATGTTTGTAAAAATAAGGGCCAGTGCTAAGAAGGATAAGGGATGAGTGAACTGCATGATTGCCTATAGGCATGGTAGCTAGGAACACTCATAAATACAAGTCTCCTAAGTGATATCTATGTATCTAGTGAGTATTCAAAGTAAGAAGTGCTCCTAGGGAAAACACAAATGGGTCAAGTGTCACAAGTATCTAAGGTAGGAAGTGCTCTCGATGAGACACAAGTGGGTCAGTATGCATGAGGTGGCACAAAATGCAAAAGGGTTAACATGGTAATGTTTTTGCTATATTTAAAGGACCAAGAAAAAAGTGTCATAAAATTTCATGCTAGATGGGCTAAAATAGACCAATGGTGAGGTGATGAGGTGGTTGAGTAGGTGGGAGTAAGGCATCTCAAAATTAGGCAAAAGCCTAATGTAAATTATGGAAAATTGGGAGATTATAGGTAAAAGGTGAAAAGTGGATTTTTAGGGTATCCTAATGATCAATAGTTTGGGTTTAGTGACCATTGATGATGACCCTAAACATTGAAAATTAGGGGAAACCCTAATATTCTAGGGGCAAAAGTAAAAAAAGAAAAATATAATTTGTCATTTTAACTATTGGGCATTATTTGACTAAGTTATAGGTGATTTTGATGCTTTTCGAGGGTACATGCTGAGGTGGACACTGGTCACTAGTTAGACGTGTGTGATAGAATTCATGGGTCTAAGATATAGAGAGCATGAGGATGTAGCTAAGCACCTACTTGAGGGCTTAGACTATGGAAGAGGTTACAAAATGAGGTAGGGGGTACACTAAATTAGTAGATAGGTTTGATGTTATTGGTGCTTATGTTTGTATAGAGGGGAGGGTTTGAAATTTTTTTATTTGGGTCTTCATGCCCTAGGTAGGTTTTTAGGGTTTTTGGGCAAATGGTATGGGTAGAGCATCAAATTCATAGGTTGGGTAGGTTCTTAGGTAGCATATTTAACTAGGTATGTTAGTTAGGGTAGTGTTTGTGAATTTGTTTCCTAATTTTGGTACATGGTAGGTTTGGGCATTCTAGCCATGGAACACCCATACGTGACCATCGATGGTAAGGTCTAACCATTGATAGTCAACACCCTAGGAACTAGGGGTCCCTAACATCAGTGGTCAACATGACTACAGGTATTTATCATGATAAGGTGGGGTTTTTAGGGCTTAGGCATGGTTTTGGCCTAAAGTCTAATGGTTTAGGGTTAAGATAAGTGGTTAAGCCTAAATTTTGATCAATTAGGTTAGGTGCAAGGGTGAATGGTTTATGGTTATGGTGAGGTCAAGTATGTTAGGGTTAAGAGCACATTTAAAAGATAAGGAAGATAAGACCAATTGGGGTCTAAGCTAATTATTTTGATTTGGTGTAGGCTTGGGAGAAGATATAGATACCTGATCATGTGTTACAAATCTTCCTTACACTAATTAATGGGATGATTATTGATGATTGGGTACATATGGAGGTAGTAGTACTAGGAAGGATGAGGCACTACCAATATATGACTAGGGATGCATCCATGATAATATTGCTCATTGAGAGATGGTATCCTTCTACTAATACCTTCTTATTGTTGACTAGGGAGATGACTATTCTCCTAGAGGATGTCCATAGGATCACTTGGATCCACTATATGGTAAGGAAATATATTAGATTAAGTAGGAGAAGTGGGATGAGTATGTCTAGCATCTATATGGAGATGATAGTGACCATGGCCACTTGCACTTCAAAGGGTTCATTTATATAACACTATATGAGAGGAATTATAAAGAGAGGAGACTTATAATGATGTTGATTATCATAGTCACTTGATTTGGGGTTCTAGATTCTAGTAACAAGAGATTCTCCTATGTATTATTGGTTATTTTGGTTGAGGTATTTCTTGAGAGGATAGTATTTGGGTAGGTCCTAATGTTGCTAATTTACATTTATAGAGAGATATGGGAATTAAAACACCATAAGAGGTATGAAATCAGTGTGGGCATGGTTCTACACTACTAGGCTTATGAGCATATTGGGGTTTTAAGGCCTATAAGATTATCATGGATGGGGTACACATAGATGGAGTTTTCTATGGGATTTATAATGTGGATTGATGATTATGATGCATCAAGGGTTGGAGGTAGAGCACATGACATTGAGTGGTTTATGGTTTTCTTAGGTAGATTGGTAGTTATGAACATCATATGGAGACCATACCTGTAGTTCCTTATCTACCCAAGCTATAGGAGGGAGACCCTCACTATACAAATTTATAGGTGGATAATGGGCCATTGAGAGGGTGAGGTTTAGTTTATTCCCTTCGATTGAGTGGTGTAGTAGTTTGGCTTGTTAGAGGGTGTACTGAGTCCACATCCATGGTATAGGAGGTAGGACTCAAAAGTTTAATTATTGATGCCTCAACCTATTCAAATAGTTTTAGATGGTGGATTTGAGGAGCTTCTTATTAGAGCTCCCATAGATGATGCAAGATATATTGATGGATAAATGGCTTAGTATTAGCCTATCTATGTAGCTATGAATGTGGTTGGAGATGATGAAGGAGTGACACTGATGGCCATAGATTTATCCATTGAGGGTGGATAGATAGGGGTAGTATTGGTCATGGCCCAAACTTAGGTATAGGCTATATAAGGATAGGTGGCCACATTATAGGACTAGATTAAGGCATTATAGGGTCAACTCACCAACATTACAAGTGAGAGAAATCTACTCAGGTAGAGGATTGGGGTAGGTGCAATAGTAGGAGGGACACATAACATAGTGTCCTAAGCATTCTTTCTAGTTACCATTATAAAGCTTAGATATTATGAGGTAATGGTATTAGACCAACTACCCTAGGATATGAGGTATGTAGAGTATAGAGTGATCTTGGTCAGTGGCCATTGATAACTATTTTAGGTTAGTGGAATTTTATAGTTAGATAGGTAGGGGTACCAAGGGGACCACCACCAAGTACAAGTGCATGCACAGATGGGTCCAATGGTAGTGATGTAGGCTCATGATGATGTTGAGATATGTTATTTTAATGTATTATTTTGATACTAGCATGTGTGTTGATGTAGTGAGATGTATATATTTTTGAGAGAGCATAACATATCATGACATGTATTATTTTTTGATGATTCAATGTATATGATGGATGCTTATAATGTTATATATGATAGTTGCTTGTGGTTTGTGATTATGGCTTATGGTTTTGGTTCATGTTTATGATGTTTTACATAGTAGCTTAGGCATGTGATGCTTTGATTATGTTCATGGTTATGATAGGATATGTTATGGATGGATACATGTTATGGCTTTATGTATGGTTATATGGGTGAAATGGGAAATGGTATATGCCCTAATGTTTTGCTCAGCTATTTGGTTTATGCTCATGATGGTGTAATGACATGCTTATGGTTTATGATGTGATTGATGTTCATGGTTTGATATGATATGGTTACATTGTGTTTGACTCATTGATAGATAAATGTCATTGCTTGTTGATAGAGTTCATGATGTTCATGCTTTTGATGTGTTGTTTATTTTTCATGTGCATAGTGATAGGCTTACAAAAACTAATAAAATATAATAAAATGAACATGATGTCTTTTCATTGGTAAAAATAGACATGAAACCCAAATTTAGATTGGCTTAGTGAAAAAAATCCTTTCTAATGCTTCACATTATCATGATTATGTTGATAGATAGGGATCTAGATTAGATTATGTCAAGTAAGCTCATAGTCCCGTGCAAATGATATGTGGAGGGAGAATGGGTGAAACTAGAACCATTAGGGAGACTAGTATGCCTTTTCTGTAGGTGTCTAAATAGGTAGTATAAACAAGTCTATTTCCATATATAAAGTTTAAACTAATCGATGCAAGAAGTCTACTAAGGAGAGCCGATTGTGGCTTTCCAAGATTACTATTGTTATGAGAGCCAATTGTGGATTTCAAAATTATTTTGCTCTTGATTTTCCTTTAAATTTTTCTTGAGAGTTAGAGAAACTGATCAATGTAGGAAAATTCCAAGAAATTTCTATCTTTTTCAAATGCTTTAATCAGCCATCCTTTAAGGGAGTGGTTTAAGTTTATGTGCCTAGTATAAATGATTTTGATAACTATCCTTCAAGGGAGTAGTCCACCTTATGTTTTGCAATTTTTAATAAGTTGTCAATAGTTGTGCTTTAAGGGAGAAGTCTGTGAATGCTAAGAATGACCCATGATTTATTTTTATTGATATTGCCTTTTTCTTTGTTTGATTTGGCTCAACATAGACTTGTTCATACATGCTCAATGGATTACCTTTATGAAGGCAAAACTAAGCTGACATGAAGGTTCTGTAGGTGAAAAGGAGGTATATGTGGTAATGACCATAGGAACTAATCTCAAAGAGATGGGAATTAATATGAGAATCAGTACATGGATAGAGGTATGGTATCCATAGTTCAATATTAGGCTATAATTGTGATGGATAATCGCATGATTCAGTTTTAGTCAATTTTCCCTAAAAAGAGGAAAATGAATGTGGTTGCAAGGGATGAGCTTAAGTTAGACAAATGATTATTGTGATCCCTATCTAACAATAAAAAGGATACAAATGTAAAACATTGAGAGGCTCAGGTTCTTGTTTTCCATTGAGAGAAGATAAATTATAAGCTCTTGATCCATACTTATGGGTAATGATATAGGGTCCAAGCCAATTGAAAGAAAATTTACCCCTTTTTATTTTCTTCATATTAGTTACATGTTGGTTTTTTTTGAGGATAAGATCTCCAATATTGAATTCTTAGACTTAAAAGAGTTTTTTATAGGCTCATTTGATTTGTTATTGATAGACATGAATATGGGAAAGAGCAGTGAAATGATGCTAATCAAGTAGCTCAAGTTGAGCTAAACATTCTTGATGATAATCATTTTTTAAAATAAGGTCATGTAAATATATGTGAAGAGAAGGTATTTAGACTTAAAGAGGTAATACAATCTTAGATCCAAACATGAGAGAAAAGGTGTAGCACCTATAAGAGTTTGGATGATAGTGAGATATGCCCTAAGGTGAAAGGGATGTGCAAGTGTCAATCCTAACCTAAGGCATTAACCATTTTTGTAAGCATGCTATTAAGGGTTTTGTTAGAGTCTTTGGATTATCAATTTTATTATGGGTGATAAGGTGATGAAAAGTTAAGTTTAATACCACATACATCACAAAGGCCTTGAACTTATTTATTTTTTAGATATTTTCCATTATTGATGATGATCTTATAGGGAACACATAAATGGTAGATGATATGGTGGGTGATGAATTCAAAAATATTTTCAACTTTTGTCAAGACTAGAGGAATAGATTCCACCCATTTAGTGAAATATTTGATTGTGGTAATGATATAATGATTTCTTTGTGAAGAGTGGGGGTTGATTTCACTAATAATAGGCCCCATTATGAAAAGGGCCAAAATTCTATAGAAACATGAAGACTATTGCTAGGTACATGATGTAAATTAGCATGTTGTTGACACTTGACACACTTTTTCACATAATCAAAATAGTCTTGGTTAAAGGTGGGATAGTAATAACCTAGGTGGAGGATACATTTATCTATAGTGATTCTACTAAAGTGGCCCCCACAAATACCCTCATGTGTCACTTTGATAGCATGAGAGGCTTCTGGACTATGAAGGCAACATAATAAGAGGCTATCAAAACCATGTTTCTAGAGAATTCTACCTAGAATGGTATAATGGGAGGTTCTTTAGATAAATGCATGATGGGAATTTTAAGAGAGTCTAGAGTGAACTATGCCAAGGTGAAGGTAGTTAAATTTTTTATGATACTAAAGTTTAGGTAGGATCTCCTCCACACTAAAGATGGTTAGAGTGTCTGATTTAGTGTAGGAGGGCTCGGTAAGGTGATGGATAATGACTAATAGTTTAGAGTCTAAGGGTGTTGATGGGATATGAGGGGTGAGTGAATCCATGGTATTGATAAAACTGTTGGTGGATCATGGGGTAGTTTGAATATGGTAGTGTTTGAATGAGGATAGGAGTTATGTGACTAGTTATCTATATAGTTGCATCATTTCATTCTTACACTGGTAATTATTAATGACTTGGTTGACCACAAGTTGGGAGTCACCAAAGATATTGATTATTATGAATCTTAAGGCTAAGGTAGTTTGGAGACCTATCAGTAGGGCTTCATACTTGACCAAACTATTAGTGCATTCAAAGTCAAGTTTAAATGACAAAAGAAGTGGTTCACCAATAAGGGGGATAAAGATGATGCTGACCCCTCCACCACACTGACATTTGGAACCATAAAAAACCATGGTTACATGATTGGTGAAATCTACTTGAGATAGACTTGTGATTGACGCATCTAATAATTCAAGAGGGGGAGGTTAGTTGTCTGTTAGGGTTACATTAGCCAATTGGTCAATAATGACTTGCCCCTTGATTGATTTATACTAGAGGAATTTAAAGTCAAACTCAACTAAAAATATGATCAACTTAGCCATATGCTAGTTTTGGTATGGTTTAGAGTGCATGTACTTTAGGGGGTCAATATTAGTTATGACAAAAAAATTTGTGGTTAAGAAGGTAGTGGCAAAGTTTGGTGGCCACGAAGACTAGAGCCAAACATAAATTCTTGATATATGTGTAGTGAGTCTCATATTTGACAAGTGTGTAGCTAATGTAATATATAGCTTGCTATTTATGTTGTTCATCTTAATGGGCAAGCATCACCCCTAGGGAATGGTCTATGGTAGATATATCGAGATAGAAAGGTTAGTCATCCTTAAGAGGTGTAAGGATAAGTGGAGATAGTAGGTACCCTTTGAGTGCATCAAAGGCCTTTTGATAATCAACATTCCACTTGAAAGAGACATTATTTTTTAAGAGATGTTGGAAGGGTTGACATTGATCATAGAGCTAGGAGATGAAGTGATGAATGGATTGAAGCTTTCCTTGAAAGTTGTGGATTTGTTTAAGATTGGTTGGAGGTAACATCTTGAGGATGGATTTGATTTTGGTTAAATCAACTTTGATTCCTCAAAGGAAAATGATGAAGCCAAGAAATTTGCTTGATAAGACCCCAAAAATATTTTTCTTGGGATTGAGGCATACATGATAGTGGATAAGTCACTCAAAGATAATCTTGAGAATGGCTAAGTGGTATTTAAAAAGCTTGGACTTCTCGACAAGGTGTTCCACATAGTCTTTTATGATTGTATGGATAATGTTATGGAAAATATAAGTCAAAGCACATTGGTAGGTTGTGCTAACATTATTAAGATTTAAGGGCATGAATCTATAACAAAAATTCCCCCATGGGGTGATAAAGGCAATTTTGTGTTGATCTTTAGGGGAAATAAAAATATGATTATATCCCAAGAATACATCCATGAGAGACATCTTGTGTCCTATTTTAAGATCAACAAGTTGGTCAATGCTAGGTAGAGGAAAGACATCTTTTGGGAAAGTGAGGTTGAGGTCACAAAAGTCCACATAGATATGTAGTCCCCTTATGGCTTTAGTGAAAGGCATGATATTTGAAACCCATTAGGGATAATCGATAGGTTGAATAAAGTTGATAAAAAGGAGGCATTTAATCTCTTCTTTGACAAGGAGGGATATGTGAGGATGCATTCGATGAAGATTCTATTTCAAAAGTTTGGCATCATGATTGGTTACAATGTTGTGCGTGGCAATGGCTGGGTCAATACTAGGTATGTTAGCATATGACTAGGTGAATGCAATATTGTGATCTTGGAAGAAGGTAGAGAAGTCTTGTATTTCCTTAGGGGTGAGAGTTTGGCCAAGTTTGATGATATGGGGATTGTCCAAAGTGCCTATGTCAATGTCTGTGGTAGATTCATTCAACATGGTTGAGGTTTTTAGAGGTAAGAATTTATGGATGGAGGAATTTAGTACACCAATGTAGGTGAGAATAACACCATCATCCTAACACTAAATAGTGTTAATGGTATGAGAGTCTTCTCCCATGAGTTTAGGATGGGTCAAAGGGATGGATATGGGTTCCCATTCCTTTTGATAAATTATGAGGCCAAGGTTAATCATGTTGACAAAAATAATTTAGGTGGTATGATGTCCTCATCCTCACCCATAGGTGGAGTGGGTGTTGGTGAGAAAGGGGTCTCTTCTTTAACAATGGTAGGGGTAGCTTGTTTGGGTTTATTCTTATTGGGTAGAATGAAGCTGAGGCCATGCTTTTTATGAGGCTTTTAGGTCTCAATCAAGGTTAATGTGTGTGGGCCATGCTCATATCATCCCAAACCAAATCCATTCTAGGAACACCTATGAAGGTATAGTTTAACAAAGTCTGTCTCATCCAAATAAGAGAAGGTAGAATTGAATGGATGAGGTGGAGAGGGAGTGGTGGGAACATTAAGTGGCTTGTTAATTCCCCCATAGATAAAGTGGGTTTTATAGTTTATAGGTCCCAAGGGGGTAATGGCTCCAATGTTAGGGTCATAACCTAGTTGGTGGTTGAGTTTCCTATATTAATGGGGAGTAAAGATGGCATCAAGGGTGAGGAGATTGTATTCACCAAGGGTAAGGCATTAGAAGGTAGATTTTATAGGATTAGTGATAGGTATCTAGTTCATAAGGATATATGAACTGGTGGATGACTCAGTGGAAGGGGAAGAAGTAATGGATTTAGCTTCCATGGGTGAGGCCTTGATGGTGGTTGTTTGTAGTGCTTTGGATGGAGGTAGGAGAACATCATTAGGTTAGTAGGTCATATTGCATGCTACAAAAAATCTAGGTTCAGCTTTTATGGTAACAACTTGACCTTCATGTTCAAACTTGATGCAATGATGGAGAGTGGAAGGTACATAACCCATAGCCTAGATCCAAGGTCTCCCTAGCAAGACATTATACTATAATTCACCTTCAACCATATGGAAGAGTTCAAGGAGCATGCGAGGTCCTAGTCAAATATGAAGGATGATGATTCCAAAGGTAGTGGTCATGGTATCATGAAAAGATCAAAGGATGGCTTAAGTTTAGGACATGACATTATCTGGTAGCTTGAGTTGTTCATAGGCATGGGAAGATATAATGTTGATAGTAGTTCCCCCATCAATTAGAACCCATTTAATGTGGGTTTGGTTGATATGGGTAATAATAAAGAGAGGGGGATCTAGGTCCTTAGGGTGGATAGAAGGTATCTTCTATTCATTGAAGGTAATAAGGGTGGAGAGTTGGAGAGTACTAATAAATGTCTCTATAGGTTGGGAATCCCCCAGTCTAACTTCAATGGCTTGCATGGCCTTGATCATGGCTTGATGATGGAAATGAGATCTTAAAGGATCATCTTATCTGGGGTCTAATGGAGTTGTTTAAGAATGACCCTCTTAATGGATTCAGAGGGGTTAGCCTCTGATGTGCCTAAGATGATAACTTTGGGCTTAGCTATAGATTTGGAGGTTTAGATCTAGTTTGGTTTAGGGTTAGTTGGTGGGTATATCCATGGGATAGACACTTTGGCCTTCCCTTTATCATTTTGTTATGATTATGTGACCACATAAATTGTATAGATAGAGAGGCAAGGTGTGATGGGGGGTTGGGTAGATTCTTTATCACTTTGAGGTGAGAGTGGGGGATTATGAATGTGTTGATTATTGGCTATTGGGTGTAGTGGTGGAAGAATGGATAGAAGGTCATCTACCAAAAGATCATCCTCATCATAGAGTTGGTGGATAAAGGCTTAGAGAGATTTACAATTCTTTATGTCATGCCTAGGTGTCCTTTGATAGGAGCATATTTGATGGTCATTATACCAAGTTGGATTCAAATTGAGATGATTGAAAGGTCTGATAAGAGGTATTGTGAGGCCAAAGATATATCATAATATTTGAAGAATGGTCGTATAGGATTTTTCTAGAGGTAAGAAGGTTTTAACGCTCATGGTTTAGGTTGGTAAGATGGGCATGTTAGTGGTAATAGGCTTGGTGAGAGATGGTTTGGGTAGGGTCGTGTTTTATAGTTGATGGTTTTGGTTAGGGTATGTTGGTAGTTGGGGTAGCTGAGTTTTGTGGTCTGATCGGTCATAATCTAAAAAGGACTAATGCATCAGATAATAAATGTGCTATTGTAATCAATGGTAGTGGGTGACATATGTTGAAGGGGGGTTGATTTTTAAGAAAAGTGGAAGGGTGAAGCCCTAAGATAGAGGGAAAGGTAGAGGGAGGTAGAGGCTTAGTCATGCTTCCCATCAATGCTTTCATCCTCTTGGTTGGTGTGGGTCAAGAATTGGGTATAGGCTTGGGGGAAGTTAAGTCTACTTTCAAGGATGGGTGAACCAAAATTTGAGTAGGGAAGGCACCAAGAGTTTTGAAAGGTTTGGTTAGTGATGTGGAAGTTCTTTTGGTCAATTAAGGAGGTGGGGGGTGAGTATAAGTTTAGATTGGTTTAAGAGGTGGTGGAAATATGATGGATTAGTTGGTTAGGGGCTTGCTACAATGTTTAGGTTTGGTGATGGGGGGGAGCCCAAAATATTTCCATAAATTGGTCTGATCCATGTTTGGTTTTAAGGAAAATTCCAATTTTTTCACTAATGTAGAAAAAGGTTTTTGTACTGGTTTTGCTCCATGGGTAGTGGATACAAAAGTTAGACTTGTAGGTCAGTGAAGATGGTTGGCAAGTTGGTTGATTTCTTGAGGTGAGGGAAGTAAGGTTGAGATAAATGGCTCATCCATGGGAGGTGTTGGTAGAAATGCTCCTCCTTTAAAAACAATATCCATAGGAGTAGTAGTTTTTTGGTTAGTTGGTGGAGGTGGAAAATCAAGAATGTTGATTTACCCAAATGTGCTAATTGAGTTAGTGTGTGATGATCCCAAAGCTTCTATGAGTGTTGCTAGGGAGAAAATAATTTATTTGGTTTGGCTATCCAAAGTAGGGTAAGGTGACTCCATTACCTTGATAAGTGAGGTAGGGGAGGAATGGGTAGATTGGATGATCAGGTCCTCATGGGTAGGTGTATTATGAACCATGTTGATAGTGTGGGAATTATGAGAGAATTTAGCATGTGTGTCCTTAGCTTTAATAGGGGCATGGTTGGGAAAAATTTTCCCAAAGATGTCAAGAGATTGATTTTGAGGGGAATTGGGATTATCCAACATGCATTCCCCTTTGTTGATAAGACTCTAAATTTCTTTTGAAAGTATTACATCGACTGACATCATATCAATTACCTAATGAAAAGTAAAAAGGTCATTTTCATTATACCAAGTAGGTGTTGGATGAGAAGAATCAAACTATTGGGGAAGTTTGATGGGTGGAAGTTGTATAAGGTTAGCTTTTAGTAGCTTCTCTAGAATTAAGGTATAAGATTATTCAAGTAGAGTGAATTGTTTTTGGTTTCTTCATTTTGGGTTCCTTATATTTTGGTTGGAAGTAATGGGAGATTTTTGTTGATTGACATTAGGTGGAGGGGAAGTTTTAAGTATGATGACATTCGTGATTCCCTCAATCTTAGTTCTAGTATTGGCTTGGTTGCCTAGTTTGAAGGAAGAGGTTTTATTGGTCTTGAAAGTAGAGTTCTTGTTTCATAACTTTAATTTACCCTCATTTATGGCCCAATTTTATAGCTTACATGCCATGGTAAAAGCCTCATCAAAGGTTTTGAAGCTTTAAACATGTAGTGTAGAAGATATATGTTTGGTGTAGGCTTGAGAAAAAAGTTTTATAAGTTTAGGTTGAGGAACAAAAAATGAGAGCTGATTAATCAAGCTTCTCCAACGAGTGACAAAATTGGAAATGGACTCATCATCAAATTTCCTAATATAATATAGGTCTATGATAGAGACCTTCTTGGAAATGTTAATGTAAAAATTATTTAAGAAGACTTGTGCTAGTTGGTTGAAAGAAAAGATAGAATGCTTGGTGAGGGAACTATACCAGTCGAGAACTAGGCCAAATAAAGACATGGTGAAGGTCTGAAGGAGAAGATCATAATTTTAATAAATAATGTAACATGCATGCCTAAAATCCCTAAGGTGTTGTTGGGGGTCCTCCTTACTTTAAAATTTGGTAAATTTTGGAACCTCCCATTGAGGAGGGTAAGGTCTGATGGGGACAAAAGGATGAATTGGTTCGTTACAAATCTAATCATAAGATAGGATGTTATGAGCCCTTGAAATGGATGACTTAAGGTTAGTCATCTTGTTCATGAGATTTTTCATTAGGTCAATTTGAGGTGGTACACCAAAAGGATTGTAAGACTAATATTGTAGTTGAGGATGGGCAACATATTGGTGATTATTTAGTGGTAGAGGCTGCCACATATTAGAATATAGATGCTAGAGGTTGGGTAGGGTAAGAAGATGATGGTGGTTGGGTAGTTGGTACATACCCTTATGGGTTACGGATGCATCCTAGATTAGGTGCAATAGGTAACCTTTTGAGAAGTCCCTATGGATTGGGTATGGGTGGTAGTTGGGTTGGTAATAAGAGGTGAGGTAGTGACCTTTGAGCTAATGGGTGGTGAGGTATAAGGGATAAATACCACTAAACCTGGTAAAGGGGTATTGACTGATGGGCTAGGTTTGATAGAGGGGAGGTTGGTAATGCTGATGGTGGGTACTGTAGCTACAAGTGGAGTGTGATAGTTTAATGGTTGGGTTATCCCCAAAGTAGAGGAGTCATTAGTAGGGGTGAAAGGTGTAAGGGTAATAGTTGGTTGGATAGGTTGGTTTTCAGTCATATCATCAGAGGGGTTAGTAGAAAAAGATGCCTAGGTGGTCAAAGGTTGGGTGGTGATCATGGAATAGGTACACCCGTAATAAGGTGGGATGGCATGCCATAAGGAGGATCTTGAGGTAGAGTTGAAATTGGGATATGGTGAGAAGAGGTGTTAAGATAATATTGAAGGGTAACTAGGTTGTTTTCTATAAAAGTGGTAAAATCCATGTCTCTTTGGGGAAATACCCAATGAGAAGTAGGGATTCCAAGTGGATGAGGTGAATCTATTACCTCAAAGATGTACTCTATAGATGAAGAGGTAGAGGAGGCTATTTGATTTTTCTCTACTAGGTCTCTTCGCTACTGGCAAGTGAGAACTATATAAGAAAAAAAGAGAGACAACAAGAAAAATCTCACCACTCAAACAAGAAGATAATAAAATGATCAAGGTAATCAAGACATCCACTATGAAGAAAGTTTAAGCCTAGAGGTTAGTTTTAATCTTGTTTTTGGCTTATGCTTGAGTTTATGAGAATGTGTGATAGAAGTTGGCTTGTAGATTAGGTACTATAGAAGTATTATATGATTGGTTTTGGGTTTTTTAGGTGCTCAAAATAATCTATATTATAATTAATACATGGCTTGGTATTGGGGCCTACCCCCTCACTTCATAGTCCTATAGAGATAAGGGTGTTTGGTGCTTAGCCAATATATATTGATTTCCATAGTTTATACTCAACTAGAGAGCTGAGTTGGTTCCCCTCCTAGTAATGACCTCCAATTAGGATTGTTTGGAATGTGTAAGATGATTTCTAGGTGATGAAATCCTAATCAGGCCTTGTCTTAAATTATTTTGATGTTTGATTGATGAAAGTGGTTTGGATAGTGTGTGCAACAAAGGTGATGTTATGATAAGATTATTATGATTTAATTCAAAGTGAACTAATGCTAAAATAAAGTAATGGATGTAGTTTATTTTAATCCCAAAAGAAATTTTAGTTTCAATTATGAGCACAGATAGAGAGGAGAGCATCCAAATGTAAAAAATATATGAATAAAGACTCTATGTCCCACCAAGTGCACCAAAATGTTTCATGTAAATTTTAACTTAAGTTGTAAATAAAGAGAGAAAAGAAACTTGATACGGGTATGGATGAAAAACCTATTTGTTTTTTCATGCACTAAATCAAAAGATTGTGAAGATCTCCTCTTTTGCTTAGGAGGAAGACCTGAAGATAAGAAAGCATTAAAGAAAACTTGTTTATTAGACAAATAGTTGGGTGGATTGCCTATTGATAGCTAGATCTTAGAAGTGAGATATTTCTTAGGGGATATCAATCTACACATTTTAAATAATCAAGTTGATAAATTGGAAAAAAGGTACTTGCATAAATAATCAAAAGGTACTAAAATTGAATACAACAAAGCTTGCTAGAAAAATAGACTAGAAATGATCTAATTAGTGATAAATTAATTAATACTAGTTCTAAAAGCTTGAGGTATGTTTCAAAAAATTACAAGGTAGTTTGTGAGTGGTTAGAAACATATAAAAGTGGATTTGGTTGGGTGTGGGTGGGTGAAATTAACTTGCTAGTTTTTCTTTGATAGGTGACCATTGGCAGTTGGGGTAACCATCAGTGGTTGGGCCTGACTGTCAGTGATTGGGCCTGATCATTGGTGGTTGGGTTCAACCATCAATAGTTGAATATGGAATTATAGGTTTGATCAATAGAATATGATGGGATTTCATAGATGAATTTTGGGAGTTAGTCAAGGGCTAGATTGATTGCAAAATGGAATAAAAATACATGAATAGTAACAAATAAGTACATGTCTTACCAAAAATTAATTGGGTGGATGGTTGATGTAATTAGCCTTTTGGTGGAATCTAGCTAGATTACAATAGAGTAATGGTACTTGAAATCTTGGTTGAGAGATGACAAAAAGTTATCTCTCAATAAGATGGTTATAATGCCTAATAATGCTGATGATGCTAATTGACCTGATTGACCTACAAAAGAAAACCCATAAATGCCTGAGCTTTTGATAACTATTATAGATGGATTTGACCTCCTAGGCCTCTCTCTCTTATAGTCATAATCAAGAGATGGAAGTGAAGGTGTAACTAGGTCATTTAAATATAATTTGTGCATAAAAATGCTTGCAACACAAATTAGACAAGTTTATATTTGGAAAAGGGGTGGTAGAAATTGCATGCTCTTAGTGAGAAGGTATATCTTAACCATTGATGTTCAAGGGTCCCCAAGGCTAACCATCGATGGTCACACTAACCATTGATGGTTAGGGTCCACTGGGATAGGGTCCTGAAGGCTAAGGTTACTCAGCTAGGTGCAACTATGTGCAAATTGTTTAGTTTAGGCTTGATAGGTATAAGTTGGTCATAAGAGGGTCCAAGGATACTTCTAGGGCTAATTTGACATTTAGAATCATAGTTGTGCTTATTTATAGTGTCTACACATACTCATGAAATGATAATGTCTCACTAGACATACTTTGGTCCAAAGTTTACAAATAATAAAAAATAATAATATAAATCAATCAAATTCATAAACACCACTTGATCAGACTGTCTTTATCTATCATTGTGAGACTAGTAATTCAGTGAAGTCCATCTCACCCCTTAAACCAAATCATTAATGTAGATTGGTCAAATACAACTCAACCACAATAATCATTTAATTTACATCCTAGTCACATATACAATCAAACCAAATGCTAAACATAGGAGTAACCAAAGCATACATTTATTTTGTCAAATGTATGAATGAATCTTATATTATTTCTATCCCCTACTAGAAATAATGACTACAATATATACATCTAGGTAAACTATACATAACTATATATTTAAACAAACATAATTTATTTCCAAACATACTACACCTATAATAACCCATATTACCATAGTCTAGTATTCTAAAACATAACTACTAGTTTTTAAAAAAATAGTCATATAAAGTAATCTTAAAATCATGAAAACATAAAAAAATATACAAGTAAATATATATAATGAAGAAATTCATAGTTTACATGGAACTCAATAACATACCAACACAACATTTGTTAAAATCTCAAGGGTTTCATGCACGTATACCAAAATTCTTACCAATTATTACAAAACACACTATCTATAGTAGTAACCAGCATGTATACAGTAAAATAGTCAAATGTGGATATGAGTTGAAGCATAATAATTATAGTATTCACCACCCTATTACAACATAATTTTATACTTTATTACCCTATTATATCCCATACTATCATAGGTTCCCAACTACATAAAAACACACAACCTAAACTTATGATTTTTCAAGACTGAATCGATTCATGCAAATAATAACAAGTAATCAATATGGAATTATACCACCTAGGTATACCCTAAATTAAAATACATAAAGCATACCAAAGTATCATAACATATAAACATGCATCATGATGCACCATTATTCACTAAGTATAGCTAAACATTTATACATATTAACACACTCATAGTATGTAATGCACATAAGTATTCTATACTGAATACATATGACTAACAATCATTCATATTATTAGTAGTGAGTCAGATAATTCATTAACCTATTGTAAATTTACATTTTAATGAATCATGTGCTTCTAGGAGATTTTTTAAAGGTGTTATATTTTCTAATTCTTAATAAACTTAATGACTAATTCAAATAATCTATTGTACTACAAGTATAATCCCTATATACTATCACTTACACATCCTAATGTGTACCACATGTAAGTATTCTAAGGCTATGTAATTTTTGAACCACAATTTAGTATTTTAATCATAACTACTAAGTAGAAAAATCAACTAATGAAGTATTTATAAATACATGTAACACATTTTACATACAACAGCTAGAAAAACTAGAACTTCATTTTCTTGAAACATAAGTAATCTAGTTTCACAACTAGTTTATATTTAAGGGTTTACAAATAATCAATAATTATATCCAATCAATCCTTTAAATTTTCCATTAATATTTATTCCAAGAACATTAACTAAATAAATCAATCCCTTTGTTTCTAATCATGTAAATAGTCATAATTTAATACAATGTCACATTTTATGTGATAAGTTTTCATATATCAAGGAATCTAAAAGTTCCACTAGTTTTTAACCCACAAAAAGAGGTAGTTATGTTTAACCCGTTAAAATCCATTCACACATTAATAACCAAATGAATAATAATCTAGTTTTGTATCACTACTCTCACACTATAGTTACCATTTCAAGTTTTATGCCCATCAAGGAATAAAACACTAACATCACTGCAGTTTTAGGATAAATCTATTGTAAGACTTGAAAGTTTATAATAAAACCCACAATTAATTTTTTATATAAATCAAACTACAAATCCCATCTGAGTCCCACTACAAAATATGATTTATTATAAATTTCCTCCATTAATGTTTTTATTAGCATTGAGCGATGCTTATATAGGTGGTATGTTTACCTATGTTCAAGATTTGTATCTTCATATTTAAATAGAAATATTATACTATGAAAAAATATAACTTTTTTAACTAATACATTTTAGCTTACATTTTATAAATTTTAGCTAACTACCATTGTATTTCCAAGTTCAATTGAAAGTTTGCTATAGAAGCTTCTGTTATTAAATTTCAACTAATGCTAAATTTTTAAAAACTTAACCCAATATACTAGTTCAATAAATGATCTAGTATCTAGCATATGTCCACTAGCATTATCCATACACAGCACCATTTATAAATGGGTCCACATAAAATATTCATATACAAGTATTATAATACTTAGCATTGAATAAATTTATAATATATTCACATTGTTCCAGAAATTCCAATGATGCATTGAGCATCTTTATGAAAGATAATATGTAATTTTATTCATTTTGGGAAAGGAATACATGATCCATACTTATGACTTCAATTCCCAAAAGGGAAAACATAATATTTATTAAAATGTACAGGAAATATAAGAGTTAAGTCAACACCATAATATGGAAAACTCTTCCACTACACCCACTACACCTAGCTAGAAATCTATTAAGTTGCCCTTCCAAGGTAACTTCTAGCACACATAATGTATACATGTAATTATTAGAAATAGTATTTATATATAGTTTGAATATTCATGCCATAAACTCTATTTTTGCAATACATCATTTATTTTTGCTATCACTCTGAGCATTAAAATAAGGAGTATGGTTTTATAATTGTTTAAAATACTAAATAAAATTATGATGCCATGATAGAAAAATAATAATTAAATACCATAAATATAACACCCTGTATTATATTTTTATTATTTATGGGTTATGTAGGCTGCACAGTGCATTGGTTAGCTATTGAGTTTTGTTAAAAATTATACAAATATTTTGAAGCATATATAGTCAATGCCATATAACAAATTTTGTTTACAAGAAGAAACCAAATTTAAGTGTAGTCTGACACCATAGAAGATATATACACTAGTATAATCTAAGTCTCCCTTTATATATATATATATATATATATATATATATATATATATATATACATACATATATATACATACATATATATATACATACATATATATATACATACATATATATACATACATATATATATACATACATATATATATACATACATATATATACATACATATATATATACATACATATATATATACATACATATATATACATACATACATACATATATATATATATATATATGTATATATATATATATGTATATATATATATATGCATATATATGTATGTATATATATATGTATATGTATATATGTATATATATAGATATATATGTATATATGTTTATATATATATATATATATATATATATATATATATATATATGTATGTATGTATGTATGTATGTACATATATAAAGGGAGGCTTAGATTATACTAGTGTGTGTGTGTGTGTGTGTGTGTGTGTGTGTGTGTGTGTGTGTGTGTGTGTGTGTATACATACATATATTATTATATATATATATATATATATATATATATATATATATATATATATATATATATATATGTATGTATGTATGTATGTATGTATGTATACACACACACACACACACACACACACATAATAATTTTTAGTTTCTAAAACCTCACACCGAGTAGATAATATGTACAACCATACATGTTATGCAATAAAAGTAATACTTAATTTTAATTTTTTTATCTATGAATGCAATTATCATCAAATGGTGTCTAACCTTCTACATAATCTTATCTAAGAATATATATATGTATATATGTTTTACATGCTTAATTGGTTGTATATTATATGGGTCAATGCATAACATTGGTGAGGAATGCTACAATAGAATGACCTCTAAACTACCAAGATGAGTTTATTATATATATATATATATATATATATATATATATATATATATATATATATATATATATATATATATATATATATGCCTAGATAAAAATATAGGTTTTAATATACATGATGAAAATAAACTAGGTTTATAGTTTATTGATATAGATACGAAATATAATCCATCTTTCTTATATGGAAGTGCCTAACTATGATAATTTCTCTTAATGGATTATAATATACACATATTGTTGGTTATAAGACAAACATCTAATCACTCAAAACACACATACAAAGGATTGAAAAAATAATTACAATACCCACCTGGTATCTTCCATCTTTTGATCTAAGATCACACCCCTTGTTTCCTTTATGGCCTTCTCTCCAAGGCTGATCCCTTCTTCCATTTTCTCCAATGTATAAACTATGGAAATTCTCTTTCATTCTTTCTCTTAAATAGAAAAATAGGTCTTAATTCTTTTTTCTAGATTTTTAGTTTTAGTTTTTTTAGTTTTATCTTTTTATTTTTGCTAATTTTAAGACCTTTAGTTCTTTTTTTTGTTTATTTATAGATTTTTAATTTTTTTCTCTTTTTTCTCTAAATTTCAATGATTTTTTTAAAACAATTCCCCTTTTTAAATTTTAGTATGAAATTCCCATTTCATATTAAACTAATTTAGCTTTTAACTCTATTTAAATAATTTAATGCTAAATTCCAAAATTCATAATTAGTAATTTATACTTAATTTCACCCTTATTAATTTTGTTTTTACATGTATTAATGGCATATCATTCTAAACACATAAAATAATTTATTTCTATAATTTTACCTACTTAGAAAATAACAAAAATCAATACTTCAAACAAGCACCAAAAGTAATCATTTTTAAATACATTTCTACCATGACTATATATTATGTGTGTGTAGGGTTTTATCATCTCTCTGTAGACCTTAAAATTATCCATGTACATCACCCTCTGTGATGATACACTCCCTATGACATGCTTGAGGTATGAATTTTCTTGCATCCACCTCATAACACACAGGTAATTATATTATATCACATGATAAACAATAAAGCAATAATACAACTAAAACAATACATTAATATGCTTAAAAATGTAAAAACATACATTAATCTAACTCATAGTAAGAAATAATGTGTCATCATATAATTAATAAACATTATAATATCCTATAATAGCATAAATCTCAAGTTTAGTAAAAAATATAACCAAATCTGAATTTTTTAACTGCAGATATCCATGGGTAATCTAGCAAGTTTACCTGGTGAGGAATTGGGATGTAACAATTATAATGGTCAGCAAGACAAAATATCTTATTTTAAGGATAATTTGATTAGTTATAACCAAAGGAGGAATCTTTGACTTACATTATGTATAATGGAGAATCCTATAGGCGTATTAGAGAGATTTTTCCATTTCTAATCTTGTGCAAGAGACAAAAGATAGTGGGTTTGAATATGTTTTGATATATAAGACTTAATAACACATTATGAAAGTTTAAATAATTATATAAGAGTTATAAATGTGTCTAAAACTCATTATCTAGTTATTTCAAACCCTAGGCACCTATGGGCAACTTGTACTTGAAGGTCAATTAGATGGGTTGACTGCTAGTCTATATGTAGTATGAGAGAACTTCAAGGTCTTATATGTTTGTGAGGAAACATTCAAGAAAATATAAGGTGGATCCTATGTTTTATACTGGTAATTAGTAATGATTTCATGATCAAGATTCCATATAAGGACACAAAGGTTAATGTATGTAGGAAAGGAGAAAACAAGGACCAATGAAGTTAATAGAATGAATATATATATATATATATATATATATATATACATACATATATATATATATATATATATACATATATATATATATATACATATATATATATATATATATATATATATATATATATGTTTAGGTAAAATAGTTGGAATGAAATGAGGAATATTGTTAATTAATCTAAATATTTCCTCAAATTTTGATACCATGACCTTTATACCTACACCTCACAACATTGATACACTCATAATCTCAAAATGACCATCTACAGCTGTGTATAAGGATAATAAGGTTTGATCTACTTGACCACCTATAGGTGCATTCTAGCTTCCAAGAAAAATCACTTATAGTTTGAATATAAGTAACTATAATAATGAGATGAACCTAAGGTACTCCAAGGAGATATTAAAATAAATTACATAGGGTCCAACCATGTATCACACACCTACAGGCATCATCTTCTAAGCAAAGAAACACAGTCACAGTGACTGACAATTGAGCCTATCCAAATTGAGGGCTTGCATTGAAAAATTTGGAAAAGGTCTTGATGATATTTTTGAAAGGACCATTCACAATTATACTATTCATCTCAATATATTCCTATCATATGAAAACATGGTAAGAGAATTTTTTTAACATGCAACATACAATCAACTCACAAAATGTTGCACATAGTGAGATTATCTACAAGTCTATCTTAATTTTTGAGACATTTGGAGGTGATAATGATGTGTTATAACCCTAAAAATTAGTAAAAATTGTATATATGAGCTATTATTTCCTCTTATAACCTTGTAATTTTGGATACAATAGGGGATATTCCCTCTATTTTATCTCAGATAGAGGGCACTCCCAAAAGGTTATATTTTATAGGTTTAGCATGTATAGGATAGAAAGGTGAGTTGATAGGAATTTAAACCATTTATAATGGTATGATTAGTTGTGTTATATATATATATATATATATATATATATAACACAACTAATCATACCATTATAAATGGTTTAAATTCCTATTATATATATATATAAACATGACTAAAGTCTCATATAGGTTATAAGCTAAAAAAAGTGTCCCAAACCTAGAAGTATGCAATCAAGCTCAACTAAGCTTAGACTAGGCTTAATGAATAAAGGTGGGTCCATTCCATTATTAACACTAAGTATTAAAAATAATTGTAACATGTTAATATGGAGTTATAAGGTTATAAATAACCTTTATTTTTTAGATAAAACCCACAGAGAGGTCAACCTTGGCTCAAATTAACTCAGGCTTGCACAAAATGCAAGAGTTAACTCAAGAGGCCAAGTTTGGAAGCTCAAACCATCATGTAGGCTTATAATTGGTACTCAAGGATATTGGGTATGTTAGAGAGGGTCATAAAAAAAATTTAGTATAATTTTTTCATAAGTTGAAAATCACAATTTCATGAACAATCTTTAAGGGCTACAACTACCTAAAACCCTAGTTTGGACCAATTTGTAAATATTGACTTGGAAACCTCCTCAAATGCCACAATTAATTCTTGAAACAAGAAAAATTATATTATAATATTATAGGTTCCTCCACAGTCATTTTTATTATACCTTCACTTATAAGTAACAGTACAAAACTACACTTTTTCATGTTTTTGAGATAAAATGGAGGTTCTAGAGTGTGTAAAAAGATGCCAATCAATGAGATACGTGGATTGAGACATTTTTACCTGTTAAAAATCAAAATTTGATAATAAATAATTTTTAATACCCAAACCATTCATATCTTTTGGGCTAGTTAGAAAATGCTCCAAAAAGGCAAGCTTGCCAATGGCCATTTCAAGGTTCTTGTACCTCTAGAGTGTTATAGACCACCAAAATTAACATGGATCATGATGATAGAATGGGTAAAGTTAATAAAATGGTTTTTGTGAGTTTTAAATGTGTGGGGGGTGTCAAGATAAATATTTTCACCTTCTAGGCCTAGAAGGGCTAATTATGCCTCATTTGGCTGAAAGAATGTGCTACAAAATATATCTAAACTCAGATTTTGGCCACAAAATTTTGTGAGGAGATGTAAGGGGTTATAATATATATTAAAATTTTCTCATAATATCATCATAACCTCCATATTCTCCCAAATAAGGAACTTTATTTCAAAAAGACTACAAGGAATTGAGAGGAAATGCATAATTTTGGTGTCAAATCAAATATTTTTGAGTGATTGATAGATAAAATTGCATTTTTATAGGTCTAATATGATCTTAAGAAGTCATACATGGAATATATTTTTAAACTTGAATCAAACTTGAATAGAATCCAACTTTTGCCTTCTATGCCTAGTAGAAAATGAGAGATTTGAGGGGCTTGAGGACTAAATAAATGCATACAACTCCTCATAAGGCATTCACAAGCTAATACATGAGATGATGCACCAAATTTGGAATTATAATAATTCATGAAGGTATTTCAAATTAATAATAATAGGTGTCAAAGGGTCTCCTAACTCAAATAGGAGTCTCTTTCCTTCCTACATCTACCTTGGAGACAAAGTCAAAAAAAAGATGAAATAAGTCTCCTAAAAACTTTGGTAAAGTGTTTAAACATAATAAATGAGAAACAATAAGGGTTAAAATAAGTAATTTAATTTAATTTAATGCCTACTTTCATGGAGGAAGACTCATTCACCAAGAAGACATGAAAGCTAAAATCTAGGGGTTGTAGAAAGAATCTAGGCACTCTCCAAGTGGTCTAGGCTTAAATGAACATTATGACAAAGTTGAAAAGTCACCAAAAATTTTAAAACTCTCTCTTCCATACCATCTTATAGATTAATAATGTTTTATAGGTTCAATAAATGGTACGTAGCACTAAAAGAGGAGTAAGACCAATTTTGAAGTCCCCTATTTTGGGGCTTCTTTGTCTCCAAGCATTTATTTTAGCTATTTGAATTCATTTTCTAAAATTTAACATATCAATATTTGATTTTTTTTATTTCAAAAGGATTCTAAAATTTTTACCCACCTTTTGAGAGGAATAAGAAGCTTTATTCCTCCATTTTCAAGCTTTTTGAGTGAAGTGTATGTGTTTACCATTGATATAATAAAGTGAAGCACTTGTTTCCCTATGATATTATTTATTTATTGTAAATTCATTAAATATATTTGATGTTATACATGTCCTTTTATGTATCTAAACTAGATTAAGTTTAATCATTAGATGTGAGTTTAGTCCTTCCTTGCATAAACTAAGTTTATCAAGTCCTTCTTGTGAAACACTTTTGTATAAATCATTCCTAAGTGTAGAGAATGTGTGAAAGTTTCTCCATTTCATAAGATTATTATTTAAATAATAAGTGGTCAAAAAATATTGGTGCATCACCTTCATTTCTAGTTTTATCTTTTAGTTTCATTACAATCAATAACTTTAGCACCCTTTTCATTGATATAATAAGTAGATAATAGGTTAAGAGTAGGTTTTAGTGAGATCACCAAGGAAACTAGCCCTCTCTAGATATTCTCTCCCTTATAAAGTCACCCACACTTAGAAGATATTCCATGTTTCAATAGGAGTGAAGAATGGCACACTTTCCCTCAAGGTCACACTCTTGACTGACAATAGTTTTTGGCATGCTCTGTGGGACACATTATCTTTAGCATAGCTGAATTTTAGAGCTGAGGAGAAGTACTTGTAGTAGTAGAGGATATTAATTATCATTATAACCTAAATATTTCTTCAAGTTTTAGAGTTCATAGCTACATTTAGGTAACTCTTTCATTTTAAAAGTTATCACAAGATCATCTAGTAAAGGTATTCCTCTTGAGTTCATTGAGTTGACTTCTACTTATTAGATAAGAGTAAGGTTTACTAGGACAAATCCTATCCTAAAAAGCAATATCTTTCTCCCAATATTCTTATTGTCCTAAATAGTGAAATTACCACTATTTAAATGACCATCAAAAACCAATTGTTTATTCCATTCAATACAAGTAGTCCATTGAATCTAGATCAGTTTGATGACATACCTATATCAACTCTTAAGAGTATCCCATTATTCCCAGGAGAAGATCAAACAACTCCTATTGAGCACATCAAGGATGTTGTTAACCTCTATTAAATCCACAATATTGTTTAGGAGAATGTGGTTATTAAACTACTTGTTGCTTCCTTCAAAGGAAAAACACTGTAGTGGTATAGAAAGCTCCCACTAAATTTCATTGCTTCCTAGGATGACTTAGGATCAGCCTTAGTCAGACAATTTGGGGACAAATCTGATCACGTATCCTTAGTTGAATAGGTAACTACATAAAAAGGGATACTTATGAGTTCATGACTAACTTTAACCTCAAATTCTAGAAAACATGGAAAAAGATACCTATGTTTATTAGGCCATCCACAAAATATGCATTTTTGTATTATTTAAGATCCCTCAATTTTGACATTAGTGTTATGATACAATCAATGGGTGGTAATAATTTTCTAGATGCTTATGAAATTGTAATAAGAGTAGATAATAGTCTGATACAAGTTGGTAAACTTTATTTAAGGCATCTAATGCCTAAATTCCTAAATTTTTAGTCTATACCATCCCCTCAAGCTCCTTTAATTCTATCATTAGCTCTTATTCCACCTCCTCAAGCCCAAGTTGTAGCCCATTTTAGTCAAGCTAGTGAGCTTGGAGAGCTAAAAGGTTTTTTGTGTTATTTTAGAGATTAAATAGTATAATCGAAGAGGCAATAATATCAAGAAAATATACCTTATCAACAACTAAATCATCCCACCTATCAACCCTTCAAAGATCAAAGGCCTCTTTATCAAGGATTTAGTGAGAATAGACCATCCTACCAAACTCAAGGAGCCATAACTCAATCTAAACCATATGTATCTATTGATCTTAATGAACCTTTTTACTTTAAAGGCTATTATTCCTAAAACACCTCAAAATAAGATTATGCAAGACTCATGTTGTCATCCCTCCATTCTCATTGATGTTTGAAACCAAGCCTTTATGTCATAAAACATGATTATTCTACAAATGATAAAAGAATAGTTTTCTCTTCAATAATACCAATAGATGGGTTTGGTACCATAAGGAGAGGTTAAACAATTTCAAGGGTAGCTTGATCCCATTAATGTAAATTGGAAAATGGATGATCATGTGGATTTCAATTAGGTGGTGAGACTTGCACTTCAAATGGCCAAGTTGTAGCTATTAATAAAGCTAAAATAATATCCATTGATGAGGCTCAAGAGGTGATTAATGTTTTAATTGCTCCTAATATTTTTTTCAAAGGTACCAAAGATCAACTTGCTACCATAAAAACTTATAAAAATTAGAATATAGAAGCTAAAAAATTTCATCAAGTACCTTTAGTTAATGAGCATCTAGTGGTTCAAAAAGTGCAACCAAAGGTTAGTGGGGCTCAATCAAATATAGTTTTCAAAATTAATAAGTATAACATCAACATAATTATGTGGGATTACCTATATATTCTAATAAAAAAATACATACTCATTCAAGATCTTTCAGCTCTTAAGTTATCTCCAAAATTTGTTGAGAAAGAAGGTGTTGTCTTGACTAATTCAGACCAGCCAATAAATCAACAAGTATAATAGGTAAATAAGATGGTAAAGGTGTAAAAAAATAATTTAAAATAAATTAAAACTTATCCTTTCTATCTCTACTTGATATTTGGTGACACTTTAGTTCATAATTGCATCATGGATAGTGGAGTTAGTAGTACTATTATGCCCAAGCAAATTACAGATAAGCTTAGTTTAGTTTATGAACAAAATATAAAAGGGGTATTGAAAATAGATGATTCAAAAAAAAATATGGTATGCATGATTAAATATCTGAATTTGACACTACATTCTTTTCCAAATTTTACCATTCAATAGGATGTAGAGGTGGTGGACTTGCCTCCTTACTTTGCCATGTATTTATCAAGAGACTTCACTTCAAATATTAGGGGATAATTATAAATTGATTAGACATATTTAATGTTTATAAATAGGTATGGTAATAAGGTAAAAATTCATTCTAAACCCATTTCACATTTTCATTTAGAGCCATATATGCCAAGTGTTGTAAACATTAACTATGTCACTTCAGATGAGGTGCTAGAAACTAGTGGATTAGAAATTGATTCACCTTTACATAGAGTTACAATTTTTTTCCTTAATGAATGGGCCTTAAACATACATGATCATTATACTTATAATATAATTGAGAATGAGATACTTGGTATTCATTACGTACATGAGAATAATGAACTAATTCTAGCCATGGTGAAGGATGATGAATCTAATGAAAGTTTATGGTAGTTGTACTTTGATGGATCATGGAATAGGCATGGTACCAGGGCTATAATTATGTTTATTTATCCAACAAATAAAATTTATTTATACTCAATTATTTTTATTTTAGTTATTCAAATATTTTTGAAGATTATGAGGCACTAGTTCATGGTTACAGTAGGCTAAGAAGATGAAAATCAACACTTTGCAAGTTTTTAATTATAGTAAACTTATAATTCACCAAATAAGAGGTCTTAATGTATGCATTCAAATATTTATTATATCTTATAATCATATTTTTTTGGACTTAATTTATAATTTTCATGCTTTTAATATTCAGACAATACTAAGAGATGATAATAAACATGTAGATAGGTTGGTTATTATAGGGGATCGATTTAGTATCCCAAATGATATTAAAAATGATAAAATTTAGTTATAATTTAAGGTTTTTGTGAGGAATTTCATTATAGATAACCTTGAGAATTGGTAGGTATTTGAGGATGATAATCATATTGTCAGGTTCTTATAATAAGAGGCTGAGTTCTCCTCTAGGAATCAGTCAAAGTTGTTACAATAATATGTTGATCAGATTGTGCAACTAAAAACTAATAAATTTCCCAAGGGATTGGTCACACTTGAGAAAATATTTAGTGTTTATGATGAATTGAGGAAAAATAATTTATCTTTGTCAAGTAAATAATAACACTATGACAATGTGGAGATTACAGTTGGTAAAAATTTAAAATTGGGTAAGGTATGAACTCCTTCACAAAAGGAAGATTTCATTGAATTATGTACAAGTTTTGTTGATGTGTTTGAAAGGAAATATAGTGATATAAAATGATTTTATCCAAGTCTATCTCAACACACCATTGAGATATACTCAAACTTGGGTAGAAAACCTTGTTCCATTATGGAAGAATAACAATGAGATTAAACTATGTGTTGACTTTCAAAATTTGAACAAAGCTTCCCTTAATTATCATTATCCATTGACATCCACGGAAAAAAAAATTAAATTGGTTGTAGGTTAAAAGAGGTTATATTTATTGGATGGATATAGTGTCTGTAATTAGTTCTTGGTTGAGGACCAATTCAAGACAACCTTCACTACAAAGTGGGGGAATTTTGCATATAGAAAGATGATTTTTGGTTTATCCAATGCTAGAGAAACCTTTTAGATGGCCATGGATATGGAATTCCAACGTCTTATTAATAGGTTTTTACTTGTCTATTTGGATGACATAACCATGTTTTCAAATAATGCAAGTGAGCACATGGTCGACCTCAAACAAGTGTTCGAAAGGTGTAGGCAATTTGGGGTGTTTCTTAATCCCAAAAGTGTGTCTTCTTGGTTCATGAAGGTAAGATTTTTGGGCATGTAGTTTCAAGGTATGGCTTAAGCATAGATCCTAAAATAATAGTTTTAATTTTTTATCTTTCCTTGCCTAATAATAAAAAGGCCTTGCAAAGTTTCTTAGAAAAAAGCAATTTTATAAGAAGATATATTTCATATTTTGCCACTTTAGGTAATCCACTTACAACCATGCTAAAGGATAATCAAATTTTTATCTAGTCCAAGGAAGGAATGAAGAGTTTTGAAGAGATAAATAAATCAATAATTAGTGTTACAACACTCATAAATCCATATTTCACAAAAGACATCATTTTGTAAACTTATGCTAACATGGATACCATTTAAGTATTCTTATGAAATATAATAATGAGGCCTTGGAGAAATCAATATCCTTATTCAATCAAGGCTTAGAGGAGTATGAAACAAGGTATTATTTTGTTGAAAAACATGTAATTTTAGTAATCAAGTCTCTCATGAAGTTTAGATACTTTTTATCTAATAACAAGATACACCTAATGGTTACCAATCCAAGTATCAAGGAGTTCCTATTGAACAAAGATATAAATGAGAAGAGAGTTGGTTGGATAATGATGGTAATGGAGTATGATGTGTAAATCAAGGTCAAAAAGATGATTAGAGGTAAATGAATTTATGAGCATCTATCTTAAGACTTGTAAGAGGCTAATGAAGTGGTTTTAAGGGCAAATGATAATGAAGTTGTAGCTAATCATACCTCAGCTTGTAACTAGTTTCATGACTTGGTAAGATATCTCCAATATGGTCTTTATCCTTCTCATTTAAGTTGTTTAAAAATAATATATTTTATATTTCAATCCATTCCATTTTTTTCTTGTTGATGGTGTTATTTTCAAGAAAGATATCAATGGCATGTTGCTAAGGTGCATAGAGCTAAGCCAAACACAAAGGTTTCTTGAAAAGTTATATTATGGACATGGTGGAGGATATTTATCAGTAAGCACTATAGCCCTTAAGATTATGAGAGGTGGGTACTATTGGCCAAACATCTTTGTTTATTGTCATGCATGGGTTAGGAAATGCAAATAATGTACTTATTTGTAGGGAAAGTGAAACTTGTAGCCTTGTCTCTCCAACCAATTGTGATGGACAAGCCTTTTGTCAAATGGGGATTGGAATTTATTGGCCCCATTAATCCTCTTTCAAGATTAGGTCATAATTGGATCCTTAATGCTATGGATTACTTCATAATATAGATAGAAGTAGTAGCATTGAAAGAAGAAAATGAATCCAACATACTAGATTTTTATGAAGGTTTGCTTAATAGATTTGGATTTCCTTCAACCATCATTTCGAATAATGCCATGGCTTTTATTGGAACTAGGATCAGCCAATGGATTTTTAAACATAGTATTTTCCTTATCACTTCATCAAACTACTATCCACAAAGCAATGGCCTTGCTGAGTCCATAAATAAAAACTTGTTAAAGATCATAATAAAGACTATTAAAAATAATCAAAGTTCATGGAATTTAAAGTTGAAGCCATCTCTATAGGTTGATAGGATCACATACAAAATATTAATAGGCAAATCTCCATACAATCTAATATATGGTAAGAAAGTTAGGTTGCCCATTTCTCTTGAGTTTCCTACTTTAGAAATAATGCACCAACTTGAGTTGTTGGAGAATGAACCAATGAAGATCAAGTATGTTGAGCTTATGAATCTAGAAGAAGCTAGAAATCATTCCATGCTAGCCATGGAAATTCACCAAGCACAAGTGAAGAGAGCCTTTGACAAAGGAGATTCTTCATAGAGTTTTAAAGAAGTATATTTGGTTCTCAAGTGGGATGAGGATAGATCAAAACCAGGAAAGAATATTAAGTTTGACTCCCTTTGGAGTGGGCCATACATAATCTCCAACTACAAATCCCACAATGCCTTCCAACTTGTAAAGATGGATGGTGAGGAGCTTCCAATAATAGTTAATGGGATACATCTGAAACACTGCTATTGATATTTAAATTCATTATATATAGTTATTTAGTTTGTTTTACTCTAATTATTCTCCTAGCACATTAGTTTGTTTATGTTTTGTCTCAAATAATTTATTTATATGCAAATTTGCTTTATTAGTTAGTTTTTCATGTTTTGTGTGTTTCCTTCCTTGTTTTGGAGGAAGAAGTGTTCTTATTTTAAGTCCAAACTATAATTGCATTCATGAATAATATTTATCATTATTTTATGATTCCAAAACTCATGTAAATGGTATGGTTCTCAAGCATAGAAAACATGCTTCCTAGTTGAGTCATAAAAATGTTGACAATTTTGACCTCATTGATCAAATTATCACCCCTATCATTTGAAACTTTAAATGTCATGCTAGTTTTTATTGTTAGTTAGTATATTATTCTTGAAAATTCCTTAAAGTTATCATTATAAATGATGATTATCAAGTCTTAAGGTTGATTAGGTGAGTTAAGGTTTTTTCTTTCATTTGTCTTATGTTAGTCATTGGCCTTTTTGTGAGAAGAGTATAGAATGCTTTGGTGAGTATAATATAATTTTTTAAGGTAATTTTATGCCTAAAATATGAACAATTGGGTTGATCACATTGTGGACTAACTTCATGACTCATTTTCATGTATTTTTGACCATTTTATGACCTCTATGGAAGGTTTTGTATGGTTTTGACATTATATAATCATGAAAAAGTTTAATTACATCTTTATTAACCTTGTAAGACATTTTAAAGACTCAATAACACATTTTATAGCATTTCAATCAGATCTCCTTAGTGACTTTGTTTTTCTTAGTTTAAAACAAGCCTTTTTGAGGCATTCATACTGGTTTCTAGAGGCTTTCTGTGAAAAAATCATCCCATAGGATTAATTGGGTCCCCACATGGTCATATAAGTGGTTTTGAGGAATTTTTAGGTAAAAATATGAAAAATCCACTTTGATCCTATATCGACCTTTTTGGAAGATCTAAAAGGGTAGTTTTCAAATGCTTAGTACAAAAAGAGGAAAGAGAGAGAGAATTAAGAGATGATAATTTGGAAATTTTTATGGGTATAAATAATATTTAAATTAGTGGAATTGGTTCATGTATTTGTGTCCCCTTATTTATGAACAATCGCTAAGAGTGACATTAGGTCACTATAGATTATGCATCTAAGAGGGGTCTGTTCTTGCACCTATTTCTCAAGCTCAAAAATTGATGAATATTAATGGATTTTATGGATGTTTTTTTAGGTAATTAGTCTCATTTTCATCTTAGTTTCATCTTATAACTCATTCTAGGGAATTATTTATAACATAAAACCATGTTTGCTTCACTATCTTTGTGAATGGTATTTTTGACTAGTTTTGAAGCAAAACTTAAGTTTATAAGAAAATGAATTCATATTCAAAGGTTATTTTTTAAATATATAATTAATTTCATAGTTCATACATCCAAGAAATGATTTATAGATATCCATTATGAGAATATCTCCTTTAAGATAATTTGAGCTGAGTTTCTTAAATTTACAGGATTATAGTGTATTAAGGTGAAAATATTAATTATATTTGAGGTGTTTTTTTAGTCCACCATTCCATTTCATGTATCCTTTTCCTTTCAATCCATTAGTTCATTAATCCTCAATCATAACATTATCCATAAACCCTCCATAAGGTAAGATCTATAGTTTCATTGTACCACTCATCATAAACAAGGGGTATAATGTTGTATAAAGATCTAAGTACCTCCAAAAAGATGGTTTATTTACAATTAATGTGTAATGCCTTTAAATTATAAATAAAATAGATAAGTGAAGTAGTATTAAGGGAGATAAGGACATCAATGACTGAGTCAAGATTTTCAAGAACTCAGAACAGAGGCATGTATTTAATTGAAAAGGAAAATTTGATGCAAATTAAGAAGGCATTCAATACATTATGAAGGTTAGAGGGATTTAATAAAAACCTCAATGAAATGTGAATAAAATATACACTCTCTATGGAACTCTAAGAGTGTGAAAAATGGTAATGAATGCATATTTGTGAGGGATTTTCACCTATAGCCAACCCATAAAGCTATTGTAGTAGGGGTTTATGGAGAAGATGTTATGTCATGAAACCCAAGCTAGGGATCAAGGACACTCATCTTAGGTGAAACATAGCCAAGAATTAAAGTATTATTCCACAACTAAGATATTGATGCTTAGAAAGATAGTTGATGGCCTATAATGATGAAAGATGATTAAAACTTAGTCTAAAAGACTACCAACTACAATAGTTATGACTGCTACATCAAGAAGCAATGAATTCAATGTGAAAATAAGGACTACATGTATGAAACACAATGAGAATTATGTGAATATAACTCACTAATCCAAAATTATAAGGATTATAACTAAATGAAATTATGAAAAGCAAGGTAGGAGCCTAACAACAATCTCAATATTTCCTTGTTTGCAAAAATTAAGGTAACTTTGGGAATTTTAAGGTAATCTTGTTTTTTGTCCCTAACTTACATCATGAGAATGGGTAATGTGTCTCCTAAAGATATAGGTTATTTTTCAAGGAAATAAAACAAGTATGAATTTCATCATATACCTTGAGATCCTTTTCATGCTCCTCTATTTGTATAGAGGTCTAACATATAGTAAGTCAAGTTTCAAGGTAACTTTCATGTTTGAGGATCTTGGGAGTTAAAATGATTTATTCTTGTTTTAATATAGCGTGAATATGATTAGAATGTGAGGAAAATTTAAGATCGAGGGGATATGACACATCAAACATTGAAAATCCATTTAGTTTTTGTATAAATTAATGTACATATAATTGTCGTACTATTGGTTTGAACAATGGAGCAAAGGAGAAGCTAGAACATAAAGAGATAGAATGAGTTGATTAGGTATTATTGAAAGAGATACATGAATCCAAACAGTTAAATAATCCAATAACACATATATAAGGTGTCTCCCTCAACTCTCTCATCTCAATCACACCTAAATAAAGCACATGGACACCTATTGTCAATCTTGTCTAAGCAGGATCTCTAAACCCAAATATGCAACGTGGGAGAATTGAAGGTGAAATTGATAGTTTTGGTTGATCAATAGTTAATTTAAAATGTAATAATGATCAAGGATATGAGAGACTTTCCAAGTGGATATAAACTTTCCTAAGGACCTAAATTAAAAAATCTTCACCTATAGTTACAAGAGAAACATAGTCAATAGTCAAGATTGCATACAAAGTGTGAATGATTTCTAAGGTTTACAAAGTTAGGTTCACTAAAAAGTGAGCTATAATGGTGAGAAAGGCCAAATAGATTAGTTCAAGGATAATTTTATCATTTCTAACCAAAGGAGGCAACTTTGACTTATAGTTCTTACAAAGGAGAATCCTACAGGCCTATAGAGATACTTTTGCCTTTCTAAGCCTATGTAAGAGGAGAAAGATAGTGTGTTTGAATATGTTTTGGTGTATAAGACTTAAGAACATGTTATGAAACTTAAAATCATTCTCTAAGAGTCAACAAGGTGCCTAAAACTCTTTCCATAATTCTTTCAAACTGTAGGTACATATGGAAAACCTATACTTGAAGGTTAAATATATGGGTTGACTACTAGTATATGTGTAGTATAAGATAAATTAAAGGTAATATTATATGTTTGTGAGGAATAATTGAATAAAATAGAATGTTGAGACTATGTTTGATATTGATAATTAGTAATTATTTCATGATCAAGATTCCAAATAAGAACACATAAGTCAGTGTACAAAGGAAAGGGGAAAACAAGGTCTAATGAAGTCAATGGAAGGAATGTGTGTGTGTGTGTGTGTGTGTGTGTGTGTGTGTGTGTGTGTGTGTGTGTGTGTGTGTGTGTGTGTGTGTGTGTGTGTGTGTGTGTGTGTGTGTGTGTGTGTGTGTGTGTGTGTGTGTGTGTGTGTGTGTGTGTGTGTGTGTGTGTGTTTGTGTGTGTGTGTGTGTGTGTGTGTGTGTGTGTGTGTGTGTGTGTGTGTGTGTGTGTGTGTGTGTGTGTGTGTGTGTGTGTGTGTGTGTTTGTGTGTGTGTGTGTGTGTGTGTGTGTGTGTGTTAAGGTGACAAAGCTGGAATGAAATGAGGAATGTTGTCAATTAATCTCAATATTTCATTAAATTTTGATACCATGACCTATATACCAACACCTCACAACATGGATACACCTCATAATCTCAAAATGACCATCTACAACTGTGTATAAGGATAATAAGGTTTGATCTACTTGGCTACCTACAAGTGCATTCTAGGTTCTAAGAAAGATCACTTAAAATCTAACTATAAATACATATAAAAATGAGATGAAAATAAGGTAATCCAAGGAGAAATTAAAGTAGTGACATAGGTTCCAACCATGTATTACACACCTACATGTATCATCTCTTAAGCAAAGAAACATAGTCACAGTGATTGATAGTTGAGCCTATCCAAATCGAGGGTTTGAATTGAAATTTTTGGAAAAGGTATTGATGATATGTTTTAAATGACCCTAAATATTGTTATTACCCATATAAAGAGGCTCATATCATATGGAAACAAGGAAAGATAAGGTTTCTAACATGTAACATACAGTCAACTCACAAAACCCTGCAGACATGGATATTATCTACAAGTCTATCTTAGGTTTTGAGACATTTGGATGTGTTAATAATGTGTTAAAACCATAAAAATTATTATATATGGTATATGTGACCTAATTATTCCTCTCATAACCTTGAAATTATATATACAATAGAGGATATTCCCTCTATTCTATCTCAGATAGAGGGCACTCCAAAAATGTTATATTCTACAAGTTTAGCATGTACAGGATAAAAAGGTGAGTCGATATGAATATAAACCTAAATAATGGTATTATGAGATATTTTAGATATATATTAACATTAATAATTATCACAAATGTCATAAAGTAAATAAAGTGGCCCAAACCTACAAGTATGCAGTCAAGCTCAACTAGGCTTAGACTAGGCCTAGTGCCTAAAGTAGGGTCCATTCCATTTATTACACTAATTAAGTATTAAAAATAATTATAAAATGTTCATAGGGATTTATAAGGTTGTAAATAACCTTTATTTTTTAGATAAACCCCAAAGAGAGGTCAACCTTGGCTCAAATTAACTAAGGCTTACACATAATGCATGAATCAGCTCGAGAAGCCAAGTTTGGAAGCTCACACTAGTATGGAGGATTATAATAGGACCTTAAGAATATTTGGGATGTTATATAGGATCATAAATAATTGTTTAATGGAATTTTTTCATAGGTTAAATGTCACAATTTCATGAACAATCCTTAAGGGCTAGAACAACCTAAAACCCCAATTTGAACCAGTTTGCAAATATTGAATTGGAAACCTCCTCAAATGCCATAATTTATTACTAAAAACTACTAGAGGTTGTATTATAATTTTATATGTTCCTCAACATGCATTGTTTTTGTACCTTCACTTGTATGGAATAGTACAAAAACTATACCTTTTCATGTTTTTGAGCTAAAATGGAGGTTATAGAGAGTGTAGAAAGATGCCAATTAATGAGAGATGTGGATTGAGACTTTTTTTAACTTTTAAAACTTAAAATTATATAATAAATAACTCATAATTTCCCAAACCATTCAGACCTTTTGGGCAAGTTAGAAAATGCTCCAAAAAGGCAAGCTTGCTAATGGCCATTTCAAGGTTCTTATACCTCTAGAGTATTATAGACCACTGAAATTGGCAAAGAACATGATGACATCATGGATAATGTAAATAAAATGTTTTTTTAAGTTTCACATGTCTGGGGCGTCTTAGGAGAAATATTTTCACATTTTAGGCCTAGGAGGGCTAATTAGGCCTAATTTGGATGAAAAATGTGATATAAATGATACCTACACTTGGATTTTGGCCACAAAATATTTTAAGGATCTATAAGGGGATAGATGGTATCTTAAAATGTTCTCATATTATCATTATCATATCCATATTCTCCCAAAAAATGATCTTTGCTTGAAAAAAGGTTACAAGGAATTGAGAAGAAATGCATAGTTTTAGTGTCAAATTAGATCTATTTAAGTGATTGATGGATAAAATTGCCTTGTTATAGGTCTGGTATGCTCTTGATAAGTCATATGTGGAATATATATGTAAAATTTAATCAAATTTGAATAAAATCCAACTTTTACCTTATATGCCTAGTATAAAATGAAAGATTTGAGGGGCTTGAAGACTAAATCAATGCATATGACTACTCATAAGGCCTTAATAAGATAATACATGAGATGATGCACCAAATTTTGACTTATAATAAGTCATGAATAGATTTCAAGTGAATAATAATAGGTATCAAAGGGTATCCTAACTCAAATAGGACTCTCCTTCCTTCCTACATCCACCTTAGAGACAAAGTAAAAAAGAAGATGGAAGAAGTCTCCTAAAAACTTTTGTGAAGTGTTGAAACATCATTAATCAGCATTATGAAGAGTTAAAATAATTAGTTTAATGGACTTGAAGGCTTAATTTCATAGAGGGAGACTCATTCTCCAAGAAGACATGAAAGATAAAATCTATCGGTTGTAGCAAGAATCTAGGCACTCTCCAAGTGTTCTAGGCTTGACTAAACATTATGAAAAAGTTACAAAGTCCCCCAAAAATTGGAAAATATCTCTTCCATGCCACCCTATGGAGGAATAATGTTTGATAGGTTGAACAAATTATATGTAACACTAAAGGATGAATAAGACCAAGTTTGAAGTCCCCTATTTTGGGATTGCTTTGTCTCCACACATTTATTTTTTCTATTTGAATGAATTTTCTAGAATGTAACATATCACTCTTTAATTTTGGTTACGCTAAAATTATGCCAAATTTTGTACTCACCTTTTGAGAGAAATAAGAAGCTTATTCCTCCATTTTCAAGGTTTTTGAGTGGAGTGTATGTGTTTGCCATTGATATAATCTAGTGAATCACTTGTTTTCCTATGTTATTGTTTGGTTATTTTACCTTCATGAGAGAAATTTGATGTTCTACATGTCATTTTAAGTGTATAAACCAATTTAAGATCAAGCATTGGATTTGAGTTCAGTCCTTGCTTGCATAAACTAAGTTGGTCAAGTCCCTCTTATGAAATAACTTTTTAGAAATCATTCCTGAGTGTAGAGAAGGTGTGCAAGTTTCTCCTTTTCATAAGAGTGTTATTGAAATCATAAGTGGTCACAAAACATTGGTGAATCACTTTTATCTCTATTTTTATTTTTTAGATTCATTTCAAATAGTAATTTTTTCACCCTTTTCAATATTAAAATTAGTAGATGGTAGGTTAAGAGTAGGTTTTAATAAGATCACCAAGGGAACCAACCCTTTCTAGAGATTATATCCCTTATAAAGTCACCCAAACATAGGAGATAGTCCATGTTATAACAAGAGTGAGGAATAACACACTTTATATCAAGGGAATACTCTTGATTGACAATAATTACCTTAAATAGAGTCACAAAATTTTGAGTAGAATACCATATGCAACTACGATGTTGTTAAGACCAACATTCACCTTGACAAGTTATCTTTAGGAAATTTATCCCACCAAGAATGCTAGAAATTTTATCACGAAATATTTCACCTTATATTTGGCTATTCAATCCTAATATAAGTTTTGGGAAACATTGGAATACCTCTAGGCCTATGGGTTGCCTGTGGTAGAGGTAGACCTCTAGGTTTAAGGGCTAACTCCTTAGATTGATCTTAAAGTGATTATCACCTACACTAACTAATTGATCAAATGAAAAGTGATATAATTATACATTAAATTAATATACTATAAGGGTGTGATACACCATAAATATATCCACAATATTACCATACAAGTTCTTTAAGAGACATGACTCATGATACTAGTCACAAAATCTTGAATTGCTCTAACGTTAGTATTTCAAACATGGAGGTGATATGAATGGAATTGATAAAGGTGATTGAACTAGAGGTTATGTGTATACACTAAGGATAATCCTTACACTTTAATATATACTAATTCACTTGACAACACTTAGTGTGACTTATTAGAGTGAGAACAACTTGTATCAAACATGGAAGAGCAAAGAGAAAGTGAGGATAGATACTAATCACTTGGAATTTCACTACACACCACTTCACATACTTATAAAATATGTTTATGAGATACTAAATATATTTAAATTATTATTTTAAAGGCAAATTACAATATCAAACTATTATGGCTTCACCATACTAGGTGTGGAAATTTTTACAAGAGCCAAAATGGTTTTCATTTCTAGAATATATGAGAAGAAAGAGAAGAAAATAAGTCTAAGGGTCACAATGCCAAATTTCAAGGCATTAAAACTAGTTACATTTTATTATAATGAGGTGAATAATATATGTCTAGAGGGTTTTCTTATAAAAGTGTCCATATGAAGCATAAAACACTACAAAATTAGTGTACAGGTCTTCAACTACCTTCTTGAAACTACCTTCATGATGAGGCATATCTTGACTACTAAAAACTAAACTATAAATATTTGACACATGTGAGATATCTTAGGGGGGTTAGAAACACACAATAACAATCATCAGAAGTGTCCCTAACTCATACCCTTCCTCTGGACACTTGTTATCACCATCTGTTATCATTCATTATCCCTCTTAGCATCATTCTTCACATTTTTTACCCAAATCTCCTTAATTTTATCAATAAAATACATGGAATATATTTTATGACACCTTTATAGAGTCCCTTTGCCTTCAGTTCCATCATGAAAAACTTAAAAATCCCCAAAATTGGACTTCTCATCTTCTCACTTGGTAGTCACTTTTCATTTCCACTATCTACCAAAGATTGCTTGAGATGAATGAGTTAGCATAGGACCTTTTATGCATATATATGGTAATAAATGAGCATGGATAGTGATAAAATGTCTCATTTATTCTTATTAAATGGTCCTCATTATTCAAATCTCCTCTACACCTATAAAACAGGTCAAATTTTTACAAAAACCTTATGTTAGGCCTTATCCATACAAGTAGGGTATAGACCAATCTAATGTGATGGATATTGAGAGAGTGATACATAATTAAAAATCCATTTCCATTCAAAACTATCCCTCTTAAATGCAACTTCACTCATTTATTTCTAATCAAGTCATAGATAATGGTTTAAGAGAATTTAGAATGTTTTGGTTCTTAAGGATTATTCATAAAATCCTGATGTTGAAACTTCAAAAAAAATTCACTAAGAAAAATTTAGGGACCACCTTTAACCATTAAAAAATCCTTGGGTCACCATGAAGTGTGTCCATATAGGTGTGAGCTCTTGAAGTTAGCCTATCAAGCTCTTGAATGTATTCAAGACACCCCTATCACGATTTTAGGCCAAGATGATTAACTTATGTTGTTTCTCTACACACCAATGGTACTATCTCATTCTAAACTTCCCGCTTAAGGTCATAAATTATATTTAATGGTTAATATGTCCTTATAAGTGGATTTAGACCCCTTTAGGGTTTGGGCCTAGTCTAGGCCTAATAGGTTTGACTATGTTCCCATATGCGTAGGCCACCACTAAGAATTCATGTTGACTTTAGAGTCTTATCTAATTTTTTTTCATACTCAAAAAAACCTCACATCATTATACAACTCTCTAATACCTTCCATATCATTCCCTTACCATTTACATACCCTTCTTATAGTCTTGCCTTTTTGGGAGTTCCCTCTATTTGAGACAAAATAGAGGGAACTTCCTATATTTAATTAGTCAATATGAGGATATTTAGGAATACAATATGTATTTAGGACCTTATACACAAATTATTAATGTTTTAATACATTTATAGGACCCTTAGCTTCATAAAATCCAAGGTAAAGCTATATGACTATGTACTATGCAAGGTTTCTAGATTGACTATGTGTTGATATTTGAACCTTCTTTGATCTACCTCTCTCCTCTAATAATAATGTGATATGGTTGATAGAAATTATATTAATGTGATCCTATAATTATCAATTCATTATCAACCTCTAGCCATTTTATTAATCCACCTCTCTCCATTAGCTAAAACCAGTTTGCAGATTAGACTATATGTGCTTATTTGACTAGAGATTAGAGGTTTCATGTAGTTAGTGATAGGTATCTTAGAACCATACCCTATGATATTTATCTCTCATAAGTTAATTCAGGTCATTATAAACTTGAAATTGTTCATCTCTACCCATAGGTCATGTTCTAACTACTACCAAGAATTGGTCTACCATATATATTAGCTATAGGTGGCAATTCAGGAAAAGGAAAGACTCATGTAAGTGATGATATACTTAAACCATGTTCTTCATAATATTTATCTCTTTGAATCAATTATAACTACTCAACTTTAATGCCTTTATTTCAGTATTTGGAACCATATCTTCATCTCTCACCTAGTTAGTCTTCAAGATTCTTAAGTATTGCTGTAAGTCATTCTTAGCCTAGAGACCTCTATAGGTGATAATCTATGCTTGAGTACTAAATTTCACTTATTTGATTTTATCTAAAGTAATTATTTTATAGGATATATCTATTATGTATGGAGATATTTATCTCACTTATCACCATCATCCATACACTAGGTGTTATTTCCAAATTATCTCAAGGTTGGTTTTGGACTAAGAAACACTATGTATACTAAGTTTTTCTAGTCAACACTTGCTTGGAATTAATAATCCTCAATAAATAATCCATACTCAACCAAATTACTTATTATTGTGTTGGCATATGACCTCTATTTTTATACTACCATAGAGGAGCCATTAGATTGACCTATACCTTGTATATCTCCAACATCATAAGGTACTATGTGTGGGAACCGCCTTTTGGAGAAGTTAAGATAAGACTTCCCTTTTTCAACTTTATTCAATTATTCACATTTAATCCAAGTGTTTTATCCAACATAGGGTCTAATTTTTATCTACCATTTCAACAAAATTGTGGCTAGATCTAGGGGTCTCCATTCCTAAAACCTTTCAACTTTTCTTAATTTCTCAGGTTTGTATGACTTTTTCTTTCTTGTAGTTCTCCATTTGGGTTCACTATGAGGAGTGGTATTAATCCACTTGATATTTATCTATACTATAATGATTTTAGTAAAGTTTCAATTGAATTCAAACCACTCTAAGGTATTTTTAACATTATATTTGCTTCTCTTTTATTGACCTTAAACCCATTTTGAGACTCCCTGTAGGTGTTAATGGATACAAAATTGTGAACTAGGATGGAACTATCATCATCCACTTAACCATAATCCTCCTAAACACCACCTTTAATCAAGGATATGATCAATAATTATTTTTTAATATGGAAAAAAGTATGTCATTTTAATATGAATGTAGACACTATAAAACCACACCCATGGTTCTAAATATCACAAGCACACTTTTTTGACCCCCTTGGGTTAGAAAATTTATTAAACCCATTTAAAATACCATTTTACCCCTTTACACACATTTATATAAATTAATTAATTAATATATTAAATCTTATTTACACCTCACCCTAACTAAACTCATGGCTAACTTAGTGACACCTAGCCTTAAGACCATTTCCTACCTTGGTATTTAATGTCCTAACCTCCTAAAATATTTATACCTACATGAAGATGCCTCCATATATGAGCTATAACCACTTATAATGGTCTTAATGGACAAATTTAAGTGCAAAAACTATTTTAGGAAAGTTATACCATTTTCATCTTGACTATCGTCGGTCATCCCTTGATCGACATTGATTAACCAATACGAAAATCAATTACTTAAGGATAGCTTGGGACCCTTGCTCAGGATGTTGAATTTTTTTAAGAAAAATTCAAAACTCTTGTGTGAATATAAGATTTATAGGGAACCATAGAACCATTCCAAAGATCAGACAGTGCTTCACACCTACATATTGAGGATTCAAGTGTTGTTACTCTGCCCATTTTCTTCCAGGCTTCTAATCAACTCACACTGAACTTCAATTCATATCCAGGCCAATAAATACACAATATAAAATCATCATATACTTTTTATAAATTTATTTATTTAGTTTTGGTAGTTTATTTATTTCACTCCTTTTCAATTTCTTCCCACACTCTCTTTTGTGTTGGAGTTTTACAACTCCAAACACTCCCTTTTCTACTAAATTCACACTAACCATTCCTAACCATTTGAGTGTTAAATGTATGTGTTTGATATATTTGAGACACCATTATATATTTATGACCATATAAAACCCCACAAATAGCCTATAAAACCGTTTTGCAATAGTGCAAATTCCATTTTTGTCTAAAACTATAATTGTGACAAATACACAGTGACTGACATTGGTCATCCTTAACTGAAATTAGTTACCCTTGAATAGCATCAATTACCCAGTGACCATAATTTGTCTCTGTGTAATTCCTTTTCCCTAAAATATCAAGTTAAAATCACCTATCAACCCTATCCTAAAATCTTATTTTTCAATCTGTGTCACAACACAAAGTCAAAGGCAATCTTTTGAATTACATTTTATCACTTTAGCATTTATTTTGAAAAATTTAATGTCATTTTGTTAAAAGATAAATAATTTCTCTTGAAAACATTTTTATTACATTGTGATTATTTACTTTCCCTTCCTTTATTCAATCATTTCTCATTAGCATTTTTAATAACTTGATTTGTTAAAAGAATGGATTGACAACCCTCCAATTAAGTCTTGTACTTTTTGGATATAAAACTTACTAGGCAATCCACCCTCAAATATTTCTAATCAATCATGTATCTAGTCTAATTCTTATTTAAGGTCATTCCTCCCAAGACAAAGAGGAGATGTTCATATCATCTGGATCATAGAATACAAAACTACATCTAGGTTCATCTATACCTTTCCCTTTCTTTGAGTTTTACTTGTTTTCAAAATTAAAATAAAATAATACAAAAACATAACGAAACATTATCGTATACCCAATGTGACCCTAAATTTTTATTAGGTTCATAATTATTTTAGGACATTTTAGTTGCATTAGTGAAATAATCATTCATTGCACTTCTTTGTTTTTGAAATTAAAACACTATTTTATTCATTTCTAAAATTGAAAATTGTAACTTTCAATTTCTTATTTTCAAAATCAAAAGCAAGTATTTATTTTCTTTACTTTCTTAGGAAAGGAAAAATCACTTATTTTCCTTTATTTATAAAAAGTTAAAAGTCATTAATCCTAGGATAGGACTTGCATTCTCATTCTACATTTAGGTGCATTTTAGTTGTTTTTTACACATTCAAAAAAATTAAAATTTATTTTTTGGGTTTAAAATCAACTTTAATCTATTGATTTATTTCATGGTTAAATAAAATAGCTTAAATAAACAATAAATGAATTATAACAATCACTTCTTTCACACACATACCAAACAATCATAAAATTAATTCATCAAACACTAACATAAGCGAACTGGTTGAGATTTTATCATCTAGTGGCAACCTTCATCCTAGCTATCCTACTTGGATTTCACCACCAAGTGTAGAACCAACTTAGTACACTGACTGAGTATAAACTTTGGTAATTTGGTATATATTGGAAAATCACCCAACACCCTTATCATTATAGTGTGTGAAGTGAGGGGGCAGGCCCAAATACCAAGCCATGTAACAATTCTAGTATAGAGATCTTTTGAGCCTAAACAAAATCGAAACCATCCATAGGATTCTTATTCTAGTATCTATTTTGAAAACCAAGTGGAGTCTCAAAAACATTTAAAATTAAGGCATAAGCCTAAAACTAAGATAAAAAACTATAGAATCTAATGTACTCTTAGTGTTTGTGTGATTTCCATGAATTTTTTGCTCTATTTTTTAGTGTGTGAGTTTGTTTCCACCAAACTTGAAAAACTTACACCATTTATTGCATGGTCTTGACACAATAATAAGCTAGATACCAATAAAACCAAAGCCCACCTCACCACCAACCTTCCTCTTCTTATTCATCCATGGATCACACTCTAGATGCAAATATTTCTCCTAACCATTTTAGGAGTCCTGATATGCTTCAGTATTTTTCTCAAGGAGATATGGACTTTGCCAACTTCATTGATATTAATCCCATGGTCCTAAAACATTACCTTGCCATAATTTCTAACTATGCCACTACTTTAATTATTTATATTAAACCACCTTATGGCATGCCCACTTACCTTATGGGTGAGACTTCAGTTTCCACCATCTCCACCATTCAATATATGGTGTTCCAATCTTACTTTTACACAAATAACCCTTCAACCACTATTACTTAGAATAAAGATTATCTTCCACCAACCAATGCCAAATCGCCTTCTACTTATACCAACCCCATCACTAACCCTTTAAGTATAGGGATAACCCAACCCATGGTTGCTCAAGCACCACTTAGGATTGGGATGCCATCCACTAGTATATCTTCCTTACCTCTTTCCACTCAAAACCTAACATCCTCTATCCCCTTCCAAAACTTATTGGTTTCCATCCCATCCACTCTCCCACCCATAAGTACCAAGGTGACTACACATATTTAAATAACCAACCCAAACATGTCCATGTCCCAAAAAAACCTATTACACCTCACCCACAAGGATATATGCCTCCTCTATCTTCCCAACCTTTTATGGCCAATTACCAATATGTGGCCTATACCTAACCTTCTATAATGAAATATATTATACCCTCACAACCACAAAAACACATACCCTATAATTATGGGGGTGTGCCACAAATTGACCTCATTAAAATGTTGATGGATGAGATGACAACTCTAAAGACATTCTTTTCTATAGCCCATGATCTTTTATCCTATGATTAGATTTTCAAATAACCCATTCACCCTTCCATATGAATTTGTCCATACCCTACACAATGGTAACTTCCCAAATTTGCAAAAATTCTAAAGTAAGGAGGATCCCCAAAAACACCTAAGAGAATTTAGGTATGCATGCTACTCATTTCCTATGATGATGGTCTAATACTCTAGACCTTCCCCATGTTTCTAGCAGGGCCCATATTAGACTAGTATATCTCCATCACTAGGCACTTCCTCTTTTCCTTCATCCAAATTTCTCAAACTTTCTTGGACCACTTCTCCATCAACATATCCAAAAAATTATCCATAGCTAATTTATATTCTATTTAAAAATTTGAGGATGAATCCATTATCAATTTTGTTGCTTGATGGAAAGGGTTAATTAACCAACTCTCCTTCTCATTACCCCAACCCAAATTAATTTAAAATTTATCTTGATCATATGCTAAATATATCTCATCCACAATATAGGTTTAAACATTCTAGACCTTTGATGAGGCATTTACCATGGCTAGAAAATTGGAAATTTGAGTAATTGATGAAGGCAAACTTAAGTTGAGGATAAGAATTCTAGTTTTAAATATGTCAAAGATTCCTCTAAACCCTCAAACCATTCCAAATCCAAAATAAAATCAAATTCCATTGTCCTTAAAATTTCTCCTCCTCTAGTAGTCAACCAATCCAACCCATCCACATCTTCAAACCAAAATTCTAAATCCCAAAACTACTTTGTGCAAAAATAATATACTCTATTATGGGAGTTTTACACTTCAATTTTGGACAAATTATTGAAAACCTCCATAATCCAACTTCATCCAATCAAACCCACTCAATAATTTGATTCATTCTATTCTATACTAATTTGGTATAAGGAGAATGAAATATGTAACTACTATAATGTCATTGGGCATAATGTTGATAGATGAAAAATATTTAAAAACATAATCCAAGACTTGATTGACAAGGGTGAGCTTATAATTGATAACACAAATGTGCCTCCTAATAAATCACTTGACATATTCCATAAACCATTCCAAAACCACCCACCTATCATAAATAATGAGCATATGCATGCAAAAACATCCCAAAAACATGACGTTCATGTAGTAAACATTGTTTTTAATGAACTTATAGTTGATGAATCCATGACCACAACCACCACTCCTTCTCTACTCCCTTTCATAGTGGTATCACCCATACTTACTTTGTAAATCATAATGAAGTAATAAACCATCACTCCTATTCCATTTTATTCCATATTAGAACTATCTACCCTTCCTTTATAAAACATAACTAAGGAAGAGATCATCTCACCTACTCCTTCCATAGTCAAATCACCCATTATTTCCTTAGACCCCTTGCCAAAATAAAATCAAAATGTGACCATCCTAAATTTTTAGCCACTTATTATATCCTTAGAAACCACCACTGAGAAAACCAATCCTAACTATAAACCGTTCTCAAGGTTGGTCAAAAATCTAGAATTTTTATTGCAACCAAACCTTGACCAGGCTACATTTTAGCACCATCTTGGACTTCCAAACCCTACTAAGAAGGATTCACCAACTTAACCATTATCCACCCAAACTTAAACCTATAAATTCATAACTACCACTTCCTTAACAAAATAAACAAAAACATCCACATCCCAAACTTTAAACCAACCAACTAACCCAACTCCTTCAAAAACAAACAAAACAAACTCCACAACCCCATTAAAACCTATCAAAAACCTATGTGTCCTTCCAAATAAATATCTAACCCATCCTCCTTTAAAATTATAGTTTATCCCACCTAAAAATCCATAAACCAAACGAATAAGAAAGATTTAACCACTTAGGATTCAAAAACCTAAAACCATTTCACTTCCCATTTTAACTCTACCTTCCATCCTAGGGCCACACCCCTCATCCATTTTTAGTCCTCACCCTTTCACCATGTTAAAAAAACAAGACCTCCAACAAAGAAACCACAAGTCTAACCTCTTATTTTAATCCCACCTATAGTCATTTATACCAAACCCTCAACCTCAAAACCATCTACCAAAAGCATGGCATAAACCAAATCTCCACTCATTCAGCCTACCCCTAAAAAGGTACCAACCCCAAAAATCAAAACCAAGACTTCCACCTCCTTACCACCATTACTAGATTCTTATTATAACATATTATAAATGTTGATATAAACTTCATACATAAACCTACCTCAAATCAAACCATTCACACATCTTAGCCCAAAACCATCTTGGTTTAATGATAACTTAATCTGCACATACCATAAGACACTTGGACATGACACATAAAACTATAAATATGTTCAATATATAATCCAAAAACTATTTAATGTAGATAATATTTTGATAAATGAAATTCCTCTTAACCCACCTCCAATCCAAAAACCTAAAACTACCTCCCCACATAAGCCTCTTTCCAAATTATCATCTAAGAGTATGGAGGAACCAAAGTATCCTACTATCCAACATACATTACAAATCAATGCCATCCATTTGGTCACTCAATCAAAAATCCAAAAGGATAAAGGGAAAGACAAATTATCCATCCCTTAGACATATTTTTCTTCTATGGAAGTACCCAAATTACCTTTACCAAATCCAAAGATTTCTATCTTGGGTACACCCCAATCCAAACCATCCAGACTAATACATAGGTTAATTCATAAACAACTTCACCAATCCCTAGTGAAGATGACCTTGCATGATTTGATCCAAACTTCTCCCCAACATCATCAATCTATGATGGAGGATTTATAATCAATTAATGTTCAACCCAAAGATCCTCAACCTCTAGTAGATCTTATTGGTCCCTCTAGGCATTAACCCTAATCATTTTCTAAGATTTAGAGATGCCTCCTATCCACCAAGATGATTTAGATCCTCCCCTCTTCATTAATACCCATATCAATCAAACCTAGATAAAAAGGGTTATGATTGATGGGGGAGATAACATAAATATCATTTCATCCCATGCCTATGATTAACTTAATATTCCTAAGAACATCATGTATAAAACCACTATCATACATTGATATTTTAATGATATGATGGAAACTACCTTGGAGATGGTTGTCCTTCATATATGTTTGGGCACTCATAATCTCCATGAGGCCTTATACATTATATAATGGGAGTTTCAATACAATATATTTTATAGATGACATTGGATCTGAACCATGGGTTATGTACCATCAACTTTTCATATGTGCCTCAAATTTGAACATGAGGGTCAATTTCATGTTATTCTAGTCAACTATATCCCATTTAAGTTATGCAACATGACTTACTACCCTAGTATTATTCTTATTCCATTAAAATATACATCTATTTCATCCTCCATCAATAAAGATTCTATAAGCTCAACCATACCTTCTTCCCAAATCCCTATAAAATAACCCCTTAGAATCAACATTCCAATGTCTCTCACTTGGAGAATATCACCTATTAACTCTATATACCCTTCCTAATCCTCAAGAGTACATAAATCTTGATCAACATCCTATATATGATTCTAACATTATAACCATAATCCATTTTAGTCCTTCTAACTTCCAAACCAAATTTATCTATGGGGGACTCAATCAACCATATTTGGCTTCGAATGCCTCAACTTTAGCCAAACCATTCACTTACAATTTCTCTTTCTTGGATAAACTAGAGTTTACCCAAACATACATTCATTGATGTGCTTGGAAAGGATTCATTTTAGGCCATTATGAACATGGACCACATGAGCTTCCTCCATGTAAAAATAAAAATCCTCATGAATGACATGGTCTTGGATTTATCCAACTAGAAGAACCAACGAACCCACCTTCCGCCATAATCATTGAGGAAGAAACCCCATCTTTACCAACCTTTCCTTCTTCAAAATTTGATGATATTAATTTCATCCCTCCTAATTTTTTTTTCATCAATATGATTAATTTGTGACCCTTGACCTATATAACTCATGGGGAAATAAAATTGATTCATCTAACTCATCCTAAGATGGTTGAAGATGATTCTCTTACCATTAATACTATCTAGTGTCAAGATAATGATTCCTTTCTCACCTATATTGGTGTTAAAGATTCCTATCTTCATAAATCCCTTCCTTCTAAGACATTGACCATGTTGAATGAAGATACCATTGATATCAACTTGGGCACTCAAGATAACCCTTACATAATCAAGATTTTCCAATCTTTAGATTCCTCAGAGCTCTAGGTTTTATCTTATTTTCTATGTGACCATAGTGTAGAATTTTATTGGTCTTAAAATGATATGTTGCGAATCAATCCTTCCATAGTCATCCATAACATCATCACCAACCTCTATGCCAAGCCTATTTGGTAAAAGCTTTGAAGGATGCACCTTCACATTAACCCTCCTAATTAAAGAAGAGCTTTAGTGTCTCTTATCCATCAACTTCATCTAACCCATTGAATATACAAAATGGGTCTCAAATTTCATTCATGTTATTAAAGTAACATGGGGACTTTGTATTTTCATGTATTATTGTGACCTCAACCATTCTTATCCAACAGATGATTTTTTTTTCCAAACATTAACCAACTTATTGGTCTAACTTCTAGCCATGAGATGCTATCTCTTAAGAATAGATTATTGGGATATAACCAAATCTTAATTGCTCCAAAATATCAACACAAAATAGCCTTCATCACCCCATGGGGAAACTTTTACTATAGGGTCATTCCTTTTGGTTTAAAGAACACTAGTGCAACCTATTAGTGTGCCATAACCTACATATTTCATTACCTTATCCACAAAATCATGGAATACTAAGTAAATGATATCCTTGGTATGTCTAAATGTTGTAAATACCATTTATAAATCCTTAATTTTATCTTTCATCACCTTATATAATTCCATGTTCACCTCAAACCAAATAAATACATCTTTGGGGTCTTATTAGGTAAACTCCTTGGATTTATCATTTCTCTTTAAAGGATAAATGTTGATCCCTCTAAATTTAAGTCAATCCTAAACATACCTCCTCCAAATAACCTTAAGCAACTTCATGGTTTTTAGGAGAACCTTCAGTCCATTCATTACTTCATCTCTCAATTATTTAATAGATGTCAACCCTTTCATCACCTCCTTAATAAGTATATCTCATTTAAGTGGAATGGAGACTATAAAAAGGAATTTAAATCACTCAAATTATACCTTATTTCTCCACCTATTCTTGTCCCTCCAAAAGAGGACCAACCCTTCTACCTCTACATCTCCACCAAAGACCATTCCTTAGGTGGCATGCTTGTACATCATGATGATCAACATAAAGACAATGTAGTATACTATATAAGTCAAAAACTAGTATAGTATGACACTAATTATACCCATACGAAGAAATTATGCCTCATCTTGGTCTTCGTGGCTTCCAAACTTCATCACTACCTCCTTAACCATAAAATCTTTGTCATCACCAACATTGACCCCCTCAAGTACATGCATTCTAAGCCATATCAAAATTACTGTATGGCTAGATGTATCATGATTTTAGCTAAGTTCAATATTGAGTTCCTTCAATAAAATCTAGCCAAAAGGTAAATCATTGCTGATCAATTGGTTGAAGCCCTATTAACTGATAACTAACCTTCTAACCTTAAGTTTCTTGATGAGTCCATTATAAATCTCTCTCAAGAGGACATTTTTTATCAAATTACCATGTTCTTTGATGGATCAAAATGTCAATGTGGTGGGGGTATTGGAATCATCATTACCCCCCTTTAAGTTGAGCCTTTTACCTTATCCTTCAAACTTGTCTTTGATTACACCAACATGGCTGAGTATGAGGCCCTAGTTTTAGGTCTACAAATAGCTTTGTCCTTGGGAGTAAAATAAATCAACATTTTTGGTGACTCTCAACTTGTGGTCCACTAAATAAATGGTTCTTACTAATGTAAAAATGATGTTATGCAAAAATATAAACATTTGGTAGATATATTATTGATGTCATTTAATCATTATCTTATCCAAACTACTCTACATTTAACAAATAAGTTTGTCAATACCATGGCTTCTCATGATTCTCAAATTCCATCTGCACCTTTAGATTCCAAATTTTTTGTCACTATTCATAGACTTAATCAACCCTCTTATACTAAAATAGACCTCCCTTCCATCTGCAATGTGGAAGAAAACCAATCAGATATTTGGTATAAGCAACTTTTTGACTATCTTACCTTAGACATCATCCCTTTTAACCTATCTAATAGTGGTAGATGAGTTTTTATAAATATTACTTCTTTTTATACCATACTAGCAGGCATCCTTTACAAGTGCGGCTTTGATGGTCTCATTTTTAGCTACCTTCATAGCCAAAAAATCCCTAACATAATTAAATAAACTCATGATGGGATTTGTGGAGGACACTTTAGTGGTTTAGCTATTGCTAAGAGAATCCTTCACCTTTTCTAGTACTGGCTTAACCTTAGTCAAGACTATTTTGATTATGTCAAGAAGTGTGTTAAGTGTTAACAACACACTAACTTGCATCACATTTTTAGTCATGAAATTTAAGTTAAGGATTTTTGGCCCTTTTCTCAGTGGGGATTAGATCTCATTATTGAAATCACCCCTCATTCTTCATAAAGGCATCACTCTATCATTATCACAATAGAATTCTTCACTAAATGGATAGAAGTTATTCCCTTATCTCAATTAAAGATGATAAAATTATTGACTTCATCAATCATCACATCATCTATCACTTCAGTGTTCTTCATAAAATCATCACCAATAATGGAAAATCATTTAAAAACAAGAAATTAAGTAATCTTTATGACACCTTTGGCATTAAGTTAATCTTCTCATCTCCATACCACCCACAAGCTAATGGATAGGTTGAAGCCTATAATAAAAGACTTAAAAAAATGTTAACCAAAATGTTCAATGAATCTAGTAGGGATTGTCACTTACACATTCCCTTTACCTTATGGGCATATCTAACCCAAATGGATGCCACCCTTTTCTCACTTATCTATGGTGCAGAGGTTGTCTTACCTCTTGAAGTGAAATTACCTTCCTTTGTATATCCCTAAAAGATCTAATCTTGGAAGGAGACTATCATAAAAAATGTCTATCCCAATTTGAGCCACTTAATGATCATCATTTGGCCTCACTTAACCATCTTCATGTCTTTAAAGAGTGCATCAAACACACATATAAAAAACACTTAAGAGTAAGGGAATTAAATATCAGTGACATATTCTTGAAGGAAAATAAACATGTAACTAACATGGAAAGAAGCAAGTGGGAAAAGTTTTATTTCAATTAGCTTGGACCATTTATCATCATGCATAAGTATAGGTCAAGATTTTACCAGTTATCATCCCTTGAAGGTAAACCAAAACATGAGCCCCTTGATGATTTACATATACATCCTTTATTTTGTTAAAATAAGTTCCAAAGTGATTTGTGTCTAGCTTGAGCTCATCCCTTATTTTATATATTATCACCTTCAACTCCTTATTTTAAGGACAACTGATTAAAGCAAAGAATGGTGTGATTATCCATAATATTTTTAGCCTAAATCCTAAACATGGGTACCATGGATCTACCAATGACATGATTTTAATGGATAATTTTTATCCCTTATAGGATGGATCACCATGGGTTTTTTCTATTAAACACCCTATCACCCACCATTTAACCTTCTTGTGCTATAGGTTTTTCCCTCATAAAGGAAAAATTTAATCCTATATAAGTAATTTAATGTCTAAAAAAAATTAAAAAAAAAACAACAAAAAATAATATATCTTATGGGTCATATATAAAAATATAGACTACTCCCTTAAAGGACAGCTACCAAAATAATTTAGAATTGCTTCAAAAGATGTACTACTCCATCAAAGGATAGCTATCAAAATCCAACAAATCAAAAGCTTAGAACACTCCCTTGAAGTATGGCTAAACCAAAAAAAATTCAAGTAATCAATCACATGGAATCTTACTTCATTGATTAGATTCCCTAACCTATCAAATCACAAAATCTTTAAAAGACCCATATTCAAAATTCAAAAAAAAAAAAAAAAAAAAGTATCCTAAAGAAAATTTCAAACTTTCATAAAAGTAATAGTAGAGTTCCTGCATTGATCAGTATACACCAAACATAATACATGGACTTATTAATAATGGTTTTTAGGTCACCTTTAGAAGGGAGAAAGCATCCCCATAATAAGGTTACACTATCATCTATCTCCCTTTTTATTCTTTAAAAATTAAGGGATTTTGAGCTTAATTGACACTATGTGATCAAGATACTTATTAACAAACAAACACCTGCTAATGCAAGTCATGAAAGGGGATTATGTTCATAATCTCATCCATCTTTCTAGTTTGGTAATTATCAATGAAATAACACCATATCTCCTTCTTCATCATGCCTACTTGTTGATACATTCATTAAGGCATTTGTATTATGATTGATTAAATTTTATTCTCACATTTCTTTCCTCTTTTTACATATAGAATTTTACCCATATTAATCTATATGTTAAGGTGGATTTACACATTTGAAACCATAACTCATTAAATCTATTACAAATAAATGACATCATCATGTTAAATATATTTTAGAACATTATGTGTTTTATTATATGTTGTCACATTATATTTTATTACACATACACATCATTTATTTAGGATTTTTTATTAGAATGAAAACTTTATATTTCCAACATCATAGTCATTATAATCAATATAATTAAAACATCTCCATCATCTCATAAAAATCCTAAATTAACCAAATTATTCATCACATAAACATCATCATAAATTATTTATGGTGCACAAATCAAACCAACATCTCATGTAAGTTTCTAACATCACATCTATATAAGCAATTAATCAATCTTGATTATCATCAATCACAAGCCAACATAATTTATCATATAAAAATCATAAGCAAATTTTTATCATGTATAAACTAAACAACATTTAATAATTTTTATAGACTAGATAAATTAATCAAACATGACAATTCCCACCCCACTCAAAGATGGCCCACTCTATGGTCATCCTCTTGCATGCCTAAGAGCATCCCTCTTAGCTATAATCAACATTAACCATGCCTATATACTATGCCTCTCCTAAGTCATAGTGGTCAATTTACCCTATGTAGAGTCTCTCTCTTAAGTAGCGATGGATATTTTTTCCTACAAACTATCCCTCTCTTGGGTATTTATTGTTAGTTGTCCCCATCTTATGTCTCTCTCATGTGTCATGGAAATAAGTGATGCTTATATGGAATCTTGTGTTACTCTCATAAAAGTGACTATCTAAAAATCAGGTGCATCCTCTTCCATCTATGCATCCTCACTCTCCTCCTCACCCTAGTCCTTACCTAGATCCTTGTTGCATCTATCATCCCCTCTAGCATTAGGACCTTATCATATATCTACACTAATAGCTATAGGTTACCATCTCTACCACCAAGAAATATAATCTAGAGTTACCTTGGCATCATCCACTACTGTAGGGGCTAGTAGATCTTCATATAGTAACTCCTCCTCTTTTGGCTATAGTAGAGGTAGTGGTGCCTTTACATCCTCTCATTGATATCTCAAGAATACTCCTAGATCACACTGCACCAAGCCATAATGTTACCTCATGTAGTCAAATTATATCAAATAAATCTTGTGATCTCTCCTTACACATATCCATCTAATACTTTGAAGGGAAAATGTCTTTACACATATCCCCCTCTATGATGAGAAACCCACATACGGTCTCCAAATAACCTCATTGTCTACTAAAGCATCTAGTCATTATTTGAACCATGTTATATCTCATACCACCCCATCTTCCCATAGAAGTTCCATATCTAACTTCCACCTCATGAACCTAAATCTAAATCATGCTTGGTGTGATGTCATCTATGGTTGTCCAACTGGTCAAAAAATAGTCATATGCTCATAAGCCAAATAGTGTAGTAAGAATCATACACTCATCCCATACCATCTATGTAATCAGTATCCCCACAACTCTTAATAAGCATATACCAAAAGTGTTAGTTCCCATACATACATTATCTAATCTTTGTGTACCTCCACTATGACACTAGTCAGATCCTAAGGACACCTCCCACCACTAGAGTCTGATAATGCATAATAAGTGACTATTATCATCAATATAGTCATTAGTATCATCCTTTCTATGCCTAATTGATAAATATCCTCAAATTAGGAGCCCCCATCTTGGTACTATGCCTTTAATAAAACCTACCCATATAATAGGTCTATCTATGAGTCAAGCTCATCACCAAAAATTGGATCCACCACTTGACCCTATATAGGAGGCCACAAGATTCGATGAAAATCCTCCAACATGATGGCCAACTCTCTTATCAGCATCCAAAACATGTTGGTCATCAAGTCCCATCTCTTAATGTGGGATACTAACATCCTTGTGTCATGGGGCATGCAATAATAATATTTCATGCCACCTAAACCTAGAGTTTTCATATGATCCCACTCATCCCCAGTCATATCTTTATGCAAATCCTTGAGTAGTGGTGACACTCAATCCCACATCATCAATAACAATCTCACCTACATAGTTAGACTTCAACTTAGTAACCAAATGAATATTTCACCTAATCTACCATAGTCACTAAAACTAAAAAATTACCTAATTTTGCTACTTCCCACACTTTTCACACCCTTTAACCTTACTAAAAACTATCAACTAGTCAATCCAAAACACTCCAAAGGGTTACTACATTACAAAAAATTTACCCCTTAGCCACTAAAGCTTAGACTAATGTTGATCATGGGTTGAATGACATTTGTTCCCTATCTATTGACACTATCTCTCTATTGACCAATGTCAGTCGACCCCCGATTGGCATTAGTCACTATGTCTTAGGGTTGAACCCTAAAAACCTTAAAATTTCACAAAATCCTCTATAAACACTCTTCCCATACCTTTATATCCTACCTAAATATCTACCCTAACCTCTAATATATCTAACATATCTATCTCACACCCTCAAAATACCAAATTAATTCTAAAAATAAATAGTGTTTTAATGACAATGACAACACGTAATCCCACTTACCTCATCTCATGTCTACCTCCATGGTAGCACCCACCTCCAAACCATCACTTGACCTCCACTTGATGCTTATCCTATATCTAGATACATAATTAATTATCTCTATCCCAATTGGTCCTCACAATACTCCCACTCATCACCCTATCCAACCCTCTCACACTCCGAAAACACATAAATCTCTCTCACTACCACTTGCACACAAACCACTCACCTATCACAATCAACTGATATAAAAGAAAGATTATTGGATAAAAATATCTCAAACATCATTAAAAAATGTAAAAATAACAAAAATACATTTAAATTGACCTTTTATTCATCGGCCCCCTTTTTTAGGGTTTGGCCGAGGATCGATCTCAATCACCTCTTGATTTGGGATGATCGATGTTGATTGATTCTGCCTTGTAATGACTAGTATCAGTCATATAAATTATAGTTTAGAAAGGAAATATTCCCCAAAAATTGGCCCCCTTTACACCATAAGGGATCCAATAACACACTTTACATATATCTCATTAACTCATACTCAAAGATTACCTTCTTCTCCTATGATCTCATCAACCACTTTAGTTCCCTTTGGTCCCTCTTCCCAACTATTTGTATCTTTTTTGTACCACCCTTACCTTGGCCAATTTGACTAAGCAAATAAAATTGCCATGATGGATACCCTTACATATGTATGCTATTTTTATGTGCAATCTTTTAGGTATAACAAACCATGCCTACTTACAGTCCTGGCACTTATAACCCCTTTACACCCTACTTTTGGCTCCCTAAAAAATGACTATCATTTATAAGTTTAACCCATATCATCTACACTTAATTTTTTGGTTTAGTTTACTGATTAATTTTTATTCTAAGTACAACCTTATTTTACAAATTTATTCAACCATAGTAGCCTTATTTAGGTTAAATTACTAACATTGCACTTCATTGCATTTTGTGCGTCCTATTATACCTAACCACCCAACCAACATTATCACCAACTTATCCACTTGTCAAACCTACACCCAAATTCATTTTTACCTCATCACTTCTTGGTTTTAATGGGAACACATCCTCCCATACTTATTAAATCTAACATTTCACTATATCATTTTTTTGTAACTTGTTGATGTGACCTACACAACAAAAAATGGGAAAATGTAGACACTAAAAAATCACACCCATAGTTCTAGATGTTGCAAGCACACTTTTTGACCCCCTTGGCCCCCATTAGGTTAGAACATTTATTAAACCCCTCTAAATTAACATTTTACCCCTTTACACACATTTAGCTAGATTAATGAATTAATTAAACTAGTAAATCCTATTTACATCTCACCCTAACTAAATATATGGCTAACTTAGCAACACCTAACCTTAAGACCATTTCTTACATTAGCATTTAAAGTCATAACTTCCTAGACTATTTATAGATACATAACCATGCCTCCTTAAACTAGCTTAGACCACCTCTAATGGTCTTAACAATAAAAATTAAGTGTAAAACACTATTTTGGGAAAGTTAGACCATTTTCATATTGATAGATAGTGGTCATCCCTTGATTGATACCAGTTGAACAAGACCTATGCCAGTTACTTAAGGATAGCCTATGACCCTTTCTTATGAGTTTTATTTTTTTGGAGCAAGAATCAAAAATCTTGTGAGAATATAAGCTTTCTAGTGAACTAGAAAACCAGTCTAGAGATCAGGGAGTGCTTCATCACATCGATACTAAGGATTTAAGAACCTTTAATCTACCCTTTTTATTCCAATATTCCAATCAAATCATACTCAAATTCAATTCATATCTAGGGTATAAAATCCACAATATCTAAGTGTACTATATTTTTTATAATTTTAGTCCTTTAGTTTTGGTATTTTATTACTTTTACTGTATTTTAGTCTCTCCCCACACTCTCTTTTATGTTGGAGTTTTGTAACTCCAAACACTCACTTTTTTTAACAAATCCCCACTAACCATTTGTAGCCATTTGAGTGTTAAAACTCTATCTTTGATATCTTTGAGACTCCATTCTATCTTTACAACCATTAACCAACCCCTAAATAACCCATAAAACCCTTATATAACCAACCCAAAGTCTATTTTGTCTAAAACTAGAACTATGACAAAAACACAGTAATTAACATAGGTCATCCTTGACTGACATTGATTACCCCTAATTGACATCAGTTACCCAATGATTGGTATCGATATATATGTAATTACTTTTCTAAAAATTATCAAATTAAATTGTATGCAATCAAAAATGCATCATATCTATAAATCAATCCTGACTCAGATAATCTAGTGCATACCTACACTTATGATTGGAAACACATTTTTTAAGTATAAGCATGACCAATATGGGGATCTATTAGACCCAATTAGGGGTTCACTTATCACAATACACCATGCTAGGAAGGGTTCCAAATCCTAAAATATAACATAATCACATAATAATCCTAAGAGAGTCCTAGGTTTAATGTTCACTCTATTTTAATAAAAAAAAGTAAATATAATCTAGTGCACACCAAAGCTTGTGCCAAAATATGAAGGGTTATTAAAGAAATAAAAACATGTATAGAAGAATCTAAATTAAGATAAGTATAATTAAGACCCTAATATATGGAATATGAAGAGTAATATTATTCAAGCCAATACCTATGCTACTTATATCTATTGAAGAGAGGAGAACAAAGTTAGAATATACTTACTTGAGTGTGAATCCATCAAGACTCAATCTCTTCCTTAGCCAAAGGGGATTCAAAATAGGTTGTTATGGTTTGTAAGCATAACTAAAAAAGGCCAAAGTATCTAAGACTTATCCACAAGACTAGATTCTCTAAATAGAAACCCTAAGCTAAGATTCTTCAAGTAGAATGGTAGAAGAGAAGATTATAAAGAAATGTGTGTGAATAATAACTCTTGATTGTATATTGAAATAATGATAACATTATCTTATATTTAAAGGTGTATCTCACCCTAAATCCTTCTGAATATGTTGGTTATATGGGGTCAACCCTATATGTTTTTAGGAGATAAATTACTAGGTCTCAAGCTAGGTTAATAAAAGGGATAACAAAGCTCTCAAGTTAAAATAACCAAAAATAGTATAGGGTCAACTTATTTGACCATGTAAAATAATTATAGGTTGAAAACTATACAGTTTTGACCCAGTTGACCTAGTATAGTCAACTGGCTAAAGGGGATCAAGGTGAGGAAACGAGGAATGGAAAGAGGAAAAATATTGGAAAAGTGTGCAAGGGGGAGTAATATCTTAGGGAATGGTTTTATTATCTAGTTGGATTGGTAATAATGTGGTAATAAGGGACATCAATCTTGAGAATCACTAAAGGTCTGCCCACCCCTTTCTTGATACACCCCTTAAGGCATGCACTTAGAGAGATTGAGTCTCGATGAGTTCTTGTAAGATGTAAAGAATCAATATTTGATAAACTTTGAAAATATTATGTGTATATATATGCCCCAATTGAATCTCATCATGTGTCACTAAAGTGCAACATGGGATGGTGCTTCAAGAAAGAACATAAGGACACACAATACTGAGGCTACAAAAATTACAATATTTTAAAGCATAAAATAACTAAAAGTAAATGATAAAAAAAGTAAATAATTTAAAAGTAAATGTGATGCATACCTTGACTTAAATTTATCTAGGGATGGTTGTATTCTATGTTAGTTTTGATTGTGTAGGGTGGAGAGACTATTTTTGATAAACCCAAGAATACAAAACTAAAGAGCAAAAACAAACAAACATAAGAAAAGCCAAGATAGTTAGTGTTATGAAGATGAGATGAATTTGGGAATTTGGCAAGATGGGTTGAAAGTTGCCATGTTAGACCAAATCACCAAGTAAACTAGGTAACCAAAAATCCAAGGATACTAAAGATTGAAAAACTCAAACAAGTAAACCTCAAGTAAGAAAAGCAAACTCACAAAGTCAAACCAAAGATACATGTCCAATAGGATGGTAATAAAACAAATCAATCGTAAAATAAGAATAAAAGTGGTAAAATAACATTGATGAGTGAGCAGTAACAATCCTTATCTCACTCAACAATTGGAAAAAAGTGCATAAAATGGAAAACAACATTGATAAGTGAGAAGTAACAAGATAATCTCACTCAATAATGGAAAAAGGGTACAAACTTAGGTGTCCATAACAACAGGATAGTATAAAAAATGATAAATTATAACACAAAAGTTAAACAAGTGTATAAATGTAAATTTATGGTCAGATAAAAAGAAAGAAAGAGAGAAGAATCCATAGTTACTCAAACATGTTGTTTCCCTCTAAGGATAGATAAAACTGAAACAACGTAGTGTTATCATGTTTTTAAGATGTGAAGAAAAAATAATTATAAAATAAGGGAAAATAGATTTGGAATCATAAATGCATATCAAGGGGGGGAAATGAAATGGGTGGAGGTGAGAATGAAGGAAAAACCAAGGTAGAGGAAATCTTCATCAAAGTCAAGACACTCAAATTAGGTTTGTCAAAACAAGAAGACTTTAGACCTTAAGGACCCTAAAGAATTTTTATTAGCCACACAAGTCTTAGGTCAACAAATAAAGTATATAAATCATCCCATGAAGGCTAAATTCATGAAAATTAAAATGGACATACCTCCCTATAACGTGTTCCCTATTCCTCATGACCCCTTATAGAGCCTTCAGTCTATTATAAAGATTGGGTGCTTGCATGAGAAATTAGGTAGCACCATAGATTTTATTGAATTCCCCTATTCCAATTAACCATCCTTCTTCACCCCAATGGAATGCAGCTCTATGTGAGTCCAACTATGGAGTTTGATATTTAATTAGATATAGAATATGTTCTTTTAATCGCATCTTTTGGTGTGATGTCAACTTTTGAGATTTGTTTGTTGCCTTTTATATATCATTACCTTTTGTTTTAAATGATTTGGTTTTTAAATTTCTTAATGGATTTTTCTATTCCTCCTCCATACAAATTTTTAAAACCAAGCATGGGTGATAAAGATGACTTTCATTTGAATACTTAGGATAAGGTTGTTAAGAGAGAGAACTTCAAATAAAATGGGGTCTAAGAGTCTCATAAATCTAGGTGAAATAAAAGTGTTATATTTAATTTGACCTTGTTTTATCCAAGGCGGAGTGAAAGGAAAGGGGAAATCAAGAAGAGTGACACATAAAATAATTTGAATTACTTCAAATCACAAAAAATGTGATAAAGGGAAAAAGAGGGATACAATTATAGTAAAGGGTGATTCCTTATCATAAGAATAAGGTAAATGGAGGAAAATATGATAACATAGATTATTGTGAAAATTACATCTAGAAAAAGAAGGAAAAGTCAAAGTTTGAGAACAGGGATGTAAAAAGGTTGTAATTTAATGAGGAGGGTCAGGTCCTATCCATGGTCTTACACTGCAACTTCATAAAAGAGAAACCTAAAGGGTGCCAACAAGAAAGTGAAAGATAAAGTGAGGTAAGCTAAAAGATGGTAGTTTTTTGAGGAATGTCAGGTCCTATCCATGGTTTTACAAAGAAACTCACAAAATAAAAATCCAAAGGGTGTCAGAAAGAGAAAATGTAAGAAGATAAAGAAGACTAGGTTACATCAAAAGACCAAAAGGGAGGACTAAAGATTTTTGAAAGGAAACCACTTGCTATAGAGGGAGAGACCCATGTAAATAACCTATAAAAAGTGTTAGATAGATGTAGATAGAAAGCATGAAAAGAAGGAAATGTTTAGGAAAAATACTTTTTGAATAACTGTGTGTTGGTGGGCTTTTTGAAAACATGGCCTTCATGGGTTTGAAGATGGTAGGTGCTTGGACCAAGAATATATTCAACTAAATATGTGACCCACCATTTTTGAGTGTATTTACCTTCTTTATCATTAGTGTAGTCTAATTTAAGGACAATATGACCAACATTAAATGTGTAGACTTTAACACATTTGTTATGCTACTTAGCAATGTGAGCCTTGTATTCGTGGTTATGTTATAAGGTGGAAAAATGACATTCATCAAGTAGATCAAGGGAATGAAAATGAGCTTCATGTAATTATTCATCATGAATAATACCATGAAGAAATATATGAAGAGAGGGAATCTCAACTTCTAAAGGAAGAACTAACTCATAACCATAGACTAGAAAGAATGGAGTTGCCCTAGTGGTAGTGCATATGCTAGTCTGATAGGCCCAAAGTGCAGGGTAAAGATGAAGTTACCAATCCATGCAGGTTTCAAAGATTGTCTTTTCAATAATTTTTTTGAGAATTTTATTAGTGGATTTATCTTATCTATTTCATTGTAGATGATAAGGCATTGAAAATTTGTAATTGATCTTAAATTTGTTGTAAATTTGTTTAACATATTTGTTTTTGAAATTACCACCATTATTTAAAATGATGATATGGGGAACACCAAAGTGGAAAATTATTTGGTTAAGAATAAATTTAGAAATGGTAGGATTAGTAATGTTAATAAGAGGCATAGATTCTACCCACTTGGTAAAATATTTGTTAGTGATGATGATAAAGAGATGCCCATATTTAGAGCAAGGTAGTTTACTAATGAGATCGAATCTTCATGTGGAAAATGGTGAAGGAGATTCGATGGTTTGAAGTTTGGCTAAAGGTGAATGGATTAAATAATTATGAAGCTAAAAAGGATTACACCTTTTATCATATTTAATTGCATCCTTTTCAAGAGTAGGTTAAAAGTAACACATACATAGAAATTTGAAATCTATAACATGTTCTCTATAGTGGCTACCACAAATTCCCCCATGTGTTTGTTCAAGAAGAAGAAGGACCTCATCTTTCATAACATAATGGAGTAAGGTACCTTCAATACTATGATAATAAAGGATGTTGTGTCAAAATATATAATTGAAATGTTATTTATGAATATGTGTCTTTTCACAAGAGTCTAAATTAGGAGGATAAGTTTGAATTTCCAAAAATTGAATGATGTCTTGTTACCATGGGATTTATTGAATGGTAACTACCTTGATATGATAGATAAGCATATTTGGTGGTTGAGTAGAGGATGGATATTTTCTTATTTGTATTAAAAAATTAGGATTTAAAAGGACTTGGTAGGGATGAAAGAGAGATGTTGAAGAGGTAAAGGAATTAACAATGGAATTTTGATCTCTAAGAATAGGCTCAATAGTGAAAGAGATGAAATCCTTAGCAAGAGTGGTTGTAATTTGATGATATGTGATGAGTTTCTCACATTTACATTGATAATCACCACTAATTTGATGAAAAATAAGTTGAGAGTCACCTAAAATATGAAGGTATTGAATATATAAGTCAAGAGAAACTCTCATGCCTAAAATGAGAGATTTATATTTGGCCATGTTATTGGTGACATCAAAGGTGAAGTGAAAATATAAAATAATGATCTTGTCAAGAGGATTTGTGAGAATTCAACCTGCCTAGCTTCTTGAAGGCATTTTTCACCATCAAAGTGAAGGTTCCAAGTATCCTCATGCAAGTTGACATTAATTTTAGGAAGCTCCTTGATAAATAATTTTGGTTTAGTAATACTAGGAGTAGTGGATTCATCAACATTATTGGCTTCAAGATCGGTAGTAAAGCTATGAAAATAATCTTTAAGATAAATAGCTTGAATAAGACCTTAAATGTAAAGGATATTGTTATCTATAATATCATATTGAAGAGAAGAAGTGGTTGGTATGGGATCTATGACAAGTTGATCAACTATGACTTGCCCTTTGATAGTTTTTTGAGTGACAATGCACATCAAATTCTATAAGGAATACCATCCATTTACCAATTTTATCTTTAGGAAGAAATGATTTGGAGAAGAAATGACAAAGGTGGTTGAAATGAATACTGACATAAGTAGTTTGGTAAATCATATAGTGTTGAATTTTTTCAACTACATAATAGATGGTGATGCATCACAATCAACTTTGGTATAATGTGTTTCATAATTGATGAGGTCTCAGCTAATGTAGTAGATAACATACTCTCTTCCCATATCATCTTATTGGGGAAGCATTTCCCCAACTAAAATAAGTGTGGAAGAAGTATATAAAATCAATGGTTTATCGTTGGAAGGATGATGAAGTGTGGGCAGATGAAGTAATATATATCTCATATTATCAAAGGCTTTTTGACATGGATACAACCATTCTAAAGTAGTACCTTTCTTGAGAAGTAAATTGATGGAGTGAATTTGATATGCTATTTTGGGGATGAATAATCTAATTGCCTCAAGTTTTCATAAATAAGTGTGAATGTCAGGAATATAATGAGGAATGGGCATGTTGATGATACCACTAATTTCGGTAGGGTCAACATCGATGACATAGAGAGAGATTAAGAATCCTAACAATTTTCTAGATATGAATCAAAAGACACATTTTAAAGGATTAAGTCTAAATTTATATTTAAGGATATGGTCAAAGTTGATAGCAAGATCAGAAAGATGATTTTTATAATTTTTGGATTTACCAATGAGATCATACATATAAGTTTCAACAATTTTATGGATGAGATCATGAAAGATTTGAATCATTGCTCATTGATAAGTGGCTATGGAATTTTTTAGACCAAATGGAATTTTGACATAGCAATATGTGATCCATTCTATGATAAAAGTTGTTTTATGTTTGTCCTTAGGGGAAATATGAATCTGATTGTATCTAGAGAAGCCATCTATAAGATATAACATTTCATAACCAATTGTGTATCAAAAATGGCATATATTGAAGGTGAAGGGAAGTTGTCCTTGGGAAAAGATAGATTAAGATTATGAAAATAAATACAAATGTGAATGACCATAGTGACGTTATTTTGAATAGGAACAGTGTTAGAGACCCATTCAAAATAATCCATTGGTTTGATAAATTTAGCATTAAGTAACTTGATGATTTACTTATGATACAAAGTGGAAAATTTAGGAGGGAATTTTATTTATTTTTTATGCATAGGGTTGGCATCAAGATAAGTAATGATATTATGCACCAAATTCTATTATCAATGTTAGGCATGCCCTCATATGAACAAGTAAAAGCCTCATGATATTTATCAAAGAATAAGCTCAAATTATCATGTTTGGTAGGTGAGAGTTCATGAGAGAGAATAGTTGGTCGAGGACAAGATGGAGTACCATAGTTTATGTGAGTGGTTTCTTCAATAAGCATGGAATTTTCATCTTAAAAGTGGTATGGTACATTAGTTAAGGTTGAAATTGGATTATTTTTAGGATCAATGCTAGAAATGAATCAAGGAATTTTAGTCTTAAAAGTTCTAAGTTTATGATGATACTGAGGAAGTTGAGGTTCTTGGGCATAAAGTAACTCAAGGATAACTTCATCACTAGACAAGGTAGGAAGAGGACCATAATACTTGACATCTAATTTAAGATATAGAATTTAATTGCCATAGTGATCATACTTAGACTTTATTTGATGAACATTGATTACATTGGCATCAAATGTAAATTTAGGAGTAGAATAAGTAGATGGATTAGAATGGGTTGGAATATTAGTGGGTTCAATGATAGGAAAAGGATTAGATGCAATTATTTGATTAATATATGGTAAAGTATATGTATAAATTTTTGGAGGTTCAAAAGGTATAATTTTATCTACCACCAAGAAGTATCGATAAGAGGTGAATTGGTAGGAGGAACATGACCCTCAGGATCTAAGGTATGATCCACAAAAATTGTATGAACATCCTAATTAAAATCATGAATTTTTGCTAAGTTTTTTTGATAATTCTAGACATCCAAGTCTCTAGATTGAGCTTGGGCCATTATATAGTTATCATCATATGTTGGAGAAATTATACATGCTTGATAATTAGGGGGAGTTTCAAAGGGTGAAATATTGATATTACTAAATGTACAAGGAGACATGATGAGAGGATCTTGAAATAATTTTACCACTCCAAAATCATTGAAAGTGGAGGCATATTCAGGTAAAGAAGGCTCCTGAGCATTTCATGGAGGGGAAAATTAGTAATCTCATCAATAAGAGTAATAATATGATCTATGGGTAATAGAGAAGGAGGGATCCATTAAAAAATGTAGGGAAGTAACTTTTGAGTATTATAAGTATGTTTTAAATTATTAGGCTCATCATCATCATTTGAATCTACAAGAGTAACTTGTAAATCAGGATTCATTTTGATAAAATCAGGTAAAGGAGCACTATTGATATTAGGAATGGTAAGAATATGAAATTGTGATTTAGGTTTGGGAAGATAAATTCCCCATGGATTGGTATAAAATCCATGCTTATAATGTTTTAAATTATATAATAATTTAGTACATAGGCTACTAGAAGAATTAATGGCCCTCATTCGATTAGTCCATGGATAACCAAGGAGTATGTTGTAAGATAAGGGCAAGTCAAGGACCATAATCTTGGTTTGAATATTATTAGGTCCAATGGTTAATGGAATCCAAATATAATCAAGAGGTCTTTGATTAATCTTATAAAAATAATGACAAGTAAGATGCGTTTTCTTGAGATGATCCTTATTATAAACAAGTTGATTGTATAAACCATAAATATGTCACATTAATACCAAAACCTTCATCAACTAGAACTTTATAGATAAAAGTGGTATTAATGGATACTTTGAGGAAAATTGATGGATAATTATAATGAAAGATAATTTCATCATTTATCATGTCCTCTTCAAGGAAGTTAATAGAAGGTTTAGAGGAAGGACACATAGTTTCATGGGATTTACATTGGTAGGTTGAGATTCAATGGAAAGTGGTTCTTCATCTAAAGAGGATGGATCATAAATTTATTAGAGTTTTTTTATAAGTAAATTATGATTATAAGGAGAAGTAAGAACCAACTCCATAAGTGGAATCTTACAAGGCATAAATTTGAGTTCTTCAAGAATGTTCCAATGAGACTTAGAAGAACCAACTTGAGGTTTAGGAGGTAAATTGGTTTTTGGAGGAATAGATGTGCTTTGAGGATCGAAAGGAGGAGATGGTTCCTCTTAGGATTTTGAATTAGTATTAGTGGTGGTAATATCTTTAAGAGTTTTTTCATCCGAATATGGATTCTTAGGCTTAGTAACAAGATCTTTGTGAGCCAATTTATGACGATAATTAACCTTAGTGGTATTGATTTATTGAGAATTTTTAAAACATTGGTCATAATCATCATCAATTCCACAAATATCCTTGGTATTTATTTGATTATTTTAAGAATATTTTTGGTTGTTTGAGGTAGAATATTTGTAATCTTTTTGTTTTTAAAAAACAATGGTGTATTCTTGATGATGAAGATTTATCATAACTTCACGATTGAATGAATCACCAAACATATAAAAGAAAAAAGTTTAGTGAGCCCTCTACAAGATTCATGAGAATGCCCAATGTAAGAATGAAACCAAAACAAATATTTGGGTCATACCACTTAGTAGGAGCATTGGGATAGATGAAAGGTTTTGAGCCCAGTAAAAATTATTTCATTTGCTAAACTGAAAGAGGTGTATGAGAAGGTGAATGAATATTTATTTTAGTAACTCCTAGTTTGGTTTGTAGAGTATTACTATTTATAACATTATATGTTTTTTAATATCCTTTAATAATTTTAAGATTAGGTTCTAATTACTTCATAATAAATTCTTGATGTTTAGCTTGATCAAGAGCTTCATTAAGTGTTTAGGGAGCAAAGGTTTGAACCTTATATCAGAGTGGGAGTTAAAGTAGTGATAAAGAGTTTGAATAAGCTATCATCAGTCATGTTATGGTTATCTTTATGAGATAAATATTTCCATATTTTGAAAAATTCATGAGCTAAATCATTTGGAGATTGCTTAGCATTGATGAAATGGATAAGACAATTTTTGGGAAGATCATTATGTTGAAACTCTTTAACTAAGGGATTAACCAAATCTTCAAGTTACCAAACATAATGTTGGGGAAGTTGATTATACCATTATAATACATCACCAATTAATGTTTTCAATAATATTTCAATTGTGGTGAAGGTATTAATTTGGATTCACTCTTTGTAAAGGTTGTCAAAGGCTTTGAGAAATGAGGCAAGGTCTTTAGTCCCATCATATTTGATAGTTGGAGATATGTTACCAATATCAATGGATACAATGAAGGGGTCCAAAGGCTCATTTTTAATAGTTTAAAACATCTTGTTATTTATTATGGGTTGAGGAATAACATTACCTTAGGCATCTTGAAGAGGTGGAGGAATGTAATTGGGATTAACTAGAGGATGGGTAGTTGGAGTTTGATTAGCCACATTGATTAAATGTTTTTGAAGTTGCATCATTTGGTTGGTGTTAGAATTTTTCATTATGTTCATTTTTTAGATAACTTGAGGTAAAATTTGAGTTGTATCAGGAGATAGGTTGGTGTTGGTAGGAACACTCCCCAAATTGGTGTTAGGGGAGGATTATTAGAAGAAGGATTATTAATGGGATTGTTAAGTAAACTTGTATCAATTACTCCTACAATAGTTTGAATATTTTGAAGATGAGAAGCTTATTGGTATGTATAAAAAGATTAGATCCATCAACTTCATCTTGAGGTTTTATTTGCACCATATTACAATTCATGGATGAAAGAGGAGAATAGGTGCCCCAAGAGTGATGGTGAACTTGGGAGGAAAAGAGAGGGAGAAATGAAAATCCCATATAATATCTAAATGGATTCAAACTATCTAAGAAGATTTGGATAAGATATTTCATTATGACTAAAGAGAGATGAAAAGAATCCAAAGAAGGAGAAATAGAGAACTAGATTGATAAATAGAGAAGGTATAAATTAGTATAGGGTTGACTGGGTCGACCAAGCATAAAAGATAGGATTTGTAAATAGTATAGTGTTTACTAGGTTGATCCAATATAGTGAATAGAGGATGGAAAATGATATAGGGTTGATTGGGTCAACCCAGTACAATAGACATGGAAAATTAAGAAGCTTATAATAGATTGTCGATTGAAACAAGATGCTTTTGCATGTAATTTGAAAAGAAATAATTGAAGGGAAAAAATATTCAATTGGATCAATGTTGGCCAAATCCAATTGAGGCACATACACTAGATAATGCAAGTTTTTAAAATACAAAATATAATTGAGCAAAGATCAAGTAATAAACATGAAAACTAAATAAATAACTAACTAGTCAACCTAAATGTTTATTATATTATTATAACATGATTTTAAATGTGATGGGATGTTGGTTGTAAGTAAGGGACTAGAAAGCAATCTAAGGATGGTTTTAGGTAGTTTGGGCTAAAAGGGATCTATAGTGGTAATGATATAGGCTTTGTATTTGGGCCTACCCCCTTACTTCATACACCATAACAATAAGGGTGTCAAGTGCTTAGCCAAAATATACCATTAACCATGATTTATACTTAACCAGAGTATCAAGTCATCTTTCCCCTTAGTGATGAAATCTAAGTAGGTTGGCCTTGGGTAGACAAATCTTAAAATGCTTGTTTATATTTTATGATTTTTTCATGTGTGCATAAAATACAAAAATTTAAACTAAATGGTTAATTATAAAACCACATAATTAAGCTATGTGATCTATTCTAAGCATGAAAATAATAAAAAATGAAAGTGTAAAGTAATTACTAGTATATAAGATTAATTCCAACTTTGAAACAAGGTATAATGTTGATATAGTCAATAGTTTATGTATAGAATATAGAATAGGGTCAATAGGGTTGATCTTATATTGTGGAAGCAAGCTCTAAAAATGAATAGGGTTGACATAGTCGACTTAGTTATCCAAATAGCACATAAAACACAAAATTGGGTTGACAAAGTCAATCTAGTTGACTATGCAAGGGGATTTTTAAAGACTATAAACTATAAAATGAAATACTATAAACAAAGAGACAGAGAGATAGAAAGGAACATTGGTGGATTAGAGATGCAGAGAATGAAGATTGCTATTCAAAAACCTTGATATATGTTTGCAAATTTTGCTAACTAGGTTGACTGGGTCGATTAAGCTTTACAAAAACCTATTATTGAGTGCCTAAAAATGTATAGGGTCAAATGGGTCAATCTATTAGTCTAGACTAGATGTCTAAAAATATAAAAAACTATACTAGGTCAATCTAATAGCCTATACCTAAAATCCTATGTACAAAAACTAGAGGTGGGTTGACAAAGTCCTTCCAGTATGGAAAATATATGATAAAAGTAATGATGAAATAATGAAAGAATGAATTAAGGTAAATAAATCATATAAGGGTTAGTACATGTTGGGTTCAATCAAATATATGCAATCAAAAATTCATCATGTATATAAATCAATCCTAGATCAAAGAAGATAAAGAATACCTACACTTCTAATTGGGAATGCATTTGTTAAGTGAGAGCATGACCAATACAAGGATTTGCTAGACTCGATTAAGGGATCACTTATCATAATACACCATGTTATGAAGGGTTACAAATATTTCAATTTAATAAAATCATGTAAAACCCCTAAAAGAGTCCTAAGTTTAATGTTCACTCTATTCTAATAATAAGAAAGTAAATCTAATCTAGTGCACACCAAAGCTTGTGGCACAATATGAGGAGTTAGTAAATAAATCAAAATATGTATAGGAGAATATAAATTTAGCTAAGTATGAGTAATAACCTAATACATGGAATATGAAGAGTAATATTATTTAAACCAATAATTATACTACTTCTATCTACTAAAGAGAGGAGAACAAAGATATAATATACTTACTTGAATGTGAAACTATCAAGACTCAATCTCTCCCTTAGTCAAAGGGGATATGCAAGAGGTTATTGTGGTTTATAAGGATAACTAAGAAAGGCCAAATCATCTAATAATTATCCATAAGATTAGATTATATAAGTAGTATCCCTAAGCTAAGACTCCTCAAGTAGATTGGTGGAAGAACATATTGTAAAGAAGCATGATTGAATAAATATCAATTTCATTTTAAAATAATGATGAAATGATCTTGTATTTATATGAAAATCTCATCCTAAATCCTTTCAAATATGTTAGCTATAGGGGGTTGACCCAATTGACCCTATATATTTTTAGAATATAAATCACTAGGTTTCGATCTAAGTCAGTCAAAGTGATAACAAATCTTTCAAGTGAAAATACCCAAAAATAGTATAGGGTTGACTTAGTCAACCTTGTAAATAAATCAGAGGCTAAAACCTATACAGGGTTGACCTAGTCGACCTAGTATAGTCAACTAGCTAAAGGGGATCAAGGTGAGGACAAGAGGGATGGAAAGAGGAAAAAGACTAGAGGAGTATCAAGGGAGGATTAATAGCTTAGGGAATGGTTTTAAGAGTTTTTTTTATTGAAAATAATTTGGAAATAAGGGACAATAATCTTGTGAAGTACTAAAGGTCTACCCACCCCTTTCACAGTGTACCCATTAAGGCATGCACTCAAAGAGATTGAGTCTTAATGGGTTTTTGTAAGATGTAAAGCATTAATATTTTATAAAATTTGAAAACATTATGTGTATAAAAAAATCACCTATCAACCCTAACCCAAAATATTGTTTTTAATCCTTATCACAACACAGAGTCAAATGCAATTTTTTGAATCACATTTTAGCACTTTAACATTTATTTTAAAAAAGTTAATGTCATTTTATTAAAAGAGAAATCATTTCTATTGAAAGTGATTTTATTATAGTGTGATTAATTACTTTTCATTCAATTATGCAAGCATTTCTTATTAGCATTTTAAAGAACTTGATTTGTCAAATGAGTGGATTGACAGCCTTCTAGTGAAGTATTGTACTTCTTGGATCTAGCACTTGCTAGGCAATCGACCCTTAATCTTACTAATAAATCCCATCTCTAGTCTCATTCTTATTATAGTTCATTCCTCCTAAGCTAAAGAGGAGACCTTCACATCATCTAGATCACAGAGAATTACATCTAGGTTCATTTATACTTTTCCCTTTCATTGAGTTTTACTTATTTTCAAAAGTAAAACAAATAATAAAAACACATAGTCAAACCCTAAAACCACCCTCAAGAGAGAGAAACTTTGCAATCAACAAAACACTATTTATAACCTACACCATGCTTGATTCTTTAAGCATAAATGAGTTATTTTATTGTCTCTCATAGCCACACATGCCAAAAAGACTAGAAAACATGTGATAAGGGTTATCATATCTCCCAAGATCATGTACACAACTTGAATTACAAAAAACCATGAAAATAAAGAAGAAAGCTTGAAGTGTTGGGGATAAGTAGGTAGAAAAAAAGAGTAGACATTATTATTGATGGTTCATAAAGGAAAAGAAACAAATACTCTAATTATTATCATGGATTTTAAGTAAACAAGGAGTGTTATAATCCACCAAATTCACTTGATCCAACTCACATCCTAATGTCTATACCAAACTAAAATATGTTGACTATTTTTGCATGCAAAGGAGAGAAATAAAAGAAATAGGACAATTTTTTTCATTTTTGAGATTTTAAAGGCTTCCCAAGAAACCTAAATGGTCACTTTATAAGTCCTCCCACCTGCCAAAGCTACTACACAAGTCGTACAACAACTGGAAATTGCCTCTTTTCAACTATTTTTTTGTTTTCAATGTGGAATCCTACAATTTTTCAATTATGAAATAGTATCTATGACATATATTGACACATGGGACATTTAAGTACACTTTATAACACTTTTACTCTAAGGTAATATATAAAAGTCTATTAAAAGACCCAAAAATGACCCTTAAATGACATAAGAAAAACTAAGGATTAAAAATGAATATAATCAAGGCTAAGGATATATTAAAAGACCTCACTAAGACCATGGTACACACTTTACACCTTAGGGAACCCATATATAAAGTTTTACTATATAGGGGGCTGACCTAATTTGACTTGTGGTCAAATTAGTCATCATGTTTTGGTAATTTCCTAGGGGTGGCAAGCCAACTATACCAAAGAACAATACCCTTCTCCTATACATTGAGATATGGAGTTACCTATGCATATATTATAAATTTAATTTCCTTTGAAACCACACCAAATAATAAAAAAACAAAATACAAATCAAGAAACCAAATGAAACACACATGTTTTATAAAGAACACTTAGGAAAATCACACACAACACAAGAAAAAACACACCTATCCTAATATGTACAAGACCTCACACTTGAGGTGAAGGACAATCACCATTACCTAAAATAGGATCAAAGATGGTACCTATTTCATCCTTTGTGCTCCATGAAATAAATCCATCATGTGAAGAATTCTTCTTAATAAATACTTGTTCATGTTGATGTTTGAATAACTTACCACCTTTAGGTCTTCTCTTATCTTCAAGTGTACTACTTTGAGCCTTCAAGTATGTTCTATTTTGACATCTAAGGATATTTTTTGAAATTAAAACCTTATTTAATTCTTCCATGTGCAATTTTCACTTCTCAAACTACAACTTAGGGGTTATCAAAGTTATTTGTACTTCACTCTCTTCATTGTCATGATGCACTTGATCCATAGGAACATCAATTTGGTCTTCCTTTTGCTCCATTAGGACTAAAATTAATTAAATCTTAGGTTGAGGTTTTGATTTATCCTTAATGACAAAGTATTTTTCTTTGGCTTCATTAGGTTCCTTCATAGCTATAAATTCTTTGATAGTAACTAGGCACTTAACCTCATGATGAACAAGACATTATCTTTCATGTTTATCAGGCTCATCATCAAACTTAAATTCAAATTCACACTTCTTAGGAGGATTATACTTACCCAAGTTCTCAAACTCTTGACTTATGGCATGAAACCTTTGCCATATGTCATCTTCTTCTTCATAATTTCCAAATTCATGGATTATTCCATCTTGTGTAAGAAGAATGACATTGTTTCCTTCATCATATTGATCTATCATTATTTACAAACTATCATCATATGTATGAATAAGGTAGTTTCCCTCAACATATTGTGAAAAAGAATGTTCAATACTTACCTCAAATTTATCATATATTCCCTCATCAATGATGTATGTGCTAAGATAAATTTGTTAAAAGTGAGTGTATGGATCATGTTCATAAGTGTCTATGCCATACTCATCTAAGAATAGATCAGATATGCCCTCAATCTTAGAGGATGCTTCATCATCCATAACATAGTCCTCTTGATCATTAATTATGTAATTTAGGTTATATCTTACTTCTACATAGGGCTCAATATGAAACTTAGCTAGTGTTTGGTTTTGATGGTTACCTTTACTCCATACCTTGTCTTCAAGGCCAAGAAGGACCAATTATATAATAAGTAGCCTCTTATCTTGGCTATGAAATCCCTTGAGAGGTAGATAGAAAAGTGATCAGGCAAGTCAACAACTAAAATATCTTAAATGACATGGAAGCTAGGACAATCATGAAGAAAAAATCTCAATACTTTGACCAATCCTATTAAATTAGCAGGTGTCCCATTAATTTGAATCACTCCCTTACTATATGGTTCAAATTTCAAGCCTAGCTTATTATCTACAACCTTGTACATCGCTAAATGACTATCTATACTATTCACTATGTAGTCATGAACAAGTTTATCTCCAAAAATGAGAGTGAGGCAGAAGGGTGAAGGATTTTCATATTTGGAAGAGGTTTACATAGTGTGATTAAGAGAATTGGTGATAAAAACATTACCATGATTTGATGTTTTATGGTTAAGGTGGATTTGAGATAGCTACTATTAAAGGATCTCTTTTTAATAAGGCAAGTGAAGCATTTCCCAAAGATACATAGATGCCTTAGAACTCTTCAAGGAATCCACAATATTCAAAACAAGAGAATTAACCTTTTATTATGTCTTTGAGGTCAATGGAGTGATTTGAGATTGAGGTGTAGGTAAACTTTAAGAATCCCTTCCAACATTATGATTTGACTAAGGTATAAAATTTATAGGGACTACCATGCTTATGGTCACACCTTGATGCCTTATAGGAGGAATATTTGAGCTTGTATGAGAACCATGAGTATCTCCCAATACCTTCCTCTTTTCTATGGTATTCTTTGAAATTTAATAATTTTGATTGAACACATAGGTGCCTTTAACTATAAAGTTTTCAAGGTTCACCTATTAGGACAATCATCCTTCATTTGTCTGTATGAGAACTTCATCTTCTATTGAATGTTGAGGTGTAACTCCTCTTTGAGAATTCAGAGCATTTTCTCCACCTTCATTGGCATCCATGAATTATTCTTACTTCTAGTCTTTTCTTTGGACCAGATTGTTATGTACCAATTTCATGGCTCTTGTATTGGAGGTGGAATTTGGATTATATGCATTAGCAAGCATATTGAAGTTAAGTTGTCCTTGAAATCTACCTTGGCCATATTGCTGAAGTGGTAACATATTTCATTATTGAGGATAAGGATATGGGGTTTGATTCAAACCATACTCTAGATTTGGTTACCTAGTTTGAGCCTCTAAAGCTCAATATCTTTCCTCCCAATCAATAGTATCTTCTGCCTTCTTAGGGGTAGTTTAAGACTTGACATTTACATTAGGAATTTTATCAAAACTTGGAGTAGAAATAGACATATTTGGTAACATATGTACAAATAATTTTGGAGGAAACTTTATAGCTTATATTAAGCCATTCTCATCACTAATGGCAAGGTCATATGATTCAAGTAAGGTGTAGGCACCCATGGACTGCAACATTATGGATATGTCAGTACCAATATCCCTTAGTTATGTGGGAAACACAAAAATTTGAGGTGGTCTCATGGGAAGAGGTAGCCTATGCCAATTCCTTTAGAATATCTCATTAAAATAAGATATATTCTCCTTAGGGTCTCTTTGAATCACATTGATCTATTGGATAAGTGATGTGTGATCACTTTTTTAGTCAAACCTTGATGTTAGTAACTCTCTAAAATCATCCTAAGTTGTGATACAACCTCCAAGAAATTTCCTATACCAGTCAAGTGCTTTCCATATAAGGGACATGACAACAAGTCTAATGGATATATTGACTTTAGTGACATTGTGAAAACTATAAAAGTTTGATATATACTTAATATGCTCACTAGGGTTAACATGACCTTCACCATTGAATGTGGGAATACTCTTAGTATCATTAGGAGCTATGTAATCATATGCACTAAGATGGATGAGATTCTCACTTTTAAAGGTTGGGAAGGCATGATACCTAGACATGTTCTCCTCAAGTTCCTCTTCACTCTCTTGATCTTCTTGGCTTGAAAAGTCATCTTATTCTTCAAAAGTCAAAATAGGCTGAGGATGTTGAACTTCAAGAAGAAGTTTAGGTTGAGAGGGTGGGTTTATGGGATTGAGACCTCTATTAGTAGATGACATTATAAGGACCATGAAGTATGAACACAAGAATTGATAAAATAATCATCTACAACTAGATATTACCTTGAATATAGTTTCCAAATATTGAGTAGAATACCATATGCAGCTATGATGTTGTTAAGACCAACATTGACTTTGACAAGTTATCTTTAGGATAATAATCCCAACAGGCATGATAAAATTATTGTCACCAAATATTTTACCCTAAATTTGGTTTTTCAAGCATACTCAAATATTTTGGAAACATTAGAATACCTCTAGGCCTGTGGGTTACCTATGGTAGAGGTAAACCTCTATGTTTAAGGGCTAGCTCCCTAGATTGATCCTTAAGTGATTATCACCTACACTAACTAATTGATTGGATGAAAATGGATATAAGTATACATTAAATTAATATAATCTAAGTGGGTGATACACCATAAATATATCCACAATATTACCATACAAGTGTACTAAGAGACATGACTCATGACACTAGTCTCAAAATCTTGAATTTCTCTAACATTAGTATTTTAAAGATACAGGTGATATACATGGAAATACTCAAGTTGAAAGAAATATAGGTCATATACAGACACTAAGGATACTCATTAAAATTTAATATAGACCAATATTCTTGATAACACTTCATGTGACCTATTAGAATGAGAATAACTTGTATCAAACATGGAAGAGCAAAGAGAAAGTAAGGGCAGATACTAATCACTTGAACTTTCACTACACACCACTTCACACACTTAGATAATATGTTTATGAGATCAAAACCTGATTTCAATTCTTATTTCAAAGTCAAAGTACAATATCAAACTAGTAAGGCTTTGCCATACCAGGTGTGAAATTTTTTACAAGAGCCAAAATGGCTTGCATTTATAGAACATGTGAGAAGAGAGAGAAGAAAATAAGTCCAAGGTTCATAATGCTACATGTAAAGTCATGAAAAATAGTTACATAGTTGGAGAATGAAGTTAAGAATAGAGGCTAGAAGGTCTTCTTGGACAAGTGTCCATCTAAAGCATAAAACTCTCCAAAATTGGCAGAGAGGTCTTCAACTACCTTCTTGAAATTACCTTCATGATGAGGAATATCTTGACTAATAAAAACTACACTATACTAGGGGGTTTATAAAAACACCATAACAATCATCAGATGTGCCCCTAACTCATACCCTTCTTCTAGACACTTGTTATCACCATCTACAATCATTCATTAGCCTTCTTAGCCTCATTATTCACATATGTCACCCAAGTGTCCTTTAGTTTCTAAATAAAATGTATATAATATGTGTTAATACACCTTTATATATTCCCTTTTCCTTCCATTCCATCAATAAAACCTTAAAAATCCCCAAAATTGGAATTCTCATCTTCTCACTTGATAGTCACTCTTTGTTTCCACTATTTGCCAAAGACTGTCTGAGATGAATGAGTTAATAAAGTACCTTTTGTGCATAAATGTGGTAATAAATGAGAATGGAGAGTTATAATAGTTATCAGTTGTTCTCATCTAATGGTCCTCATTCTTCAAATCTTCTCTACACCTACAAAATAAGTCAAATTCTTCCAAAAACCCTATTTTAGACGTTGTCCATACAAGTAGGGTATAAAATAATATAATGTGATGGATCCTAAGAGATTAAAACATAATTATAATACCATTTCTAGGCCATACTATCCCTATTTAATGCATCTTCACTCATTTCTTTCCAATCAGGTCTCAAACAAGAGTCTAAGAGGGTTTTAGTATGTTTTATTTCTTAGGGATTGTTCATAAAACCTTGATGTTGAAACCTCAAAAAAAATTCACTAAGAAAAATTTAGGTACCATGTTAAACCATATTAAACTCCTTGGGTCACCATATAATGTGTACATATAGGTATGAGCTCTTGAAGTTAGCCTATCAATCCCTTGAATGCATTATAAACACCCCTATCATCATTTTAGGCCAAAATAATCAACTTTTGTTATTTATCTACACACCAATGGTAATATATCATTATAAACTCACCCCTAAAGGTCATAAATGGTATTTAATGGTTCATATGTGCTTAGAAGTGGATTTAGACCCCTATAGGTTTTGGGCCTAGTCTACGCCTAATAGGTCTAATTGTGTTCCTATGTGCTTAGGCCACCACTAGGCATTCATGTTAACATATAATTCTTATCTACTTTTTTTCATACTCAAAACAACCTCCCATATAATTTTTTAATTCTCTAAGACATTCCATCTCATCCCATTACCATTTACATATCCTACCTATAGTCTTGCCTCTGGAAGTGCCCTCTATCTAAGATAAAATAGAGGGTACTTAACCTATTTGGTTGGTAAATATAAGGATATGGAGGAATATAATAGGCATTTTTGACCCTATAAACATATTTTTAGGGCTGGATCACATTTCTAGGGCCCTCAATTTCACAAGCTCCAAAGCAAACTTATATGAATGTGTCATGTGCAATGTTTTAGGATTGACTATGTTGTGATTTGAACCTTCTTTGCTCTACCTCTCTCCTATGAGAATAATGTGATATGGTTAATGGAAAAAATTTGAAGGTGATCCTATCATGATAACACCTTCTCAATCCACCTCTCTCTATTTGCTAGAACAAATTTGCAAACTAGACTGTAGGTCCCTGTTTGGTTGGAGATTAGAGGTTTCCTATAGGTAGTGATAGGTATTTAAATAGCATACCCTATTTTATTGATCTCTCCTAAGGCCATTCTAGTCATTCTAGACTTTAAAATTTTCATCTCTACCCATAGGTTATGTTCTTACTACTACTAAGAACCAGTCTGCAATATATACTATTGTAGGTGGTATTTCAAAGAAAGGAAAGGATCTTGTAGGTGATGATATAATTTCATCTTGTAATTCATAATATTGATCTCTTGGAACATATTATAACTAATCAACCTATATTCATTCATTTCATTTTTTGGAACCATATCTTCATCTCTTACCTAGTCAGTCTTCATGATTCTTAAGTATGGATGTAGGTCACTCTTAGCCTGGAGACCTCTATAGGTGGTCATATATGATTAACTATTATATTTCACTTCTTTTATTTTCTCTAAGTTCATTAGGATATGAGATATATTTATTATATGTTAAGACACTTGTCTCACTTCTCACCATCATCTATACACAAGGTGTCATTTGTAAATTATCTCAAGGTTATTTTTGGACTAAGAAACATTATTTATACTGAGTGTTTCTAGTCAACACTTGCTTGTATTGAATCATCATCTATCCATCATCCCTTCTCAAAAAAATGACTTATTCTTATGTTTTAACATGACCTCCAGTTTTATAGTACCATATAGGAGCCATTAGATTAACCTAGACCTCATGTATCTCCAACATTATAAGGTACTATGCGTGGGTAAAACCTCCTTTCAGAGAAGTTAAGGCAAGACTTTCCTTTTGTAACTTATTCAATAATGCACATTGAATCTAAGTTCTTGATCTCAATTTAGGGTCTAAGTGTTCTCTACCATTTCAAAAAAATTATTTATAGAACTAGGGGTCTCCATTCTTAAAACCTTAAACTTTTCTCAATGTCTTCTATTTGTGTAACTTTCTCTTTCCTAAGGTTCTCCATTTGGGTTTATTGTGAGGAGTGGTCTTACTCCACTTACATTATGATCATTATTTATACTATCATGATTATATGAAAGTCTCAATTGAATTAAAACCTCTCTAAGTTATTTTAAACATTATTTTTGTTCTCTTGTATTGACCTTAGACCCATTTTGAGACTACCTATAGATCTTAATGGATACAAGACTATAAACTAGGATGAAACTATCATCATCCCCTTAGCCATAATCCTCCTCAACACCATATTTAATGAAGAATATGATCAATAATGATCTATGAATATGGAAACAAGTATGTCACCTTGATATGAAACTACCCACAAGAGAGATAAACTATGTAATCAACAATATACTATTTACAACATGCACCATGCTTACTTATTCAAGCACAAAGGAGTGATTTGCCTATCTCTCATGACCGTACATTCCAACAGGACTAAAAAACATGTGGTAAGGGTTATCATGTATCCACATATCATGTAAACAACTTGAATTTTATAGAAACATAAAAATAGAGAAGAAACCTAGAAGTGTTGGGGATGAGTAGGCAAAAAAAAAAAAAAAAAAACCTTAATAGCAATGGTCATAGAGCACAAACAACCAATCCTATGAATCTTGACATGTATTTGAAGTATAAAAAGAGTTTTATCATCCACCAAAGTCACTTGATCCAACTCACATCCTACTTTCCATACTATACTAAAATCAGTTGGTAATATTTGCATGCAAAGGAGAGTGATAAAATAAATAGTATAATGTTTTCCATTTTTGAGATTTTTGAGGCTGGCCAAGCATGGAAGTGATTTTAGGGGACTTGAAGGGCCATCTTAGAAGTCATATTACATGCCAAAACTACTGCACACGCCATACAACAATTGAAAACTACCTCTTTTTAGCTATTTTCTTATTTTGAACATGGAATCCTATAATGTTTAGTTATGAAATAGTATCTATGACATATACTGCACATGGGACATTTAAGTATATTTTAGAACACTTTTCCTCTATGCGAAACTATACAAGTTTAGTAAATGAGCCAAAAATGACTCCTAGATGATATAAGACCAACTAAGGACTAAAAATCAATATTATCAAGGCTAAAGATATATTAAAATAACTCTCTAGGACCATGGTACACACTTTACACCCTAAGGGACCCCTATATAAAGTTTGACTATATTAGGGGTTGACCTAATTTGACTTGTGGTCAAATTAGTCAACATGACCAATAGTCAAATAGGAAGAGTATATTTATTTGGTTAAATTTCCTTATAATAACAATATTCATTTTGTAATCAAAATGTCTCCTTTTGAAGATATTTATGGTAAAAATGTATAAATCCTCTTGGATGGAATATCTTGGAAAATATTTCTATTATTGGTCCTAATATACTACAATATTATGATAATTATATGTCACGTATTTAGCAAAATATAAAAACAACCTCTAATAGACAAAAGAGTTATGCATATTTGAAAAGAACTCCCCAAGAATTCAATCTAGATGATAATTTTTTTATGAGAGTTAGACTATATAAAAGCTATATAAAGTTTGGAAAATCCTCTAAATTAGCTTTGTGATATGTTGTACCTTTTGATTTTATCAAAAATATCAGTCCTATAACATATAAACTATATTTTAGTCCTATATCTAGGATTCATGATATTTTCCATATTGTTTTACATAGAAAGTATATTTATGATTCCACTCACATTTTGGATTGGAAAAACCTCTAGGTTACAAAAAGGATAAATTAAAGCTATAACCCATGAGGATCCTGGACCATCATAGCATTAAGTTTTGAAATAGAGACATACAAAAAGTATTGGTACTATAGAGCCCACTAGGTGAAATAAATGTGACTTGGGAAGATTCTAGTCTTTTTAGATAGAAGCATCTTTGTTTGTTTAGATAGTCATTGGGACAAACCCTCTTTATGTGGGAGAAGATGTCACAACCCCATTTGGAACTTATCTTATTTTTGTTGTTATCAAGTTATTATACCTTGTTTTGCTATGATATGTTGGTATGACTACTTTTACTTTGATAATATTTTTGATAGACTTAACACATTGTGATATATGTGGGAATGACTTTGGTATATGGTTGTATTTGAAATTGATCATTTATTTAATTATGAAATTATGTTTCTTTGGATATTTATCATATGGATACTATTGATTTCATATTTATTGATTGTAGGGTTTTCCAATGAGATAGGTGTGATCCAGAATCTAGCTAACCAATTTATGAAATGGTTTTTAATACCTTATGACTTAGGCAATAAGTTTCCAAAAGACACCATGGTTATTATAGTTGATTGCTTTATCATATTATTCTTGCCTAGTTTTTATGCTTGACAATTTAGTTTATGTTTAGTTATTAACTCTTTAGTGAGTTTATTCTAAATGATGAAATCAGTCTGGTGTTATTAGACTTGCTAAAAATAGATAATGTGTTTACTTGGGCACTATTTGTATAACTAGTATTCATGTTTTGATAATCTAGAAGATTGGTCAGGTTTTGGATAAAGCCTTATAAATTTATTATATTTATTTCAACTTGTAATATCACATATTTTTATATTTGGTTGTGCTTCTTTGTTGTCTCTAATTTATTTGAATTATCATGGTTACTTAAACTCTATGACATGAAGATTCACTTGGATTTTGTTGTGTGTTAATGTTTCTTGGGTTAGTTAAGTTGTTATATCTTATTGTAATGCCTTGCTTGGACATAGAGACATGGGTCCTTTTGTGACCTAGGGAAATTTATTGGTTTTAAGGCTATTTTGGCTAGGTCATATTCTTGTTTTAAGTATTATTTTTGAATACTTTGGATTTGGGAAGATTGTCAGTGTTGATTTTGGGTTGTGTTGATTACATCAAGGATGAATTTAGAGTTATGAAACATTTTAGTTTTGTTTTAATTTATTTAATTATGGACCAAGTAAACACTACTCACCATTAGGTAAAGGGGTAGTTTATCTACCTTTCCTTGGCATGTTTGGAGGTTGTTTATTTGGTTAAGTAGTTATTAGTATTAATAGAGGCCATTTTATTTATGACATAAAACTTGTGAAACATAGACAATATGAATTTATTGTTCCATTATAACACTTCCCAAGTTTTGTGGTTTGATGTTACTATCAACTTCCATAAGAAGAATCAAGAAAACTAGGTGATGTGTTTGGAAAAGAGGCACACACACAAGTTTCAATTGATGGCACCTTGTTTTGGACTTTCAAAGGTAAAAGGGTTACATATCTTCTAATAAGTAAAGCCTTCGGTTTTATTGAATTTTTTCAATTGAAATGATATTAGAAATAATATAAAGGTAGTTGAGTCCTTTGTTAATGTTTTTGCATTTTTTTAATGTATATTGCATTCAATATCATTTTTTGGTTTATCATGTAACATTGTGTATTATTTTTATGATTGAGTGAATTTTTCAACTAGGGTTTTTATTGTTTTAGTTTTAAAACCCTACAATGGGGTTTAACCATATGATTACACTCAAAATAATTTTATTCTATAGTAGTATTTTGATGGGGAAATGATAGGGTATGAGTAATAATTTCACTATGTTTTATTTTCTATTTGGATATTTTATTTTGTATGGAGTTTAGTGTTCTTTGGAAACTCATCATTTATTTTACACACCCATAACCTTGTGAGCTAGTTTCCCATATTGTCAATAGTTGGGGTGTTATAGGGGAACTAATGGTGGGTTCATGGGTCTTTTCAAGTTTTTTTGTTTCACTCTGCATGAGCATTCAAACCTTGGATGCTTGGTGGAAAAAGGGCTTTTGAATATGCATTATTTTTATTAAATTATGCTATCTATTGTGGTCGATGCATTTGAATAATGATTTTAGATGTTTTTAATGAAATGATTATTTGTGATAATGTTCATCCTATTATATTAATTGTGTTGAATAAGATATCATTTGTATTCATTAATATTGTTATTAACCATAGTAAGGTGGATATTGTATATCAATAATACTTTTCATGTGTATTTACCATTGAATCAATTATTTTTTTATGATTAGATAACGTTGATGTCGACTTGATATTTTATCTTTTACTATTTTTACATGAAATTTTTATGTTGAATGTGGACACATGCATGTGGTATTATTCATACTTTTATTTTTATTATGACTCTTGGAAATCAAACTTTCTTTAGCGTGAATGAAAATTTGAGTATGTTATGTTATGGTGTTGGCTCCATTACTTTGATTATTTTAACTTAAAAACTAGATATTCACCCTTATAATTTAGATATTATATGATTTTATGAACTAAAAGGATCTTTTTTGATAGTAATAATGTGTTTAGGGTCTTTTGGTTATGTGGTATTCATGTGTTATGAATAGTCATTTTTTTAAAGTATTATGTTGCCTTGATTAAATTTGTAGAAGTGACCATGATTTGGTTTCAAGTTTTCTGTATGTGTTTATATCTTAGTTATGCATTTTATGAATTCAAATTTTTTTTGAAATCATATGACTTTGTGTTTTATATTTCAATAATCTCTCTCCAAGTTAATGAATTTAGTAGCTAGATAATTACAAGGATTGTGTTGTAAGTACTCTATGATAATGCTTGTGGATTGATATTTGTTTATGTGTTGTATAAAAATGGAATAAGATGACCAAGTTGTGTCATATTTCATGTTTAACAAGTTTTGGGACGACTTGTATTGTCTTGTTATGTTTTGAGATGACTCTAAATGGATTCAACAGTTATGGAATATTTGTCATAAAAATTTATATCCTAAGATAATTAGAATCAGTCATAAAATGGACAATTGGTTGATTAAAGTTATTGTGAATGCTTGATATAATTTTCCTTTATTTGACATGTGTTATTGATTTAGTTTATTGTATAAATTGTTGGTGTGCATAAATTCTCCAACTATAGCTTCAACTTTGAAAACACATATCTAGGTGGATTTTAAGGTCATGGTATTTATATAACATGTAATTTACCTATTGAGCCATGTTCAAAGTGATGTATTTTCATTTATACATCCTAGCTGCAAAAATGTCAGTTGGAGGACAAGAACTTGTCTCTTTAATACAAAAAAGTTGAATTTCAAGACTGATTACTACAACATGTGCCATGGATTCATATCCAAGGTTATGTAATTGTGAATTATTTTTAAATTATATGTATTTGTAATTCATGTGAATTTTCATCAATTTTTTTCAATTGACTTATAGTTTCCATTTTACATAAATTTGAAGTTACCCTAAAAAACAACAATGTTATCTTATTGGGAAGGGTATTATTGAGGTCAAAATGGGTAGTGGGTCACTTTATTAGTATGATCAAAGGAAAATAATTTGGTCCCAAAAATCATACACCACCCTTGATGTGTTTTAATCACTAATTACCTTCCATGAATCACTAAAGATGGAGATATCCAATTGTTACTTCAACTTTGACAACATTTGTTATCAGTGTTTCTAAGCTCTTAAAAAATTGTGATAACACACATTCAAGTGGATTTGGAGGTCATGGTATTCATATAACATATAATTTTCATATCCATATGTGTTAAAAGTTATGGGTTTCCATGTGGAGGTCCTAGATATGGAAATGCCAATTGAAGCACAAATATTTATCTCTTCACTGCAAAAATATTGTATTTCAAGCCTAATTACTAAAGCATGTGCCATAGATTCATATCCAAGGTTTCATCATTGTGATTTTGGGTGAAATTATAAGTATTAAACACACATGTGAGGTTTATTCAAAAAATTTAAAATGAATTACAATTTATGTTTTATGAATCTAAACTTACACTAAAATATTGATTTTTTGTGTATTAGAAAGGGCATTCTTGAGACCAAATGTAGTGGGTCACTCAACTGGGAATGATCAGAGGAAAATAAATTGGTCATATATATTATCATAAACCATTGACATGTTTTAAGTTCTTATTTACTTCTAAAAATCATATAATGGTGAGATATACAACTTCTAATTCATCTTTGACAACATATGGTGTTAGTGTTTCCAAGCTCCTAAATAGTTGTGACATCCACAATAAAAAAAAAATTGCATTTCAGGACTGATTACTATAGTGTGTGTCACATATTCATATCCAAGGTTCCATGTATGTGATCTATGGTGAAATTATATGGATTAAAAACTCATTTTATGGTTATTTATTTTTTTGAAAATTAATTTGTGTTTTCATTTCACATGCATCTAAAATTAAAATTAAAATTTAAAGTTTTTTTGTATTGGGAAGAGCATTTTTTAGGTTGGAATAGGTAGTGGGTTAATCGAATAGGCATGTTAGAAGGCCAAGAACCAAATAATATATGTTATACACCACCAAAAAAGTGTTATTATGTCATTATACTTATAAAAAACACTAGAGTGGGAGATATCCAACTACCACTTCAACTTTGACAACATTATTGTTAGTGTTTTTAAGCTCTTAAACAACTATGAAAATACACACTCATATGGATTTATAGATCATAATATTTATATCACATGTAATTTTCATATATAAACATGTTAAAAGTGATGTATTTGTAATTAGAGGTCTTGAAGGTGGAAGGATACCATTGTAAAAATGGGATAAATGTTTTTAGGGAACATGAAAGCACAATTAGGCTTCTAAATGACATCAAATCACATCATGATGATGTAAATCTTATAAAAATATTGTAAATAGGAGGATATATTTTTATGATGATGATTTTAGTGACAAAAAACATAATTTAAATTAGAAAAAACTTTTTATATGCATGAATTATATGAGGACTAATATTTTCAAGTAGAAAACAACTTCTCAATGGTTTCATAGGGATGCATTCGTGCAACTAGGCCAATGTTAAATTTGTGAAAATGTAAGATTTAAAAAAGAGGGGTACCATGAAAATGAAACATGATAGACAAATAAAATAAACTAAATTTTCCAATGTACAATTTTAGGATGATGGAGATCCTTGGATTTTAATATTCTTTGCTTATCAAAAAAATTAGATGTGTCTCTAATGGAAAGTGGCATCCTAAAAATCATTTAAATACAATTGTTATTAGATTGGGTGTCACTTGATTATGCATAATATTTTATTAATCTAATTTATTCTTTATGATTAGGGAAATAATTATATTTTAAGAATAATGTCATTGCTTCTTTCATATTCTATCTCCAGTGACACAATTGGCATGAACATTTTGAGTTTTATTTTCTTCTTAAGATTCTACTATTTAACTAGAGTTTTTTTATAAAATATTTAACTAGATTTTACAACGCAAAGGAGACAAACCTATACCAAGGATGCACAATCCATGACTGTGTTATGATTGTAAAGTAGTTCACTATATTATTTTTCATCCAATCAAGATTTGAATGAGTTATTTATTAGTTTTCAAAAGCATACAGATGGAATTGGATCTAAGTTGTTATTCAAGATGGGTTATGATGGAAAATGGCTTGGAAAGAATGGGAAAGGAATGAAAAATCACATAAAAATTGAATAAATTGATCAATATGTAGTATTGGGGTATAATCATGGCTAAGAAGAAGTTGGATAATGCTCCAAAATAGTTGATGCATGAAAAGGTTGTAAAGACAAAGAGGCTAAGCCACTAGCTCAACACAAATAGAATTATAAGGTAAATCCATCATTATTTTTGTCAAATATAATGAAGAATTGGAGTGTATAAATAATGGGTAGGTTTATAATGAAGAGGAATGTAGTATCACACTACTTTAAATATCCAAATGAGAGCCTCTAAGAGAAGGATAAAAACTATATGAAGAAGGAGATAACACAACATAGCTTTATGATTACTTCGGTGAATACAAATTGAATAAAGGAATAGTAAAATATTTAAATAAAGGTAGAATAATAAAATAATAATTAAAATCATCTCCAAATAGATAATATCCCAAAGGAAGAGGTAGAACATAACCACTTCATCAAAATTTCACAAGTAAAATGTATAAGGGCATCCTAAGAAGGTATGCATGATATGAGTATTCAATTATTTTCTTCAATTGTATAAATAAAGGCCATATAACACAATAATGTTGGAATAAATATCCATGTTAATTTTGTTTAATTAATAAAAATTATTTTTTCACATGTTGGAATAATAAATACATCACTAAAAATCCAAATTATTTCATAAGAAAGAAAAATTATTTACACCACTCTCCAAGCTAAAGAAGAGATCAAGGTGTAATAAGAAATAAGGATGATATTTTTAAATACCACTCTATAGATCAATATGATAATAAGGGAAATAATAATTAAATGTTTTCCAAGTACATGGGAAATGGTTATTTCACTTATTAAAACATGAATGGGCATTGTCATGCAAAATGTTCAAAATTTCATTCACAAATCCACCTAAAAAATTGTAAGGGAAATTCCAAGAAGGAAGAGGTATCTAAAACTAGGAAGTAATAAATTTTGATATCACCTAAAATTCAAAAGATAAAAAATTAAGAATAAGATATACTAAGTGTAACATAATGTTCTTAAACTTGATCAATTATTGATGTTTTATCTCTTGTGGGAACTCATTGAGTCTAAATATCTCTAAGTGCATGCCTTAAAAGGTGAATTGGGAAAAGGGTGGCTATGAATTTGATGTTTCATATAATTTTTTTTCCCTATACCACAACCTAAAACCAACACAAGTCCCTCCCAAACATTTCCCTAAGCTTTAATACCTTGCTCAAAATATCCTTTAAGTAACTCACCACCTCAAATATCCCTTACCTAAGAAAATCCCAATTATAACCTTTTTTTAACATAGTCAATTGGGTCAGCCTATTTATTTTAATAGTGCACATTATGAGACTAAATCAATCTAGGCCAACTTAGTTTAGGACCCAATGACTCTATTTCTCACCTAACAAGGTCAACTAGGTTGACTATGTTAGCTAAATTTATAAAATGGATTAGGGTCAAATAATGATATATATATCCCTCTTTCACCTCATTTCCAATACATAGAGTCATTAATTTGTGCTTCTTTATGATCTCTATTTACACCACTGTAATTAAGGAGTCATTACTTAGGGTTTCATGCTTCTTGGTGGAGAACCTTTATCTTGTGAAAGCTTGATATTCACTAGGAGGTTATTGGATAGACTATACTCCATTGTACATCATTATCTTCTTGAAAAATACATAAAAAATTCTTTCAAAGTACCATTGGCCAAAGGAGTGGTTAAGGCTCATTGGGTTCATCTTCAAGGTAATTATTCATAACTATTACTCTTCTATTTTAGTAGATAGATTTGTATAAATAATGTCTAATGAATGTATTTTATCTCCTTAGGATTACCTCTACATTGAATTGAGTGGAGTTTTAATTTACATATTTATTACTTATGTTTATCCCCCATTTTTTCCATAATATTTAATGAGCACTAGATTAGATTTAATTTTTTATTTCATTATAAACCTAACTAGGGTTATTATGTGGTGTTGCTTGACTAGAGGCTTTATATCCATCTCTAGCCATAGGTAGGTTTAGAGGATCCATATTGGTCATGAACCTGATTATCTAAGTATTGATATAAGTATATTTATTTGATTTATCTTTTCTAATTTATGATTGATTTGTAGATAAGATTCACTTTTACTTGCATACATTATGTTGAACTCAACATGAACTAACTCTTGAAATTTTATAATTTTTATTTCTAGACTATTATATTAATTTTGTCAACTCAATATAGCAGTCTATGCACAAGAATTGATACTCTTCTGATCTAATTGACTTTGTTTCACTCTATGTGTAGGTCATTTTATTATATAGAGAATTTGATCAATCTGATTGACCTAATTCAATATTCTTAATAGGTCATCTTATACTTCATCAATTTGATATAAATAATTATGGCACCATTTTATATGTTTTCATTTTGAGGTGAGACTATCAATCTCAATCGACTCTCTATGATTGGATTTTCCATCTTAACACACTAGATTGATCCTATCAATTTAGTTTTTTTATATTGTCTCATTTCTAATTTCATCGATTTGATCAACTTTTTTATTTTATACAAGTTTTGTTTAAATTAATAGATTGATTCTGTCGACATATATATATATATATATATATATTTTATTATTATTTAGTTTTATGAAAACTTAGTCTACTAGGTTTACTTTGATTTAAAATTTAATCTTATAGGTTTAAACCCTCATTTGGAAATTGTAATTTAAAACTAGCATCTCAACATCTTTAGTACATTACTACATCGATCCAATTGACTTTGTATTAATTATTAGGTTCATTCTAACAAACCTAGTTATTTAATTTTCCCAAATTCATTTTCTTGCTATTTTTTAAAATTTAAATTTTAGTCCTATTTCCCCCCTTTTTAGTTCTATAAAACTATAACCTTGCAGTCAACTAAGTCGACTAGATCAACTTAGTTTTGTAACTAGTTTTTTCCTACAAAAATTAGTCAAATTTATTGACTATAATTATTTTTTACTATTTTTAAATAGACTATCAACTCGATTAAATATATTCTATACTATTTGCATACTAGGTTGGCCCAATCTACATAGTACTATGTATTTTTAGTAAGGGAAATTAACCTAAATTGATAGTAATTAATTCATTTTTAATTTATATGCTTTTTTTCTTAAGTAGTGCACATAGTATAACTAGGAAGGTTAATTTACCAGATTAGTCACATTTTTCCTTCACACACTACCAAATCAAAAAAATATCAAATAAGCATTTAACTAATTCTACCTAGGTCTACCTACTTGGATTTCATCACCAAGAGTGAAGCCCACTCAATGTTTTATCTATGTATAAATAACTAGTTGATGGTATATTATCAAAGCACCTGACTCACTCTTGGGGCACTTTTTCTCACCCTTCATCTATGGATTGTAATATGTTTCAAATTACCTAAGATGATGACATTGATGGATCTGATCCATTTCACACTTATAAATACACTCCCTATCCAATTACCTTATTACACTATAGGATAAATTGATATAGGCCTAATGAATAATTGTATAGGGAATCCCTTAATAGGTAACATCCTTATCCATAACAATAGGAATGCCACTCCTAAAAACAATAATATTCCTCATATTAGCAACACTAATATTCCTTTTAATACCAACACTAACCTCTCCCCTCCAAATACTAATAATATAAATGCATAAATTGATACTACTTAAATCCTTCCACAAATAGTCTAATAAATGAATGTTATGTAAAAAATAAATACATCTAAAATGATGTAAATGCAAAAAAAATTAATACATATGAATAATCAATATCCTCTTATTTTACCTCAAAATAATCAAATTTTAATCCCTCCTCTTCTTAGATATACCAATGGAAATATCATTATACAAACCCTTATGCATAAAAAGATGCTTAAAAATATCTAAAATGATATTGGAAATATCTATCCAACTATTAAATATGATGGGACTAAAGACCTTGCATCTTTTCATAAGGCATTTGGTAATCTTTACAAAGAATGGATTCAAACAAATACCTTTTCTAGCACCAAATTTCTAGTCAAAAAATTTATAGGAGATGTATTGGAATGGTATAACCAATTACCTCAACATTATATCTAGAAATTAGAATATTTGGTTAATGTCTTAGTCAAGGAATTTCAACAAAATGACCCTCTAAAAAAATTTCATAGCCATTTTATCAATGCTAAATAATCACCCTCTGAATCAACTCACAATTTCATTAAATTATGTAAATATTTGGATCATAAAGAAAATCATAACATGAATGATAATAATCTTATAAAACCTTTTATAACACCATTAACACATTCAATTCAATATAAGGTTTAAACTTTTTTTGTACAAATCTATGACACATTTTTTATTTGATATGGTAAATATTACGGGTTTTGAAGATCCTAAAAACTTAATACAAATGAGAGAAAGACATATCATTTATGCACAAAAAGAACACATCTACCAATTCTAATAGGGAAATCACAATAACAATGTGCCAAAAAAACATACAAGATAAAATCAATAGTGGTTCTACCAAGCCAATTTTAATGAATTAATAGTGATCTTCCACATTATTTCTGCCTTCAGTAACTATCTTCTATGGTTTTGTTTTGAGGCCCTCTAAGCCATTAGTTTCTACCTAGCTACCCCCTGAGTGTAGGGTCATATAAGAAGGATATAACACTACTTTATAGCATTTTTTTTCTTTTTATGCACCTTTTTCTAGGCTTCCTTATCTTCTACAACAACACAAGATTAAGATTCCACTATTGGGTCCTCAGAATTTTCTACCCTAAATAATTCCAAGTCTAGGAATTTTTCAGAGGAGGCTAATGCAGAGGGGACTACCATGTTTGTGTCTTTCCTTGGAGAGATTAAGTCTTTTAAAAAAACATATTCATATTGAGGAGGACTTTTAAGATTCTCATTTGGAGTAGAGGGTTCAAGATCTTCCAAAGGCGACTTTTTGTTAGAACCATCTAGATCTTCTTTAACATCCACCTATAGAAGGTCAATGTTGCAGTCTTTCCACCAATATGATCCATTATTTTTTCATTTGATCAAGCTAAAATATAAGATTTTATTATGAAATAATTTGATCCAAATCATAAATCCATCAAAGAATCTTTCCAAAATTTAATTAATGTAATTACTAGCCCTCTTCCTTAAATAAAAGTAGGATTAGTCAAAGTGGATAATCCACTTGATTCACATACACCATTAATAGTCCAATAAATGAAGCAACTATTATCTCCCTCTAAACCTTCCACCTATAATAACTCCCCACCTTCATGGTATGACCCTAAAAAAGTTTGTCGATTCCATGTTGATGTGGGTCATTTTCATGAAACATATCTTGGGGGTCCTTAAATTTGCTACTTATTTTATGTTAGGAGATATATTTAACCATGATTATATGATCAAATTACATTATCATGACTATGTCAAAGCCTCTCAAAAGAAATAGTTTACCAAACGTTCATCATCTAAACCTCAAAAATCTTTCTCTATTTCTAACCCAAAACATTAAAATGATGATATATATGTAATTGATGCTGATTATGACCAATATTATACCAAATATGAATATGTGTATGCAATTAAAGTCAATTATAGATGAAAACTTACTCTCAAAGATCCTATCACTAAACCTAAAAACCATTAACCAAAGACTAAATACTTAAAGATATCATAACTACCACACCCATACCTTCTAATCCAAATGAGGAAACACTCCCACAACCAAAATCCCACTATAATTTTCATATTCTTATGAAAAACATTATACCTCATAAACCTCATGTTAATTTTTCATCTTCTAAATCACATTGGAATTTATTGGAAAAACTTAATTAGATGCCTTTTAAAATTCCCCTCATGGAGTTAGTTCATACTTATCAATATCATCATTAATTTTTTTATGAAATAATTACAAGACATTTATGAACCATCATCCTTTTATTTTGAAAATCCTCCTAAAGATCCTTCACCTATAGAAACACATACTATTGAAACTATTTGTTCATTTTCTAAAGCATCCATATAGTTTCCTAAAGAAGACATCATTAATGATGAAATTATTTTTCAAGTCGATGATTCACCATTCTTTATTAAAATTTCAATCATTAATACCATTATTCAAAAATTCTCAGTAGGTGAAGGATCAAGAATTAATGTTATCTCTCTTTGGTTAATATGATAAATTGGATATACCAAAGATAATATTAAAAAAAATTATCTCACATGTACTAGATTTGACAAAACAAATCAAAAACCTCTTGGTTGTATTTGTCTCCCACTCACTATTGGACCCAAGACAATACTCACTAAGCTCATGGTTCTTAATTTATCACTATCTTACAATATACTCCTAGGTCACCTATGGACATGTCGTATGTAGGATATTGCCTCCTTAAGTAGTCAATTTATTAAAGTCATCCATAATGGAAAATTATATAAACATGAGATTGATCCCAATCTATAGAGCATAAACTACACAACCACAAGTCTCAATATTAGATTACAACCATTTCACACATTAACAATACACCACTACGCAAATTTGTTAACATGAATCCTCATTTATAGTTCACTTTCACTAATTCTAATGATGATTAACCTAATTAATTACAAAATACTTGTAATACCACCAAATTACCTCCTTACATTGTAGAATGGATTCCTCTTTCTTTACTTCCATTGATCTTAACATTCTTCTAATTGATGTTATCACTAAAATTATTCCTCCACGTAATGTATATGAAGATTCTTGCATAGAAGATTATTTCACATGCGATGAATATAGAGTGGCCAAATTATTTCAAGATCCTTTAATAATGTCTCCTTGTAAATTTAAAAACTTAGGCACATCCACTTCTAATTCTCCCACTGAAATAGATGCATGCACTATTTACCACACATTTGATGATAATTATATCATGTCACAAGCTTGATCATGAGACTTAGATGTACAACACTATCAAAATACATTAGCCAAAATACATTTCTTCAATTATTATGTCCATGTCATTTACATATCAAATGATATTGAACTAGAACCTGAAGGTTATGTATCTCCCCTAATCCTCCACTATTTGATACTCTATGGTTATGCAATGAAGTATTAAATCTAGAACCTTATACCTTTCTACATAACTAAACATTTTACAACCTCATTATTACATTGATACCACTAAGGCTATCTACCTCAATACAACTATATTTTCATCTAGGATACAAACTAACACACCTATCAACAATATGGTTGATTTCACTCAGCCTAATACCCTTCAAATTAAACCTACACCTAAAACTAACTTATATGATAAATCCATAAATGTATGACAAATACATTATAAATATGATTATAATGGTAACCAAATCATTGATATTAAATTAGATGTCAAATATTATGGACCATTACCCATGCTTCCTAGTGATGAAGTTATACTTGAACTACTCCATGCTCAAAAACCTCAACTTCCATGACATCATAAACTAGAACTTTATGCAAAAATATTCTTATTTTAATAATTAAATTAATAGTGTGGATCCTACAAAAAACCTATTCCTTCTCTCCATGCCGTTTCATATCAGATCTAATATAAAAATGCTATGCTCATTGAAGAAACCAAAAAAATAGAATACGATAAACCAAAATTCCTTGACCTACTACTATCTCTAAATAACTCACTCCAAAATAGCATGATATTTTTAGTTTTTTATTTTACAATTATCATGAATCATTTGATTGGTCATATGAAGATATTTCATGTATTGATCCTAGCATTTTTGTGCATAATATCATCACTTGCCCAAATACCAAACTTGTTAGACATAAACAATAAAATTTTCCACCTAAAATTTCTACCTTATGTCACAAATAAATCATTAAAATCTTGGATGCCAAAATCATCAAACCTATTGACTACTCATAATGGGTATCAACCATTATTCTCTTTCATAAAATAATCATAATAGTTATTCATCTGTGTATTGATTTTCATAATCTTAACTTAGAATGTCTAAAAGACAAATTTTCCTTACCTTTAATAGATGTTATAGTCAATACCACCATTGGATATGAAATGATATCACTTATGGATGGTTAGTTAATCTATAATCAAATTCACATAGTTCTTTAATACCAACATAAAATAACATTTACTACAGAGTAAGGCACCTATTATTTTATCCAAATGACTTTTGGTATTAAAAATTCTAGATCAACCTATCAACATGCAATGACCCACATTTTCCATGATCTTATACACAAGATAGTGGAAACCTATGTAGATGATCTCACTACCAAATCTAAAATTTGTACAATGCACCTCACTGATCTAGCTATCATTTTTTATTAACTAATTAAATATAATGCTATACTTAACCCATATAAATGTGTATTTAGAGTTAAATCTAGTAAACTTTTAGGTTTCTTAGTTTATATTCAAGGCATTGATGTTGATCCATCCAAAATAAAGGCTATCATCAACTTGCCTATTCCTCGCTTCATCTTGACATACACATTTATCTTTGAAAACTTGGGGTAATTTGATGGTTTGTCCCAAAAATGGATTTTCATATATATTCTATTAATTCTCTTCATAAAAAATTTAATGCTATAAAATGGATAGATTCATGCCAAAAATATTTTGATATTATGAAGGAATATTTGCTCCATTCTCCTACTCTTCAACCAACTTCAAATAATTATCCCTTAATTTCATATACATCTTCTACTCCAATATCAATTGTGGTAATGTTTTCCCAACAAGATGATACTAGTAGACAATACATTCTCTATTACATTATTTTATGACTCAATGATTATGAAAAAATTTATACCAAATTAGAATTTGATTTCCTTGTTATTTATTTCAACTTTGAAATGTTATGTCATTATATGCTCTACCAAGACACTTATGTCATTGTTCATTCTGATCCACTTCATCATTTCTTCTTCAAATAATTCTTTCTTATAGATAGAATTGGAAAATGTATGGTCCTATTGATGTAATTTGATCTATGAATTATTATACAAAATTTTTTCAAAAGATTAGTCATCATTGACCAACTTGCAGTGGCATCTTTACCAACCACAAATCACCTTCAATATAATCCTCCTAATGAATAAATTATTTATAATTAAGGTCTTAACAAAGTTATCTCTCATAAAGACTTTTTCATAAGTTTATTGTTGATTTAGAATAAAATAATTAAGAAGATATTGATTTTACTCATGTTACTACTAAACCTAATGCAGTTATTGAATAACTACCTAAAGTTACCATTGATTTACATGAAGACACCTAGACACTTCACTTTGATGGTCAATAATTCCTCCAAGGATCTAGAGTAGTATGTATTATAAAAAATTCACATGGTAATATCATACCTTTAGCATTTCAATTAACTTTTGATGTCACTAATAACATGGTTGAATATGAAGCCCTAATATTAGGGATGAAAGTCACAATAAACTTAGATATCCCATATTTACATGATTTGGGTGACTCATAACTTATCTATCTCTAGGTTAATGGTGATTATAAATGTAAAAGTTAAAATTTAATCACATATTATCAAATAGATACTACATTTTCCAAATAAATTAATTTTTTTAATATCAAAACAATTCTAAGAGATAAAAATGTCTTAGCTGATTCTCTTGCTTCATCAACATCTTTATTTCACCCTCATCAAGAACTTTATGATTCCCAATTTCTTATCCAAATCAAAAAATCACTTTCTATAAATTAAAACAATTCACTAATTTGTCATATTAAAGTTATCACTATTCAACAAATCCCATGGTAGAAATACAAAATTAAATCTATTAAACATAAAACTTACCCTCTAGACACATATTTTTTGTGAAAATAATTAGATATGTAAAAAATATTTCAAATATCTATTTCAATACAACACCCTTTACTACCATAATGTAGAAGGAACCTTACTCCATTATGTAATGAAAGAAAAGGTTCCTACTCTCCTCGAACAAGGACATGGGGGTATTTGAGATGATCGCTATAATGTAATTGCTACAACCCACAAATTCTTGCATATGGTTTAATTATGGACTAGTCTATAAAAGGATGCTATTAATTTTACAAAAAAATTGTAATACTTTACAACTCCATCATGACCTAATCCAATCACCACCATCTCAGTGCCAAACAATGGAGACTGCTTGGCCATTATCTATGTGGGGATTAGCCTCATTGGAAAATTACCTCAATCAAAAAATGGGCATGTATTTATTATTACCACAATTGAATATTTTACCAAATGGGTAGAAGCCATGCCTCTTGTTAATGTCATAAAAATTACTATTTCAAAATTTATTCTTAACCAAATCATTTGTCACCTTGGATTTACCCATACCATCATCTTTGATAATGGTGGAAATTTTAGGGACAAGGATATGAAATAATTATGTGCCAAATTTAAAATTTATCACAAATTATCAACACCTTACCATCCTCAATGTAATGTAAAAGTAGATGATATTAACAAAATTTTAAATAAAATATTAGAAAAAACTATTTGATAAACTCATATTGGAACCTTCATCTATATCCTACACTTTGGGCTTACTGTAGTAGCATATGTAGTCCCATTGAGGTAACACCATTCTCACTTATATACTATTTTAAGTTAGTATTACCATTAAAATGTGAACTCCCATATTTATTTATATCTCTTTATGGTATAATTATTGATAAGGAATTATGTGAAGCTCATCTTCATGATTTATATTTTCTTGATGAACACCATATAGATGATTTACAACATATTCAAAAATACAAGGCTCACATTGTTAAATAACATAATGAAAAGGTAAAAGTACAAACATTTAATACTAGTGATTTAGTCCTCAAATTAGATTATACACATGATAAAAGAGGAAAATATGCCCAAAAATGGAGGGTCCCTTAGTAAAAGACATTCTTTGTCTTAGTACTTATCTTATACAAACTAATGAATGGCATATTTTTAAATAACTCACTAGTTCACAAATTTTAAATAAATATTTTGATTAAATATATCCTTTATTTTCATAATTATATTTACTATAAATAATAACACTTCTTTCAAGACTTCTCCAAAGATCTCTCATTTTTAGTAATTTATTTTATACACAAACATTAGTCCCCTTCTTCAATATTTTGGTTTCTATTTATTACTTTCATTTAATTCATTAGTTTCTTTCTAATACCATGGATATGACATGATATTCTTGATGAATACCTTTTATTTCATACATCCATTTTTAACTTTTTCTCTTTGATCATAAGTCTATTATTTTACTAACTTTTATTTTCATTCTCTTCTTTATTTTTTGAGTTGTAGTATAAGACCATGGATAGTACCAGGCATTCCTCAGAAATACCATTTTCATATTTTTCACCTAATTAGGTTTATGTTTTATGAGTTTCAATTTACTACCATAGATAAGACTAGGTTTTCCTCATAAAATCTATATATTATTTTTACAAAATTGAGTGTTCTTTTTATAGTTTAAATAAATGGTTAAAATATTGTGATTTCATATTCTCAACCTTGGCTTTTGTTCCTTTTGTGGATAAAAATTACACAATAAATTATGTTAGAATGTTTCCCTAAACTTACATACAATCTTATGATACATAATCATGCTTACTTATCATTGCATCCCTTTTACATTGTAATATTTTTTGTGATTTAAGGTAACTCAAATCATTTCATGATCTTTTCCATTTGTCTCCCTTACTTCCATTCCACTTTGGATAAAACAAGGTCAAATTCAAGATAAAAATTTTATTTAACATGAATAAACAAGACTCTTAGACACCATGTTCTCTAAATCCAATTTCTTAGCTTCCAAATTTATTTTTTTCTAATGATAGTCATTTTTAGCACCCATGTTTAGCTCTCCAAATCTGTATGGAGGGGAAATATAAAAATCCATAAAATATTTAAAATACAAATCATTTATAAAAGGCAATAATACAAAAATCAAAATATAAAAAAGACATGATTCATAGCACATCTCATATTCTTAATCGAATATAAAAATCCACAATTGGCCTCATAATAAAGCTAAGGTCCATTGGAGTATGGTAGTCTAGTAGATTAGATAGGAGGATTCAAAATTATCTATAGTGATACCTACTTTCTCATATAAGTACCCAATTTTCAGAGTAGACCAACAAATATGTAAGGGGTTCTAAGGAGTGGGTAAAACATTGTGGGAAGGTAGGTATATTTTAATTTTTATGCATATAGTCTTCATGGGATGATATTCATAATTCATTATATAACCTAAAATTTGTATGGTTAGGAAATTTTCTTCAAAGTCCATAATGTTGAATGTCCTCTTATTTTGACAAAATTAATTTTAGTGTCTTGACTTAGATAAAGAGTTTATCCACCTTAATTTTCCTACATATCCCCCACCACCCATTTCATTCCCCACTTAACAAGATAGTTTAATTCTAAATTTATCTCCCCACTCATATATTCCTTATTCTTTACATCTTAAAACATGCTAACATTTCTTTGTTGTGTTTTTATCTATTTTTAGAACATAGTAGTATTCTTGAGTGATATGGATTGTTTTATTTATACCATTTCTTTACATTTCTATAATTTCTTTGGTTTCATTTAATTTTTTTTATAAAATCACTTATCATTATTTTTGTGAAAAAATACATCATTTCTCTATTTTGTAATTTTTCCATTATTGATTTAGTTTGGATTGTTACTTCTCACTCACCAATGTTGTTCTTACTTCACTTACTTTTTTCCATTGATGAATGAGTTTAGATAGTTACTTCTCACTCATCAGTGTTGTATTAATTTATGTTTATTTTCCATCTTTGTGTAAAGTTTGGTCTGTTACTCCTTTAAACATTGATGTTATAATTATCCTATTATTTTTACATGTCCTTGTTTTGATTTAGTTTTCCACTTTTTTTTTTTTTTTTTTAATCATTTAGTAGTATTGTATTATTTGTTACCTAATTTACTCTAAATTTGGCTTGGTCATCTTGGTTCAACTTATCAATTATAGCCCTAGATTACCAAATATCAAAGTACATGATACCTATACATTTTGGCTATTTTGACTTCCATGCATTTTTTTTGTGTTTTAGTTTTGTATCCTTAGGGTTTATCCAAAGTATTTTATGTTACCTCCATGGTCAAAACTATAAACATAATAGATAACCATTCAATGATAAAATTATGTCAAGGTATGGATATATTACTTATTTATTTTAGTTATTTCTTTATTTGTCATTTCATTTTATGCATATACTAAAATTTATTTAGTTTATATTTGTGTGTTTCCATGTTTTTTCATGAAACACCATCCAATGTTATAATTGCATGAAATGGGATGAGATTCAATTGTGGCATATGCATATGCATGAAATGTGATGAGATTCAATTGTGGCATATGTATATGCATGACATGTGATGAGATTCAATTGTGGCATATATATAAACATAATGTTTTTAAACTTTATCAATTACTAATATTTTCTCTCTTGCAGGAACCTATCAACTCTCAATTTCTATGAGGGCACACCTTAACGGGTCCACTAGGAAAGGGATGGGTAGACCTCTGGTGCTTCATAGGATTTTTATTCCCTATACCACCACATAAAACTAACACAAGTCCATCCCATATGTTTACCTAATATTTGACACCTCACTCATAGTCTTATCTAAGAATCTCACCACCTCAAATAGATTCTACCTAATCAAAACCCATTTTTATTGTTTTCTAGAACATAGTTGATTTGGTTGACCTAGTTTATAGAATAACACACTTTATAGGATTGAGTCAACCTAAATAAACTGAATTTGGGACCTAATGACTCTATTTATTTCATAATAAGGTTGACCAAGCTAACTGCATTAGATAATATTTTGAAAGTGCTTAGGGTCAAATTAGGTTATATATACCCCTCTTTCACCTCATTTATAATAGAGAGAATCATTCATTTTCACTTCTTTATGATCTATATTTCTACCATTTTAATAGAGGAGTAATTACTTAGGTTTTCATGCCTCTTTGAAGAGAACCTTTATCTTGTGAAATCTTTATATTCACTAAGAGGTCCTTATCTAGATTATATTCCATTTTCCATCCTTGGCTTCTTCAAAAATACACAACAACCTCTTTCAAAGCACCATTGGACAAGGAAGAGGGTTGAGTCTTGATGGGTTTGCCTTTAAGATAAGTATTCATAACTCTTACTCTTTTATATTAATAAATAAATTTACATAAATAATGGATAATGAATGTATTCTCTCTCCTTGCTTAGGATTGCCTCTACATTTACTTGAGTAGAGTTTTATTTTGCACATTTACTACTTTTGTTTGTTCCACAAGCTTTAGTGATTACTATATTAGATTTAATTTATTATTTCATTATAGACCTAGCTAGTGTTATTATGTGGTTTTGATTTACTAAAGGAATTAGAACCCTTTGTAGCCATATTATATGATAAGAGATCCCTTAGGTAGGTTTAGTGTATCCATATTGGTCATGACCTCAATTATCTAAGTATTAATAATGGTATATTTAACTGATTTATCTTATCTGATTTAGGATTGACTTCTATATTAGCTTTACTTTCCATTACATACACCAAGGAAGAAGACATAAAGGAGAAACAACCCATGGGGGAGTCCCCATCACCATTACAAGTGGGTGAAGGTAAGAACTCATTCTTGGTGTCATAGATATAATACTTTCAAAGATAATATTTTTATTAAAATGTATATTTAAGAATCACCTTAAATTTATTTGGGTATTCCATTTGTTGGAAATAATAAATATTGGAATTGACCCCATTTGCATGATAAGGTAATGAGGAATTTCTCTCTTTAAGGGTGAATAAGGAATAATTATCCAGTATAGTTGAAAAGCATAAGTTAGAGCAGCCCATTTCATAAAAGTCATTTTATTATTTTTTACATTCTCATGTTGGCATATGAAGAGAAGAGAAGAAATGGAAAAGCTAAGTGTAGTGGAGAGGGTGATAAAAACGTTGAGGAATCAAAATAAAAGAGATATAACCATAAAAATAGTCCTAAGGCCTTAATGATATTAATATATTCAATGAATAAAAAATGTGAATGATAGGTGCTAAATGATATTAAAATAGTGAAATGTCATAAACAAAGATAATAAGGATGACAAGACTATCCATAAGTAGCCAAGAATAGTACCCTATTATAATTAGGGATTATAGAGAAAATCATCAAATGGTGTAGCCCAATCATAAGAGGCACTTCATACTGATATATGACACTATCTTGAAAATTCTATATTATTTTTTTCCATATTGTTTTAATTGTGATATATATTGAAGGATTATAATTTTTAATAATTAAACAAAGGAAATATTAAAGATGATCATATTAAAATATGTACATACAACCATCAAATTTCATTTTTAAATAATAATGTGAGACAAATTATATGTATAAATATAATGATCACAAAATTTGAATGTATAAAATCCATAAAATCCAAAAGGGAATACAAAATAAGAACATAATATAATGTTATGGGAATGCAATATAGGCATGCAATGCCAAAACCACATACATTACCATATGGGCATACAAAAAACTCTACCATATAATAACATAATATAATATTGAGTGAATGCCATAAAGGCATACAATGCCAAAAATGCATACATTTCCATAAAGGTATACAAAAAAGTACTCCATCTAAGACATCCTAATCATCAAAAACCTCCCTCTCTTTGCCATCATAGAAGAAGACCCTCCTTGGGATGTCTTGCTCATAAATGGAGATCTCTCAGATGCCTTGGATTCATCCAAGGTCTAACTACAATTTCTTCACTCATTACTCACCTATTGTTGGACTTATTCATATACAAATATTATTATAAAATTTACATACTATACATGTAATTATGTTCATATATTGATTTTAAAATAGTACAAAAATTAATTAAAGATGCACTTATCACAATCTCATATTCACACTCAATTTTATTTTGATGCTCAATAGGGTTAGTAATAGGTTGAGGTGAATGCATAAGAGTGTCAAAGGGGAAAAAAACATGAGAAGGTTCCTTTTTAATCATTTGAATGGGACTATTAGATGTCATCAGAAAACCCTATGTACATAATATATTCATGTAAGTTATATATTTCCAAGTATAAAATAAAATTATTAAAATAAATATATAACATACATCAGTGAGTGGCTATGTAGATGATACTAAAACACTAATGCCTTGTCTATTTCAGCCCATAAAGATGAAGGAGTCTCCATTGTGGTCATCAATTGAACAAATAATATATGATTATTAGTTAAGAATGTGTCTATATAAATTAATACATCTACATTAAGTATAATATTAATGAAAAAATATCTATGTATATGTAAATATAAATTTAGTAACATTAAAAAATGTAGTATTAGATGACCCACAAACTAGATGTGAAGATGATGGTATCATCTCCTCCTGAACATAAAAAATTACATATATTATTTAATTTCTATTTAAATTAATTTATACCTTTTAAATACAAATATAAGTGAAATTTAACATGTCAAATATATAATAGACCTACATATGTGTACTCAATCTCTACACAACAAATATATGTGCCAAAAACTCATCACTCAAAACTATAGCATTTATGCCCTCATAAATACCACCACCATCATCTAGATTTACAATGCTTATATCACCATAGGATCTACAAGGGTGTGGTTAGGTAGACACACTAGGTGGAATATCCCTATGTCTACCCTCTCTTGCATTAGTCTTGAAAAGCTTACTATTATGTTGAATGAGTGTGTCAATAAGCACATCAAGTGCATGCAAAATGTCAATCTTAATAACCTCCTTCACTACAAAGGGGATATTAGGGTGAAGTGTCTTTTGGATAGGGACTCTTATAGGTTGATTAGTTACACAGCATGTACTTGGTTTATCTTGCACAAAGTCTTTCCCTCAACCCTGAAACTCTGAGTAGTCAAAATAATTAATAATTTTATTGAGGACAAACTTAAAATAGAGTTTCCTCAAAAAATAAAGTGGGACCTCATGGTTGTTACAAGTTGGTAATGAAAAACTATCCATTATTGATCCCAAAAATTTATTTTTATTAAATAATGTTGGCATTAGTGGATTGAGAACCATTTTGATGATAATGAAAAAGGTACATTAGTTGATGAATCAATAAATAAGAAAATTTAGTTTATTTATACTTCACCTCACATTCTAACAATTTTAATCATAATAATCCCTACATCTATCGTTATATGATTTCATCTAACAATTAGACTCGTTATTGAGTCAACTTGGCCTAATAATGATTCTAGGGTATTATCCAAATATGTAAAGTGGGTGTTTCTAGAACTAGGGTCCCTCATTATCTTAATTATATCTTTAATTTATATTTTTTAATTAACTATGTGTGAACCCAAATCCTCATGACTACTTGGGGGTCTTGTGGAATTGTAGGAGGGTTAGGATTTTTTTGTGTAGAAATTGAATAAGTTGTTAAAAAATGGTTTTAATAATAAAATAATGTAAATAAAAAATCTAAAATATGTGTTAACAGGTCTAAATTTTTCTTGCTTACCTCCCCTCCATAGTGGCATTATCAATTTGTCGAGGTAATAGGCAACGATAGTGTGTTTGATCCTCCTAAAATCAAAACACAATCATGGTAGAGTAGATATGAGATGCAAAGACAAATT